>CAJNDS010002672.1:286845-320519 GCA_905221605.1 Symbiodinium natans | reverse complement strand
TCGTGGGAATTGTCGTCAAGAAGAAACGACGATAGAAGGGATCGTCATACCAAGACATCAGCGGGACGAAGATACGGATCAGATAATAGTAGTCCAATTGATTCAAATTCAGGTCGGGCCCCTGACAACTCCGTATACCGATAAATCGTGATACGAGATACGAAATGTGATGTATATTGATTACTTCATCTATTTGGCAAGCAAACACAAATTGGAGGCAACACATCGTGCTCCTTCGCATCTTTGACAATCAAGCAAAAACCGGTGGCAACAAATCATGCATCTTACCATGCCTCACACAAATAGCGATCCACCGAAGACCTTATCATTAAGTAAACAATACAATTTCTTCAAGATCGACCTATCCCTCGACCCACCGAAGAACAAACAACTATGTAAACATTGCTATCGTACTGTATTTCTTAAACATAGAACTTTTCGTGAAGAAATATCTTATGTCGAAGGTTTGTTTCAGCTCTCGCTGATTTGACAGGCGCGCTCGCTGAAACGTCGTGCCGCGCCATGCCATCATGGAGCTGTCCTTGAAACCCTAAACCCTAAACCCTGAACCCTGAACCCTGAACCCTAAACCCTAAACCCTAAACCCTAAACCCTAAACCCTAGACCTCCTTCCCACCCCTCAATCCACCAAAACCGGCTTCACAAAAGAGAACTGGAGATTCAGACCCAGCCTTGTGGCTCCCCCCCCTGATCCCTCTACGCTACACAAAAAGTTTCTCGGAGCAGCGCCCGCGAGGTCGGCTCATTGCGCCTTCTCGCGGACCTGCAGCCGTAAGAGCTGCGTCTCCAGGATGGCGATGCGGTCGAGGTACTGATGGGTCTCCTCACTGCAAGGTAGGTACCCTACTTACGTCCTTCTTAAAGGGTAATTATAAAAGTTAGGTAACCTACGTACATCCTTCTTAAAGGGTAATTATAAGAATTTAGGGAAAAATAAATTAGGGGGATGTAAGGACCCCTCGGGTCTCCTCCTGCTGCTTGCTCTGCTCTGCAAGGTGCCCCGCGATGATCAGGAAGCTGGCGGCGAGGTTCATCCACCGGGCCCGGAAGAGCGTCAGCCTACGCCGCAGGAGCCTTTTCGGGTTCATGTGGTTTAGGGTTTAGGGTTTAGGGTTTAGGGTTTAGGGTTTAGGGTTTAGGGTTTAGGGTAGGCGAGCCTGCCGATGAGCGCCAGGAAGATCTCCACCGCATGCCCCCCGAGGCCGAAGTACTTCAGCACCGAGGCCAACCTCAGGAACATCTTCTTGAGCTGCTCCAGGCCATCACCTCCGGTTCTGGCAAGAGCCAGCGATGCTTTGGCCTGGAAGTGCTGAAAGCCCGAGCTTCTTTCGTAGCAGACTGCACCCATCTTGTCGGCCGTGTCCTTGAGCTTGGCAATCTCAGCCTTGGGCCCATGGATCTCGATGCGATAGGGCTTGGCAAACTTCGTGAGGCCGCCGCAGGTGGAGACATTCACCAGGTGGGCCAGGATGCCATCCGCGCTGGTGTAGCCCTCCCGACAGAAGAGCTTCGACCCCGCGCGGGTCCAGCCGTAGTAGATGCAGCTCTCCTCAGCGCGGGACTTCTGCACCAGCTCCGAGAGCGCGCCCTTCACGCCCGACTCATCCTCCGCAGAATTCAAGCCAAGACAATACGCCACAAGCATTTTAGGAAAGGGCACTCTTGGGAAAGGGCGGAGAGGGGTGTCCTTTATAGAGGGAACTACATAGGGTGGCTTCAACATGCTTCGCCATCCTCCACGTTGAAGTAGGCGTGCATGGTGCAGAGGTCGGCGGGCTGGCCCTCTGGGCGGAGGTCCACGGGCTTGAAGTTCACATCGGACTCCAAAGCAAAGAGGGCAGCCCCGAGCTTCTTTGCAGTGCCCATGACCTTCTCCAACTCTGCCGAGGGCCCATGGAACTCGATGTCCGTGAGCTTGGCGGCACCCTGTAAGGAGCCCACCTTCTCCAAATGCTGCACGTGGGCCAAGAGCGCCTCAGCACTGGCGTAGGCCTCGTTGCAGAAGAGCCGGTCGCCTGCCCGGTCCCAGGCATACCAGAGGCAGCCTGCTTCAGCCTTCGTCCTCGCCTCAAACTTCGCAAGGAGGCCGCCCAGAGATGCCTCGTCCGTCACCTTGTAGTAAGCATGGATTGAGCAGAAGTCGCGCAGCACGCTTCCGCCCAACCGGAGGCCGCCCACCGGTGAGGCCTTGACGGCTGTGGCCATCTCCACGCGCTGGAACCCCGCGTGGCGCTCGAAGCACTGGGCTTTCATCTGCTCCGCAGGCTTTCGGAGCTTTTCGAGCTGAGGGGCCGGGCCATGGATCTCAAGGCGCCGGAGCCGTGTGCAGGTGGCAAGGCCGTTGCAGGAGGCGACGTTGCTGAGGTGGGCCAGCACGGCCTCGCTGTCCAAGTAGCCCTCGCGGCAGAAGAGCGTGTCACCCGCCTTGGTCCAGCCATAGTAGACGCATCCCTTCTCCGTCTTCGTCTTCGCCGCCAGGTCGGCCAGCACGGGCTCCGCCTTGCCCTCATCCGTCAGGTCGTAGTATGCATGCACCGTGCACAGCGATGCAGGGGCCGCCGCCGTGGCCGCTCCCGGGGCCATTGGGTGCATGAAGCTGGCATTCTGGTCCTCGGTGAACATCACGGCGTTCACGGCCTTGGCGGTGTCCCGCAGCTTCTCGAGCTCGACTGAGGGGCCGTGGAACTCGATGCTGGTGAGCTTGGCGGCGCCATCGAAGTTGCCCACCTTCCCCAAAGTCTCCATGTGGGTAAGCACGGCCTGCGCATCCGCATAGGCCTCATTGCAGAAGAGCTTGTCACCGGCTCTGTCCCAGGCATACCACAGGCAGCCTTTCTCAGCCTCACAAGGAGGGCAAGAATCTTGATGGCTGTAGCCCTGAAATGCGTAGTAACTCACATGCTACAAGTGCGTGTTTGAACCCCCCTGCCTTGGTGCTCTCGATGAAATCCTTCATGACGGACATGGCCTTTGCCTCGTCCAACACCTGAAAGTACGCGTGGATGGTGCACAAGGCCATGGCTGGGGCGGATTGCGACACCACTTAAGCTACTTAAGCTACCAGAGTGTGCTATGCACAGGAGAGCATGGGGCTGCTTGGTGCAGACGCTGCGGCCCCCGGGAAAGAGCCTCCGAAGACCTGACATGAATGCTCGCAGAGGCCCATTTGAAAAAAAACTCACGCATGCTGCCTGTGCCCTCAACCCCACGCCCACACATTTTCCTTCGCGTCTATTGTCGTGAAAGCTATCTTGCGATGCGGCCGGGTGGCACTCCAGCGTCTCTAGACTCTAGCCCTGGTGCGACATGAAACCCTGAAAGCGACCATGATCCCTATACCTAAACCTAAACCCTAAACCCCAAACCCTAAACCCCAAACCCTAAACCCCAAACCCTAAACCCCAAACCCTAAGCCCGAACTGGAGATTGAAGCTTCTGGGTTGAGCCGAGGATGACTTCAGAGCCGGAAACCGCAAGGACTGTTGCTCAAGAGCCAGTGGAAGGCGGTTCCCCGGTTTGGGGTTTAGGGTTTAGGGTTTAGGGTTTGGGGGTTTAGGGGTTTAGGGGTTTAGGAGTTTAGGGGTTTAGGGGTTTAGGGGTCCAATGTCCTCATGTTGCAGATGGGGGTTTCCAAAATTAAGGGTACCTTATTGGGGAATCCTACTATTTGGAGGTCTTTTTGGGGGTCCCCCTATTTTCGCGAGCCCTCAAGTTGCCAACACATATCCCAATGTGTTTGTGTGAGCAGGCTCCTTACCCTCTGTGCTCTTTGTACTGAGGAGCTGCTGCAGCTGCTGGGTATCCCCCGTGCCCGCATTGCCATCGACAGCCTTTTGCTTGTGGCGAAAAGCTGCTGAGTGCACATAACATAAACCTTGACGAACAGGGGAATGGATGCTCCACACCTTCTCCTGAGTCAAGAACTTTGGAGCCTCCGTCACCTCGGATTGCTGATACCGGTAGTACTCTAAGATGATTGTAAACCTCTTAGGTCTTTTACTTGCCGAGGTACCTGAGACAGCAAAGACAGCCGGAGTCGTCGGAAGCTGGACACAACACAGCCAATTCCAGCAGGGCGCATTGTGGGCAAATGCCTGGTACTGGGTTCTAGCGACTCCCTTGCTCTGTCTTCTTCCGTCTGCCTCTCCTCACTTCTGCGGGGGCATGAGGGCCGAAGGCCCCCGACTGCCCGGAATCGACGGCAAACATTTGGTGTGTGACGCGGCAGCGCAGTGCGCCTCTCTCACTCTCTCATTCTCTCTCATTCTCTCTGCTTCTCTCTGCTTCTCTGCGCTTCTCTCTGCTTCCCTCCGCTTCGCCCTCTCTGCTTCCAACTCTGCTTCCCTCGCTCTCTCTCTCTCTCTCGCTCTCTCTCTCTCTCTCCCTCTCTCTCCCTCCCTCTCCCTCTCTCTCTCTGTCTCCGTTCCCGGACCTGTGCTTCCTGCTGGGCTTCAGGGATTGCCGGCTCTGCTGGGCTCGCATTCTGTTCCAAGCTCTGCTGGGCACTTGCGGGGGTTTAGGTGCGGCATCGAGCTCCCCACGACCTCAGCAGCGCGCCACAAGCTCAAACTTGCTTGCTGTGGTATAGCTATGGGGTGCAGATCCCACAGCCGAATGGCAAGGGCTTGTGATGCCGCAAGGATGTTGCGCTATTTTAGGGATCAATACGGGTTGCTGGCCTGTGAGCCACCACGTGAGCCTTTGCTCGGCTGGGACTTAGACACCTTTCTGCGGTTTGAGTGACATGTGATTCACATGCACAACGCGTGCCTTGTCGACACGTGAAAATAAAGCAATGTCCAGGCCGCACAACTGGCCTGGAAGCGCTGTGCCAGCGCCGTCCTCTCTGCGAATGGCTTTGGGCCAGGTGGCTACGCACTCGCATCCTACACGTGCAGGGGCGCGCAGCGGGAAAATGAGCAAGCAATGGCTTGCAGAGGGTCGTCCAGACCAGGGGGAACGCCGGGACCGATGGTCACCCAAACAGTTCTCCCCCTCTTCTCCAAAGCTTGCACACCTCTGGCATGACGTGAGCCCTGCCATCATGAACCCTGAACCCTAAACCCTAAACCCTAAACCCTAAACCCTGCACCAGGGAGAAGACATGTCTACGCAGCTCTACAGCACCTTCTGGAAGCCACGACACGTACCCTCAAGCCCTCCCCCTTCAACCCTAAGACCTTGCAAGTGTCACAGCCCCGTAGAACCTGTACATCCTACAAGCCGGGTAAACCCTCTCATTAAAGCCGAAAAAATTTCTGTGAACCCTAAATCCCTAGAAAAACCCTAAACCCTAAACCCTAAACCCTAAACCCTAAACCCTAAACCCGAAACCCGAACCCCCCCCAAGAGAAAGGACGACCCCTCTTGATCTGGTCTCAGCGCTTGGAGCGGACAAGGGCCGCAACGAGCCCGGCATTCAGGAGGGCGAGGCCTGCAAGGGCTTAGGGGTTTTTGGGGTTTAGGGTTTAGGGTTTAGGGCTTGGGGTTTAGGGTTTAGGGTTTAGGGTTTGGGGTTTAGGGTTTAGGGTTTGGGGCTTGGGGTTTAGGGTTTGGGGTTTGGGGTGGAGGCCTGAAGGGGTTGAAAGGGTGTGCTTTTATCAGGGTCTTTCAGAGAGCTCTTCCTCGCGTTGTTAGGGTCTTTAAGGGTCTTTCAGGGGTCTTTAGGTCTTAAGGACTGTTGAGGCTTCTGCGGCTTTAAGCGTCCCAAGGCTTTTGTTTGGGTTCAGGGTGCTGAAGGTTTCCCGGGTTCAGGGCTGAGGGTTCTATAGGGTCGTCAGGGTTGTTCAATTCGAGGCTACATGTTTAGGGCTCAGGGTTTAGGGGTCAGGGGACTTTCTCCCCCCAAGATCTCCTAAACCCTAAACCCTGAACCCTGAACCCTAAACCCTAAACCCTCAAGATCTCCTTACCCCCCACCCGCCCCCCCCCCCCTCGGCATCTCCTTCTTTCACCGAAAGCCCAAGTCTCTTGTCACTCTGGTATGGGATGGCTCACCCTCCCCTAAACCCTAAACCCCAAACCCTAAACCCCAAACCCTAAACCCTAAACCCCAAACCCCAAACCCTAAACCCTAAGCCCTAAACTTGCGAAAGCAGTGGCTGCTGTTGCCGTGACCCGCCCTTCGGATCTGCATGGTGGGCCACGACGTGCGTCAGGGGGAATGTGTGGAATTGGGCCGTTCCCCCTAAACCCTAAACCCTAAACCCTAAACCCTAAACCTTAAACCCCGTATACTCACAGTCCTGAATAGGGATTCTACTATCCTCTGTTCATGGTACATACAAACCCTAAACCCCAAACCCTAAACCCTAAACATCAAACCCTAAACCCTCAACTCTAAACCCTAAACCCCTCTAGACCCTCTACAGCCCTAAACCTCCCCCTCTGCGGCCTCCGATGACCAGTGACATCGTCCTCACTTGCCTCAAAGGGTCCCGGAAGCTAGGGGGAGCCTAGTACGGGTTTAGGGTTTAGGGTTTAGGGCTTTAGGGGGGCATGGAAAGCCCGCAGCTTCGGACAAAACCTACCTCTGCCCCTTGGGCGGTTGGGTTGGGGTTTCGGGTTTAGGGTTCAGGGCTTAGGGTTTAGGGTTCAGGGTTTAGGGCTTAGAGGCTTGAAGTCTTTGGGGTGGGCTGAGCTTCTTGAGGAGGTTCTGGGGCGGGGCTGGCAATCCTTTGGGTTGGGGCAAGGGTAGATTAGGAGGCCCTCAATGGCCTACGACCCCTGGACTCGAAACGGCTACATGACGAAGAGGAGACAAACACTTGGGAGAAAGAACCCCAACATAGTCTGAGACACAGTCCAAGGGAGCACTGAGCATGAATGGTTTAGGGTTTAGGGCTTTAGGCTTTAGGGTTTAGGGTTCAGGGTTTAGGGCTTAGTCTCCACAGCCCCAAGAATCCCGAATGCAAGGCCCAAGGACGGCTGTGGGTCCGAAGTCTCCTAAATCCAACGCCCGGGACCCTGGCGACTGCATGGCGTTCAATGCCGACAGCCTCAGTGATTCAGGGATTCTGGGTGCTGGGGCCTGACTTTGGGACACAAAGTATGTGTGTACATGCGTGCATATATATATATATACACACATACACATACAACGCATTACCATATGTGTATATATATATATATATATGTATGTATGTATTTATGTATGTACGTATGTATGTATGTATGTATGTAGATATGTATATGTGTATGTATGTATGTATGTATGCATGTATATATGTATATATGTATATATGTATATATGTATGTATGTATGTATGTATATATGTATATATGTATATCTGTATATCTGTATATCTGTATATCTGTATATCTGTATATCTGTATACATGTATACATGTATACATGTATATATGTATATCTGTATATCTGTATATATGTATATATATATACACAGTACTATCTATGCATATCTATCTCTCGCTCTCTCTGAATATACATATGCATACACAGTTCCTTCGGACCTCTGGGTCTTGGGGCCTCTGATCCAGGGCACTCAGGGGGGGAGGAGGGGGCATCCCGGGATGCTTGGGGGGGTGAAGGGGGGTTTAGGGTTTAGGGTTTAGGGTTTAGAGTTTAGGGTTTAGGGTTTAGGGTTTAGGGTTTGGGAATTGGAGAGGTGGGGCCGGCGTCGAACACGCGAGCTGAGGTGGGGAAGCCTTCGAAGATGCGCCCCCGCCACGTGCAGCATCTTAACGTTCTCGAGTCAAGGCCATGGGGGTAGAAGCCAAACTGATCTCTAAAGGCTTTTCTCAAACAATGGTTTTTACACAACCCTCCTTTGACTCCTTTAGGGGCTTGATGTAGGTAACATATTGTATAATAAACCTTTTCACAAAGGAAAAGCAAGGAGTCCTGCGCAGGTGGCGTTGGGAAGGCTTTGGGACGCCATGAGCACTTTGCCCACGCTGCTGGCGGTGAGCAGTTTAGGGGGCAAAGGCGTGACAGGGGCTTCAGAAACGGTTTAGGGTTTAGGGTTTAAGGTTTAGGGTTTAGGGTATAGGGTTTAGGGCTAAGGGGAATTAGGGTTTAGGGTTTATCAGTCTTATGAGGTGCCCCTTTCGCTTCTGACAAAAATATGTCACCAAATGAAGATACCCCAATTGCACCAGAACTGAAACTTAGGGGTGTTCATCCCTATACGAACAGTCCCTCATAGGGATTATAGTACCCCCCCCCCTCCCCCATTATCATCCCTATTAAGGACTGTCAGTTTCAGGGCGAACATCCCAAACCGAAACCCTAAACCCTAAACCCCAAATATCCCCCAGCATGTTCCTAGCCCGAGCCCGCGGCGACTGCATAGCCGCGGCGTTTGCAGCATCGGCCCCTGCTGCCCGAGCTGCGGGGGCCGCCTGAGCACAAGGGCTTGGTAGGATTTGGGGCTTTGGGCTTGCAAGGCTTCTGGATCTACGTATACGTATATGTCTATGTATATGTATATATATATACCCCCCAACAAACCCTAAGAAGCGTATGCGGGGTCGGAATAAACTAATAGTATTCCCTTAGGGCCCCTTTATAAGTATACTATCATGACACCCCCGAAAACCCTATTCTCATCATTCAGGCCCCTGAACCCCAAATCCTAAACCCTAAACCCTAAACCCCAAACCCTAAACCCTAAACCCTATTCTACCTATTCAGGCCCCTATACTAAGCGCCTGGGGTGAGCCGGCGCGTGTGTCCGGTGCTGGCTCCGGAACCGGCTCCGTCTCCTGTGATGCCACGGGGCCCGGCGGCTTTTGATCAAGGGTTTTTTTGGGGTTTAGGGTTTAGGGTTAGGGTTTGTTTACAGGCTTTTGGGGCTTGTCGGGTTTTAGGGCTTTAGAGTTATGGGGTCTTGGGGTTTCTAGGATCTAGGGTTTTCAGGTTTCGGGTCTCAGGGTTTGAGCTGTATATGGTTGCCCCACGCATCCCCCGAAACCAAGCCCTAAACCCTAAACCCTAAACCCTAAACCCTAAACCCTAAACCCTAAACCTTAAACCCTAAACCCTAAACCTTTCAAACCTCCCGTAACACCCCTCCTCCGGCTTTTGGTTGTCGACTAGGAGGCCACGCTCAAAGGCCGCGGTCACCTCGGCCGTGGCGTAGTGATGCCTCGGAAGAGAGCGGCTTGGGGTTTAGGGTTTATAGGAGTTTGGGGTTGGGCCTTTTGGGGTTTAAAGGGTTCAGGGTTTGGGGTTTAAAGGTTTCAGAAGGTCTAGGGTTTAGAGGGTTTTGAGGTTCTTGAGAGCTTGGGCTTCGGATTGGTTAGGGCCTCTTGAGGTTTTGGGTTCGCAGGCTTCACAGAGCCCGAAGGTTCACAGGGTTCATGGGATTTAGGGTTTTCAGAGCTCATGCCGCTGGGGGGGTTACAGGGTTTATTGGCCCTCAAGACTCTAAACCGCCCTAAACCCTAAAAGGGGCCCGGAGCCTCCTGCTCGAGGGTGTGGTAGGCGGCAGTGTCTGCCCCGCAACTCCCGCAGCAGGAGTGTCTTTCCGCCCTGCCCAACCTGAGCCCCCTAAACCCTAAACCCCAAACCCTCAACCCTAAACCCTAAAACCCTAAAACTCTAAACCGCTTTGCCTACTTCCTGCGGCGTCTTTGGCACCCTCAAGCTCCAGCGTCTCTTCGTGCCTCTTGTGTGATGGGGTTTAGGGTTAAGGGGCGCCTAGGGTCCACGGGACACATTCTCGCAGCTTCTCTGGGAGGTAGTCCACTATTCCTGGGCCAAGAGGGGACCCAAGAGAACTACCGCAAGTCCAAAGCGCCCCCGGAAATGCTATAGCACTTGTAATTCATGTAAGGTTGGACCCTGTTTGGCAGGGGCCTCCCCTATAACGTCCATTTGGCTGAATTCTTCAGGGCATCCTGACTGTTTGGGAGTCCCTCTTTAAAGTCAAACCGTCCGGGCGCCGTAAATTCCACGTGGCGCGCCTTTAGAAAAGATTGCCGGCATCGCTGCCCCTTTTAAACTTATCTAAACTCCTCCCTATTTAAATCATATAAACCCCCAGGGCCGTCTAAACAGAGCAAAATCCAGCCTCGACCGTTCAAGGGGGGGGGGCCCCTACACTAAACAGGGTTCAACATTACTGGGATTGAGACAAAGGTGCAGAACGAATACCTTGCCGCCTGATATCCTCTTTGACTGCCTTCGGCGCAGATATCTCGCCTTATTCGCGCATCTCCAGCCAGAAGGTGTGGCAAGGGTTTAGCTTAGACCCGCTTCTTCGGGGTAGAAGACCTTTGTCTCAAGCTGCTGCTGCTGCTGCTGCTGCTGCTGCTGCTGCTGCTGCTGCTGCTGCTGCTGCTGCTGCTGAAGTTCTTGCCAACTTTGTAAGCAAAGATGGTTCTGTTGCGACAGGCCTCAAAGGGAACGAACTCCCTGGCTGGTAGTTTTGATCCAGTTTCTCGCAGTCTATGGTGTCTTTCCTGGTTGGCTGGTCCCGGGCATGACTGCCCGCATCCTGTCGTCTCGCTTCAGATCCTTCTTCGTAAGGTTGAAAGGCCTTCCGACCAGTATTCATCCTGTTAAACATGTTGAGTCAGCGGCAGTCTTGGTACCAACGCCTTAATGGCTTCTATGGGTCCATGAGGTGTCAGCATATTCACAATCAGATGTTTACTTTCCTCCTCCCTGATAGGAAATCGATTGGCCACAAGTGGACCCCGAAATTCGATGGTGTTGACGGCATCCCGCCGTATTAGTTTCCTGAAACTTTGTCCGTATTCACAAGCATCCTGAAGCGGCTACTCATTGTTACTTGTCGACAGGTCGCGAGCCTCAGACAAACGGTGCAGCAAAAATAAGGGGTCCCTGAAAAGTCCAAATCTTGCAAATATTTAGCGAACCCAAAAGGCCAGGGTTTAGGGTTTAGGGTTTAGGGTTTAGGGTTTAGGGTTTAGGGTTTAGGGTTTAGGGTCTTCTGGGGGTGAAGGACTTGTGGGCCTTCGTGTGGGGTTTGGGGGGCTTACAGGGTTTTACAGCGCTTGCATGGCTTGTGGGGTTTGGGGCGTACAGTGATTGTAGGGTTTATAGGGTTTGGGGCTCATCGGGATCTGATAGACTTTGGTGCTTATGGGGCACATCTAGGGCGTTAAGGATTGAAGCATTGGAGGGCTTGTAGGGTTTTTTATAGGGGTGAACATCGGCGAACCAGTTACAGGGCGTCTTTTCTCGTTCTTGGAGCCCGGCCTGAACCCCACAGCAACAACCTCACAAACCCTCACAAAACCCCTAAACCTCTTGAACTATCGAGGCCTGCCGAGCCCTACTATAGCCCCAAACCCTACGAATAAATCCCTCAACACCACCAGAAGCCCCGCTGATGTATTAAGGCAACCTACCCCACAAGCACCCCCCCAAACAAAAAGAACTAAACGCAACCTCGACTATGAACCCCCCCAACAAAAAACAACGAAAAGTCACCCTCTAAGCAAACGAAAAGGCAACCTATTTTATGCCACCCGCCTTTCAAAAAAACCAATGGTGACACACCCTGTGGCCTCCCCCTCTAAACAAATACACCTACCCCCTCTGACAAAACAAAAAGGCAACCTACTCTAAACCCACTCTTTAAACACAAACAGGCAACCTACCCTGTAACGCTCCTCCAAAAGGCTAAAGGCAGCCTACCTTGTAAGCCCTTGCCGAAAAAAACGAAACGGCAACCTGCCCTGCAAGCCACTCTCAAAAAAAACACGAGAAAAATGGCGACCCACTCGATGGACCCCCCGGCCCACCCCCCAAACCAACAAAAACCAAAGGTCTAAGACCCTCTTGAACAAAAACACCAAAAAAACAATCATAAAGCCCTCCTGCCATAAAAGGCAACCTCGGAACCTCCACAGGAGCCCTACAAGGCCCCTCTCCAAGCCCTCCAAAACCCTCCAAGCCCCCTCTTAGTCCTCTAAACCGTCTAAACCGTCGAAACCCTCCAATCCCTAAACCCTAAACCCTAAACCCTCAACCCTAAACCCTAAACCCCCCCTTCTTTGGTTTTCTTGCCGCCGAGCCGCTTCCTCAGGTGCCGCTTCACCAGTCCCTTGGGCTCGGCACCCTGGCCCCCAGCTGTGGGTTGAAGTTTAGGGTTTACTGAAATTATTTAAGGGTTCAGCTCTTGGGGAAGTTTCGAGGAGTTTCGAGGAGTTTCAAGGAGTTTCGTTTCTTGGAGTTTTTTCTTAATCATTCCAAGTTACAGGGGGCTTGAGGGTTTGGGGTTTAGGGTTTTGGGTTTAGAGCCTAGGGGTTTAGGGTTTATAGAGATTGTATAGGGTTTGGGTCCCAAAAGCTCTTTTTGCCCCGGCCGACCTTTCAAAAAGGCTGGCCGATAGTCAAAAAGCTCATCGGTCAGCTTCTTTCACCGGCCAACCTTTTGCTCTTGTTTTAGTACAGCAAGGTTGGCCGGTGAAAAAAAGGCCCCCTTTGTTTGACCGGCCAACCAACCTGTTTTAAAAGAGAGCAAGGTGAAAGAAGCTGACTCATGAGTCTTGAGCGAAAGTTTTTGACCGGGTTTTGACATCGGGTTTTGACAGGTTCTCTTTTTTGGAAGTTTCATTTCTTTTTTTTGTTGTTGAGGTGGGTGGGGTTGTGTTGGGGCTGGCGAGCTGGGAAGCTGGGCCGGCTGGGGTTGGGGCTGGGGGATTCTATTACCCCCCCGTTTATAATCCCCACGAAGGACTGCTTTAGGATGTGGGGAACATCCCGCTGTGGGCTTGCAATTCATGGGAGTTTTGGCTTCGTGCCTTTTGGGGCCTTAGGGTTTCCAGGGTTTGGGGCCTTGCAGGGCCTTAGGGCTTAGGAGGGTTGGGGGTTTAGGCCTTGCGGCTTCCGAAGAGGGGAAAGCTCGGGCTTCGGGCCCATGGGTCTTAGGGGGCTCCGCAAGCCCCTCCAAAACCTCGAGCCCAAAGCAGCCCTCAACCCCAAACCCTACAAACCCGAAACCCTAAACCCTAAACCCCAAACACTACAAACCCTAAACCCTAAACCCTAAACCCTACAAAGCCTACAAAGCCTACAAAGCCTACAAAGCCTACAAAGCCTACAAACCCTAAACCCTAAACCCTACAAACCCTACAAAGCCTACAAAGCCTACAAACCCCAAAAGCCCTCAGCCGCCTTCTGGGGCAGCTGGTAGTAGGTTGGATTGGCTGCCAGTGGGGCGGCGCGGGGCAGACTGGTGCCTTGGCTCATCACTGGGAAAATTGGTGTTTAGGGTTTAGGGTTTAGGGTTAGGGTTTAGGGTTTAGGGTTTAGGGTTTAGGGTTTAGGGTTTAGGGTTTAGGGTTTAGGGTTTAGGGTTTAGTGTTTCGGGTTTAGGGTTTAGGGTTTAGGGTTTAGGGTTTAGGGTTTAGGGTTTAGGGTTTAGGGTTTAGGGTTTAGGGTTTAGGGTTTAGGGTTTAGTGTTTAGGGTTTAGAGTTGGGATGTTCCCCCTTATACTAACAGTCCTTATCAGGGATTGTAATAGGGTGTATACTTGTAGTCCCTATTAAGGACTCTTAGTATCAGGGGAAACATCACAAGTTTAGAGTCTTTTGGGACGGCTTGCTTGGGGTTGTTGTGGTGGGGGCTGTTTGGGGGGGGGGGGTAAGATGGACACTTAGAGGCTATGCTGCACGTGCGTGCCTTGTAAACAAATACTTTACAAAGGAAACACCCGCAGAATAGACGCAACGCACCCGCAGAATAGACGCAATGCACCCTTAGCATCAGCACAGGGCGCGGAGGGCGCGGAGGGCGCGGAGGGCGCGGAGGGCGCGGAGGGCGCGGAGGGCGCGGAGGGCGCGGAGGGCGCGGAGGGCGCGGAGAGCGCGGAGGTGTCCACCTGTATACCCCACTCCCCTGCCCATCAACCGAATGTCACGCTCCCCGTCCGCGCTCCCCCCTCCTTGTCCTCGCCCCCCAAGCCCGTGGCGCAAGCTTCCCACGCTCCTCTCCCAGCTCCGACCCCCCTCGCTTGACCGCGTCGTCTCCGTGGTTTCCCGTCAAAATTCATTCCGTCCGACCCTCTAGGTTGACCGTCTCCTCTTCGTTGCCGCTGTCGTCAGAAAGCGACCCGATAGAACGCCTTCCGCGCCTTGAGCATTGAAGCGCCAAACGAGAACCCAATCCCAGAGAGGTTTTCGGGAAGAAGCCAAGAAAACAAAGAGCACGCGCAGAATTGACGCTAAGCGTCCAAGGCACGGGGGGGGGGGGGGGAATGTTGGGGTCATGTGAGGGTTATGTGTGGGTTCTTTGGGATTGTTTGGGGCTTTGGGGGTATGTTGGGTTTTTAGGGTTACATAGGGTGTGAAATAGGGTTTTGGGTTTATATAGGGGGGGGGGGTCTCCGGTGGGGTCTCCGAGTGTAGGGGGACCATTTCTTGAGTTCTTAGAAGAAAGATCGTGGTGTTGTTGGGTATACTGGGGGTACCCCTATGTTGGGAAATGCCAAATATTGGGGTTTAGGGGTTTGTGGATTTGGGGTTCTGTAGGGTCTTCAGGGCTTGAATTGTTGGGTTTTCTAGGTTTTTGGGGTTTGGGGTGGGGTTTTGGGGATGAGGAGAAGTGGAGGGGACATTGTGGATTTTAGGGGGTGGGGCATTGCAACATCTTGACAAGCGCACCCTCCCATCCAACTCCGCAACCCGCTGTCCTAAGGCCAAAACTTTTAAAACGTCTTAACTTGCACTCTAAACCCTAAACCCTGAACCCTGAACCGCGACCCTGAACCTTAACCCAGTCGCAAACCCAAAACAAGAGGAAAACCCAAAGCTATCAAGCATCAGCGCGCAAGGCTCCACGTCACCCAACCCCTCCTTAGGTATGTATGGCCACGAAACCCAAAAACCCTAAACCCTAAACCCTGAACCCTGAACCCTAAACCCTACACCCTAAACCCTAAACCCCTCTCCGAGGTATGGTGTGGCCCGGCCGCTACCCATCAGCTGCGCATCCACGCGGGCGGCGCAATCTCGTCCCTCGTGCGCGTGGGTGTTTTCGGTGTCTTAAGGATAAATACCATTGGTGCCAGTACTACCCCTTCATTCACTTCATTCCCTACAAACAGCAGGTGAAAGGAAAGGGTTTCAGGATTCAGTCGTATAGTGGTTGGGGCTGTAAAGTCTTTGGCTATGTGAGAGCCCGGCGTTTTGGGGTCGAGTCTGTAAGCCTTGGTTCCCCGATCACCTAAACAAAAGAAAGAGCTTGCGTTTGCCAGGGTTTAGGGTTTAGGGTTTAGGGTTTGGGGTTTAGGGTTTAGGGTTTAGGGGTTTCACGGGGTGTACAAGGGAACCTGCCGTCCCTAAAAACGGGGAAGGAAGGAACTACTGGGCAGGTGAACAGGTGAACGTCGCCGGGCCTCTGCGATGGCGGTGACGACAAGGGACGCACCGCGGCGGCAGTCTCCGCAAACGTACCTTGAGGGCTTTGCTGGGTGTCCTGTAGGGCCGCTGGTTTGTTGAGGGCCCCCCACCCCCCCCCCCCCCCAACTACGCGCTTAGTGCCTTCAAGCGCTGGTGTGCTGAAAGACCCTGAGTCCATACTGAGGTACTACGCCTTACATATCATAAAACACCCAGCCAGTCCCATACCATGTGTCATGACATACTGCATATACTTATGCTTACTGGCCCAAAACCCAAGAAAATAAAAGTTGAAACTTTCAGAATAAACTACCTGATAAGAAGCCCAAAAGTTGAAAAGTTGGATTTTGAGCCAGTCAGCCATTAGGGGACTTTTGGTTAATGAGTACCATGTGGCACTGTATTCTTTGAAGTTGAAAGCAGCCTGGTCTCAACCACAATGCGCGGAACTCCTGCTTCTTCTGCCTGCTTCTACCCCAAACCCTAAACCCTAAACCCCCCAAACCCTAAACCCTAAACCCTAAACCCTAAACCCTAAACCCTAAACCCCTTCCCCATGGAAAATGGCCCGAGCTGCAAGTTGCTCCAGGGGGAATCTTCGGCCTGGTACTCGCCGTACTGCGCCTGGCGGGGACCACTTGGGCCTTCTTGGGCTGAAAAAGGGGCCCTCAAGGTTTAGGGTTTAGGGTTTAGGGTTTAGGGTTAGGGTTGAAGGTTTACCGCCCCTCAATCCCCGTAAGCCCCAAGCCTCAGGGTTCAGGTTTCTGCAAGGGGTGTGCAGAGGTTCGGGGGGGGCTCGGGCGCTCAGATCCCTAAACCCCAACCCTAAAAACCCTGAACTCTAAACCCTAAACCCTCAACCCTAACACCCCAAACCCCAATCCGAAAGCCGCAATCTCTGGGGGGCCTTGAAGTTGGAGTGCGAGTCGCGGGAGAGCCTCGCATATCATAAGGGTGGAGGGGTTTGGGGTGCTATTATTATTGGGATTTCTTGTCTCAATAAATACAAGGTTTGGGATGTAGGGTTGGGGGTTTGGGGTTTGGGATGCAGGGCTTGAGATTGGGGATTTAGGGCTTAGGGCGGAGCGATTGTTGTTGTTTGTTGGGGGCGGGGGTGGGGGCTGGGGGGGTGGCGAAATGGGAAGTGCTTGAAGGCTTTGGGTTTGGCAGTCCTGAACGACACCTGACACGCAAACTCTCGCAAGTGCCTTGAATGCAAGAATACAAGTTCACGAATACGATGCCGATGTATGATCTAACCCTGAAATTAGCCACATATAAGTATAAACATAACTGTAAGTACAGACATTCATATGTATACATATATACATGATACGAACATATATGTGTACATGTCTATGTCTATGCCTGTGTACATGTACATGTACATGTATATGTATATGCATATGTATATATGTACTATGTCTATGTCTATGTCTATGTATAGGTATACGTATAGGTTTAGGTATAGGTGCGGGTATTGGTATATGCATATGTATATGTATTTGCATATGTATATGTATATGTATATGAATATTTTCTGTATATGTACATGTACAATGTATAGGTATCCGTATCTGTATATGTATATGTATATATATGTATATGTATATGTATATGTATATGTATATGTATATGTATATGTATATGTATATGTATATGTATATGTATATGTATATGTATATGTATATGTATATGTATATTGTGTATCCTCTGCATCTACACATGTAAACAAACAAATATGTGTATGTGTATATAATACATATATGTAGATAAGATCGCGGCGACAGAAAGAGCGTCGGGAAGTTCCCACCCTATGTTTCCCGCAGACGTGGCTCAAGCTCTCTGAAGGCACAAGCCCGTGCCCAAAGCATGCACGAAACACGAAACGCCTCAATCCTAAGCCCTCTAAGCCTTGAAGAACGAACCCTAAAGCCTTGAACGCCGAACCCCTATGACTTTGCATCCAACGAATCTCTTTTCCGGCCGCAGAGTAATCGATGAGAATCGATTTAATCGATGGCTGGACCAAGACTGCGCTCAACGGCTAAACCCTAAACCCTAAACCCTAAACCCTCAGCCCTAAGCCGTAAGCCCTAAGCCCTAAACCCTACGCCCTAAACCCTAAGTTTTAATCCTCGCAGCACAGCATGCAGCTGAGCTCAGCAGGTCGAGCTAGCTTCTGGCCAGCTCTCCGTAAATCATGGATCCCTTCTGAGGTTGCAATGTGGGAGTCTTGTGTTTAGGGGTTGGGTTGGGGGTTAGGGGTTAGGGGTTAGGGGTTAGGGGTTAGGGGTTAGGGGTTAGGGGTTAGGGTTTAGGGTTTAGGGTTTAGGGTTTAGGGTTTAGGGTTTAGGGTTTAGGGTTTAGGGGTTAGGGTTTAGGGGTTAGGGTTTAGGGTTTAGTAGGGTTTAGTAGGGTTTAGTAGGGTTTAGGGTTTATGGTTATGGTTTAGGGAGTTGAGGGGCACGAAAGCAGGGACCACAATTTAGGAAACCTGACCATGTACAGCCGAGCAATAGTGCTTCTACTGCCAGAGAGGCGCCGCCGCAGATCTCCTTAACTGGCTTGGTGCACGGGAAGCGCGCGGGGAAGAACTGAAGCCTACATGCCTGCACCCCCTAAACCACTTTCAGCCACCCTAAACCCTGAACCCCAGAAACCCTACACCACTATTCGTGGACTCCAAGGCTTTCAGCCACCCTATGCCCTAAACCCGCTGCACCCCTCAACGACTCCAAGACGCTCACAGGCCCCACCCGAAACCCATCGGAACGCTTCCACCCTAAACTTGAATTGGAGCCCTAAGCCCTTATACCCCCTGATTCCCCTGCACCCCTCAACGCTGTATCTATACTCCCCTTAGAACCTTAATTTATCATAGTATTTTCAAAATCCTCTTGGGTTTTATACAAACAAAAATAGGAAAACAATCCCATAATCCTCTTGGGTTTTGTAAAAAAAAACAAAAATAGAAAAAACAAATTCCCAAAAGGGGGGGGGGATATAGGTATCGACTCCAAGACTCAGAGGCCGACCATGCCGAAGTCGGCGTTGCTGCCGATGCGCTGGCGGTGCCGCAGGGTCTGCGGGGTGGTGAAGGCACCTCGCGTCATGGTTGGGGTAGCATTAAAAAGCTAGATTTATTTCCCCTAGTAGTTCATGGTTGGGATGGCATAAAAAAGCTAGATTTATGTTCCCTAGTGGGTTGAAGTACCCGTAAAAATGCAAAACGGTACCCAACTATGACCAAGGCACCGGGCGTCAAGGAGCCTCTGTGACGTTTGGGTGGCTTCTCTTGAAAGGGAAGGGGGGGAAGAGAAGAACAAAAGCCGGCGAATCACTAAACCTCAAAGCCTCTAGGACTTTTGTTTCATGAGTTTCGGACTTAGGACTTCTATTCCACGAGTTTCGGGCTTCGGCCAAGGAAGGAGCGGAGGATGGGGCCTCAGACTTTGTATTTAGGGATGAGGTGCCAGCACGCTTCCCTTCTAATCACGTCCGGACCGCTTGGCAGGACCCTGAATATTCCACGCGGCTCGCGTATGCAAGCATGCATATACCCTCCCGTCTTCCGAGGGCGGAGCGATGACAAAAGAACACACAGGGGAGTGCAACACGTAACAGACATTTAGGGTCTTGGGGCTCCATATAAACCCTGTAACCCCTATAAACCCTACAAACCCGATAAACCCTATGAACCCTAACTAAGCCCTACAATGGGCCTACAAGCACTATCAACCCGATAAACCCTCACTAAACCCTCAACTTGTGCCGTGGAGCCCGCCCGGAGGCCGCGCGACATTTCGGCATTCCCCATGGTGTTGTCCTGCTGGAACTCGGCCGCGATCACCGCCAGCGGCGAGGGCATCATTCCTGCGGTTCGAGTACGTTTATCTATATGTATATATATATATATCAATCTATATATGTATATATATATATATAATCTATATATGTATATATGTATATATGTATATATGTATACGTGTATATATGCATATATGTTTATATGTATATATGTATATATGTATATATGTATGTATTGTGAGCAGGTCTATGCACGCACGCTGCATGTGCAAAGCTGCCAGGGCCAGTACTGTAGTAGTTTTCCTTTGCATGCGTAGTTTTGCAATTCGTAACAATGCCAATGTTTTGGCTCAAGTACCGAGCTTGTGCCTTTGAGCACGGTAGTTTCGTACAGTAGCTCTTAGGTTGCTGTGCGGTCCGACCGGACGCACTCAGGCGTAGCTGCACAAGTGCTTGAACTCGCGAAGTCGTAAAACAGCGTGGCCGGGCTGTGATTGCATTGGCTTAGTGCAAGTCCAGTGCTGGTCGACTTCACAATTGGGGGCTGTTCTGGGAAACGTACAGCTCTTGTGCCTACGGCCCGAGTGGGCAAGCATTGCTTTGCTTGTCTGTCGCGGTCCGTGACCTGGACGCGTGGACTGTGTGCCACGCTTGCGGCCTGTTAACCAAGGCGCGGCGCTTCGTGTGCCACGCCTGCGGCCTGCTAACCAAGGCGCGGCGATGTCCGCAGAGGTTGCAGGTCAGGCCGAGGGCGTCACCCTCCTCGAAGCGATCGAGGGTGGTGACGTTCCCTATCCCGAGCGGATGAGCTACGTCGCTTGGCTTAAGTGGCGTAGGGAGACCGGCAGTCGTCCGTTGTCCAAGCGGGATGGGGTTAGCACAACGCCAGAGCAGGAGGCGGCTCTCTGGCGAAAGTCATGAAGTTCCTCCACGACGCCGAAGGCGAGGACGAGGAGGAAGAGGAAGAAGAAGAGGACTCCGAGCTAGTCCCTGAGGCCTCGGGCGCTGGAGGCGACAGTCCGCCGCGGGTGGACGTCAGCGCCGCGGCTAGGGAGCTGGCCATGGTCCCTACCGGTGCTGCCTATGTCCCTGCTACGGCACCAGGGTCCCGCCCGGCGGGACCGTCCGGTCCGCCGTCGACAGCAGGTTCAGTGCCAGGCACCGCAGAGGGCTTGCAGGCGGAGCTGCGCGCGATTTTCCGTCCAGACCAGGAACCGGTCGCGGACTACTTGACGCGCGTTTCGCGGATTGTCCTCGCGCTCAAAGCGCATGGAGTCACGGTGAGCTCCCGTGACCTCGACGCCTTGAGCACCAAAGCCACCCTCCTTGCGGATGAGTTCTCGAAGATAGGCGGGGACTGGCATCCGACAAAGATGGTCCGTCGGCTGCGGACCAGGTTCTCGGTCGCGGCTTTGCGCGGTGGCGAGGACCCCGAAGACGCAGAGGAGATTCAGCGTGAAATCCAATGCATCGGGGAGCTTATCCTCGCGCTAGGGGGAAAAGAAAGCTCGAGCCAAGAGAAGGTTTGGAGCTCCCCGTCCGATGTGCCAGTTGAAGCCGTGGGGCCGCGTTCCCCAGGGCACCCACAGCCTGCGACTGCAAGTGGGTTGGGGGTAAGTTTGGACCGTGGAGGTTTGCACACTGCCGAGGTTGCAGGTGGTCCTTCCGCGGCCCGTGACCTGGGCGCGACGGACGGCGATTCCCCTTTGCGCGCAAAGCTCGCGGCGCTGGAGATGGAGATAGAAGCCCTGAAGCGAGGTTCAGACGGCGGAGGTTCGCAGACCGGGTCCCAAAACCCGGCGGGCGATTTCGCCGCCGCACTCGCCGCCCAAACTGAAGCGCTGAAAGAAGCGTTAGCGCAAAGGGGCGGGCAAAGCTCCATAACGACGGTCAAAACTGACCTCACGTGGCCGACGCTGACCGACGACAAGTCGGACGCGCGAGACGTTGTCCTGTTCTACGAGGAGTTCGAGGACGTCTGCGCGCTGCCAACAACTGTCGCGGTATGAGTGCGCGCGAGAAGCTGCTAGCGCTACGCGGGCGCTGCCGCGGCTCGCGCATGAAGACGTACACGAACGCCTACCGCGCAGCGTGGAAGTCGGGAGAGGTTCTCTCCGACCCACAGGCAGTGTACGACCGCATCAAGAACAAGCACTTGATGTTCGGGGAATCGCGGGAGGAAAGAGAAGTCCGCGTGGATGGTGAGCATGCCTCCCTCGCTAAGGGCAAGCTCACAGGCCACCAATTCGAGCCTTTGTTTGAGGCGTCGATCGCGGACCTTGAGGCGGTGGGTCTTGGGAAGACCCCACGAGAGTTGTATCTCTCGTACCTCCGCAAGATGCCCCCGTATCTCCAAAAGGAGATACGTAACGACAAGCGGTTGTGGCCCGGCGATCCCAAGGACGGCGGGCTGAGAGGGCCGCAGACTTGGGAGGAGAGCCACAAAGTCGTCTTGGAGTACGAACAGAGGGAAGCAGCGCACCGTGCTGTTTCCCACTCTGTGTACTCCACGACCGGCTCTCCAAGCGCGGACCCGTCGGTCGCGCTAGCCGAGGCTCAGAAGGAGATTCGGAGCCTCAAGGCCGCCGCGAAGGCTGCTGCGAAGGGAGCAGCTGCCGCGGCCAAGGCTGGCGCGGATCACACGTTTGCCGCTGCGTCGAAGGGAGCTGGCAAAGGAGCGGACAAGAAGATCTGCTTCCACTTTCGCGACCACGGGAATTGCCCGAAAGGGGATGCCTGCCCGTACAGCCACGACAAGGAGCTTCGCAGAAAAGCTCTCGCGGCCAAGAAGGGTGACCAAACCGCCGCCACGGCGAAAGGCAAGGGCAAAGGGAAGGGAGGTGGCAAGGCAAAGGCCAGCGCTAAGCCTAAGGCTGCGGCCAAAGGCGCGGCAAAGCCACCAGGCACTGTTTGCCCCTTTTTCTCCAAGAATGGGTCGTGCAAGAAAGGAGCCAGCTGCGACATGGTCCACAACCTGACGACTGCCAACTGGGCCGCGCCCTCCGGGGCTTCCATGTCCAACCCCTTCGCCGCGTTTAGTGTCCAGATAGGCAGCTCAGGCGTCCAGGCAGGCGTCTCAGGAGCCGCAGGACGCGCCGCGGTGCAGCAGCACGCGCTTCCGTTGAGCAAGGGCGGGCGGGACAAGTTCGCCACCCTGGACGATCTGCCGAAGGACTGGTGGAGCCTGGCAGACAACGAGCCAGGAGGCTACCAGTACAGAACGGTAGTCCAGGTGCTCGACCGTAAGGTCGAGTGCATGCTCGACGGATGCGCCGGCGCAAACCACGTGACCGAGGAACTTGTGGTGGGCATGATGAACCGGGCTGCAGAGCTGGGGATCGGTACCGAAGATCCCGGCTTCCCGGTCGTGAGACTCGAGAAGTGGGTCCACCCCGAATATGTGCATGGCATTGCTTCGGGAGCCCCCGTTCCTCTGAAGGGGGCAGCAGTCTTGCGCGTCACGCTGCTGGAAGGCAGGACGGCGGACGACTGTCGCCCCAACACTGAAATTTTCGTGCGATGCAAAATCGCGGCCAGGGGGACGTCCGATTGGCACGGACTGATCCTCGGCGGCAGAGCGTTGGACTGCGCCGGAAGGATGGGCCTGGGCTTCAGGCCGGGTCCCGACTTTCACGTCCTCGACACGCTGGGAATCAGGATGCCCAGGTGCGAGGATCACAGCAAGACCCGGAAGGACAGGGCCTACGCCTTCGAAGCGCGGTTGTCGAGCCTGGACGACGCGTCATGCACCGAGCCTGGGGGCGGAAGCCGGGAGCTCCTCCGCTACGACGGGGAAGAGCCTCTCGAGCTCTCGCCAGGCGACGGGGTGCTGGTGCCTGTCGTGCGGGAGCAAGGAGTCTCCGCAGAGGGATCCCTGTCCGAGGTAGTGCTTCCGGTGGAGTGCGGGGTCGAGGCCGTACCAGGCCTTTGGCCCACAGGAGAGGGAAAGGGGTTTGTGTTGCTCGCAGCCCAAGAGTGTGATCACTCTCTCCAGCCGGGCGAGGTTGTTGCGGAAGTGCGTTCCGGCCTCGTAGCACTGCGGCCTGTGGTTGTGGCGCGGTTGAGACGGTGTTCGAGTCGGAGCCGTCTCCGCAGGCATGTGCGGATTGTGGGGTCGCCGTTGCCTCGGTTGACCACGACCCGTGCTTTGCTTGCGGGTCCGCGTCCAGGGCCGCGGCAAGAAGCTTCCAAGGTTGTTCCTCGTGTGCGCGGTCCTTTGGGCGGCTGCGTACCGGCGCCAGGATCGGTGTGCTGTCGGTCCTTGCTGCGGTGACTGTTCTCGCTTCGGTGTGGGGCGGGAGCGGCCCGGTTGGGCGCCCTGTTGAGGAGCCTGGAGTGCTTACTTGCTTGGACCACCTTCCAAGCGCCGACAGCTGGTGGGAGGCGCCAGGTGGTTACGCGTCTGTGTGGGGTAGGCGCCCTGCGCAGAAGGACCTTGGGACCCTGGCGGTCGAGAAGGCGCCTTACGAAACGTGCTTGCTTCAGCGCGTAGGTGAGGCGTGGCGTCTCTGGGACACGAGGGATTTGCGTGTGGCGGAAAGCGTTGCGTGCAGCGATGAAGTCCCCGTCACCGAACGCCTCGCGGTCTTTAGGACGCGCAAGGGGCCACGCTGGGCTGGCTGGCGTGAGGGATCGGCCACGGCTGGAAGAGGCGCAAGTGACGCTGTGCGCCCAGCAGACGCGGTCGACACGGCGCGCTGCCCGAGCTATCATATCGTGGAGAGCTGGGATATCGACAAGATGATCGAAGAGCCTCCAACGGACTACTATTATGAGAAGCTCGCGGCAGATATGCGCGCCCGGCACCCTAAGGCGTGCCCGCACCTCCTCGACCACCTCGTTTCCTTAGAGGGTTTCCTAGACAAGTCAATCTTGTTTGGGTTCTCCTTTGGAATCAGCAAGGCCGAAGTTTGTGTCTCCAAAGGCAAGCTCCTGGGACACAACATTGGGCGGGACGGGAGTTCGCCTGACGAAGAGCGTTGTCAGGCGGTGATTGACTTTCCCCCGCTCTGGGAGAAGCTTCACATTCAGCAATTTTTGGGTTGCGCAAACTGGTTGCGCGGCTACCTGCCTGTTGAGTATGGGCACGCAGCCAAGATTTTAGGGCAGTGGCAGAAGCCAGGCGCCGTCTTTCCTGAAGGCGGGCTGGGCTCAGCCGCCACCGAGGGTTGCAAAGCCTTTAAAGCGATTAAGCGCATGATGCAGAACCGCATCAATTTGGCTACCTTCGATGAGGCCTCTGCTGCGGATGGGTCGTGTCCCCTTGAGCAGATCGCGGATGCGTCGGGCATCGCGGTAGGGGGCAGCGTCGTGCAGATGACGCGTGACTTGAGCCAGCTCAAAGTGCTTATGACGCACTCGAAGAGCTTGACCCCCGCGCAGCAGAACTGGCCGCCCTTGACACAGGAGGCGTTTGCCCAGCTCGAGGTAAAGCGGGCGACACGCCGCATGTTTGGCTCTATTCGGACTCTGTGTTGGACAGATCATGCCAACCTTACCCGAGCACAAACGTCGGGACCCGTGCCCTGGGCGGTCGGCAACGACGCCGTCCCAGAGCCTGCGGGCCGTGTCCAGGCCGCGGCTGTGCCGATGTGCGTCGTCGCAGCCCTTCCGGTGCGCGTCATGGTTGTCTTTGACTACGCGCGTTGGAAAGAGCAGGACGCAGAGCTGACTGAGATCAGGCGCGTCTTCCAAGCGAGCCTCCCTGGAATTTCTGTGGCTGTCAGGGGTTGTTGGGGTCCGTTTGAGGATACCGACGGGCTTGCCTCGCATTTTGATTGCGGGGCCGGCAGGCTCGCAGGGACCAAGAAGATCAAAGCGGATCAGGGTCGACTTGCTCACTTCGTGTGCCAAGGTTCTTAGGGAAGCTTCGGGGTTTCGTCCGCAGTTCCTCGTAGGACTTGGGCAAGGCGGGCTGGTCACAGCCGTCCTTAGGTGGCCTTTGGTTGTTGAGCTTACGCTCCAAGCAAGGAACCTGCAGCGCAAAGAAGCTAGGGCTGTAGGAGAGGCTTGGGCAGGCATCAAGGCTATCTGGGCGGTGCGGCCACGCCTTTGGCGCACGCAGCAAGGCCACTTGGAAGTGGCCGAGGCTTGTCCGGAACTCAAGAAGGATTTTCCGGAGCCTCCCCTGCGAGGTTTTGGGATCGTAGGGAAGCAGGCATTGGGGGCGGAAGTTCTGCGGTCCTTGAGGTTGGACGCGGTTCGTTCCATCGATGATGCTAGCATTAGAGGGATGCTGGACGAACCGTCACGACCCCTCTGGGACCATGAGGGTCTATGCATCTGCGGCAAACGGACCTACCTGTTTTCTCGCTGCCCCGCCTGCATCGAGAAAGAGGCAGTCGATACCTCGGTAGAGATAGCCGAGCGGGAGGAGCCCGAGCCTCCGCTTGAGGGCGACCTTGAGGCCCATGAGGTGGGCCTAGAGGTCAACTCCGTCCTTGCAACTTTGGATAGGACAGGAGGTTTGTTTAGGGTTAGGTCCTCAACCATCCAGCAATGGGCGGTAGGGTTCAGGACTACGCCCAAGGATGCTCCAGTTCCCACAGCATATGGCATGCTGAGTGGGAAGATATGGAAGAAGGGCCATTCCATGAAGCTCAGCCTCGGCTCCCAGCACAAGGATCTTTCCAAGTGGGGCGATGTGAAGCCTTACTGGACCACATGGGTGGTTAGAGAAGATGGTGCTGTGGTGGCGGGGCACAACTGCTCGCCCCTGGATGCGGTTCAGGGCGACATCGTCGTGCATTGGTCGTCAGTGGTGAACTGGCACGGCCACAGGCATGTCGTGAATGAGCAGTGCGAAGTGCTCTGGAGGTCTAAGGGCAAGGAGGTTGCCTTAGACCCATCCTTCGGCAAGCTGATAGCCCTTGTGGGTAGGGTTACTCAGGTCATTGGCTGGCGGGCAACCGGAGAAGCCTCGGATCCCCGCGGTTCTACCCGGCAGGCGTCAAGGGTCCTTGCTCAATTCTCTGCGTCCAATGAGGGCGTAGAAGGGCATTGGACCGCGGGCGCTATCAGTCGCGGGAAGAATGCCAATGACTGCAAGCTGAAGGGTAGAGTTTTGGCGTTTATGGGTGAGGAGCACAATGGCCCTGCTGTGGTTCTAGAGCTCGTCAGCCATAGCCCTATCCTGTGCATTTGGGACCATTCCTCAACCAAGGTCAAGGTCGAGTTTAAGGGCGGTGTTCCGTCTTTGAGCCTGGCCGCGGGGGAGGACGAAAATCGTCGCGAACAGCTTGCGGTCGAGGCGAGGGACGCGGCGAACATTTCGGAGTTCCGAGTCACGGGATCCCTTCGTACGGCGTGGTACGAGGGCCAGCGGCGCGATCCCTCATTGGCGGGCTCGATTCGCAAGCCGGAGCCGCCGATGGTGATATCCGGAGACGGGTTGTTGGAGCGCGAGGTGACCCTCAGGACGGGTCAAACCGTCGTCGTCCCAGTGGTTCCCAACGGGGCTGCGGGCGCGAATGGGGTGACCTGGCGCCGCGCCTGCTACAATTCAGTCCACTGTGGAGTCCTTGGGGCCCATAGGTCTGCCGAGGTTACCATCAAACTGCTGGAGAGGGCAGTCTGGTGGCCCGATTTGGAGAAAGATGTGCGGACCTGGGTCGCCAAGTGTCTCGCCTGCATTAAAGGCCGCTCTCGACCGACGAAGGTTGAAGCTCGTGCGGTCAAGTGTGGCGCCGAGACTTGCTGGCAGGAAGTCAGCGTGGACTGTGAGGGTCCGAACCGAGAGGACAGGGAGGGGCATAGGTACTCGCTTACGTACTTCGATTGCCTCAGTCATGCTGTCCTCCTCGAGCCGATGAGGTCTCTGACTCATGCGGAAGTCAGGAGGGCGTTCGTGCGCTGTGTGCTTCGCAGCAGGACGATCCCGAGCCTCATCAGGTCGGACAGAGGGCCAGAGTTCAAGAACGCGCTCATGGCAGAACTCAGCGCGATGCTTGGGACCGAGTGGCGGTTTAGCGCGCCCTTGAGGCCTTGTGAGTTGGGCGCAAACGAGCGAGTCCACCAAGAAGTTCAAAAGGTGCTGGGGGCGGTCGTCAGACAAGTCGGCGCCTCCCTTTCCGAAGCTTGGTCGGATTGGCTCGTGGTGGCGGAGTACGTCATAGACAACACTCCGGGACCCCACGGGTATACCCCGAGGGACCTAGAGCGGAGCTGGTCGCTCGCTCTACCACTTGAAAAGGACGTCCTGCGAGACGCCTTGCAGTTTGAACCCATCTCTGATTGGGCTCGGAGCCAGTTCAAACAGTTCTCGGAGCTAGCTGCTGCGGTCCGAGAGCACTGGACGCGGTCTTCAGAAGCGCGGGCGAAACTTGCAAACCGCCATAGGCGCACTGTGGACCTTAAACCAGGCGACCGAGTGGTCTGGAACGCTCCGAGGGCCCGTTCAGAGGGGGCGGGGCGTGTGCCTTGGAAACCGGGTCTGACCGGCCCCTGGCGCGTGTTGGAAGTCAAGGGCCACAGGCTCACCTTGGAGCCCGTGTCGATGGAGTCGGGGGGTACTTCTTCCGCCCCGGCCCGATGGAGGCGCACGCAGAAGACTGCATTCTTGTCCCTGCGGATGCAGATGGCGCGGAATCCCGCGAGCCGGTCGTCTTTGAGGACGATGGAACCGGCGGGGACGACTTGTCTCGCCCCAGCTTAGGGCAGCAGGTTCAAGGCGACGCCAAACAGGTGGAGTTCACGCTGACCAGGCGCGGGAGGGACTTCGTCCTCCGCCTTGGTGACCGCATTGCCTATCGGGGTGTAGGTGGAGGCCCGAAGGTGTGCAGGTTAGGACGGGTCACGCAGGTGGATGCGGCCCGTGCGCAGGTTGGCGTCCATCGCTATCTCCCCGACGCCAGCGGGGTTCGCGTCAAATGGCGGCTTGCATATATCGCCGAGGACGGAGCGCTCACGCTTTCAGAAGGGACCCGTCCGGCCCATGAAGCGGTTTCTGTGAAGGAAATCATTTCCAAAATCGACCTAAACCGCGACGGCATGCTTGCTGCAGCCTCGGCCAGAAAGTTGGACAAGGGGGCGTATTCGTTGCAGGACAGGACCCTCGAGCGAGCGTCTCGTGCCGGCACGAGTGTGCTCTCGATCCAAGAGGCCCTCGCGGACCTCTTGGTCGCGGAACCCCGCGCGTTGCAGCCTAGGGCTTCCCCAGAGTCGGGTGCTGTCGAGAGTTGGTTCCGGCAGTATTTCCTTGGTGGGGTTGCCGATGTCTTAGAGGTTGCTTGGGGTGACGCGGTCGTTTCCGACGCGGCTAGGAGGCACGGGTACAGGGTTGTTCCCGCTTTTGTGCAAGGCAAGCAGGCCTACGGGATCACCTGGAACCTGGCCGCAGAAGAGCACTTGGAGGCCATTAGCGGCGCTGTTCTGCGCACAGAGCCGAAGGTGCTCGTAATTGGGCTTGAGGGCAAGAATGTGCCCCGGGCTTTCCTCCAGCTAGTCGTCCGGTGTGCGCAGGAACGCACACGCGCGGGCGCCCACGTCGCGCTGCGTTTGCAGGCGCAAAAAGGCGAGTGGGAACCTTGGCGGCTAGAGGAGTGGGGCGCCTTGTTTGGGACGCTCGCAGAGCCACGCTGGCCTTGGGCTTTCGTGCGGGCTGACATGTGCCAGTTCGCGCGGGCCAGTGGCCGCGGCAACCTCGTTGAGAGCGGGGCCCTGTGGCTCGCCGATTTCAGTTTAGAATCGGTAGGTTTGAGGTGTAGTAGGCCGGATGCGCTAGGCGCAGTGCAGCACAAGCACGTTGAGCGCGCGCAATCCGACTACAACCTCATAGGGGCGGCTTTCTGCGCCTCGCTCCAGGACCTTGGTCTGAGGGGCGCAGAAGAGCTGTGCACCGCTGCAGTTGAAAGCTTTCCAGCGACTGCGGGTGCAGATAGCGCCGCGGCTGCGCCACAGCCCTCTCCAGTCGTTCCCCTCCCGGACGTGCGGTCGGGCGAGGACCTCACGCCAGCAGAGCGTGCGGAGCTGGATAAGGAGGTGGATAAGTATGCCGCGGAGAAGGAAGCGTTTTGGCGGACCAAGGCGGACGCCAAGGACTGGGATTCCGTCCGGGCGGACCTTGAGGTCTATGCTCTTGCGGGCGAGAAGGTCGCGGAGGATCCTAGGCGCACCGAGGCCTATAGAGACCTCGTATGGTCGGGTTTGAAGATCGAGCCTGGACCAACCAGACCCGGGCTGACCGATGCTGATATCGCAGCCGTCAGGGAGGTCATACGGCGAAAGGCCGCTGGGTTCTGGGTGGAGGACACCACCAGGACCACGGTCAGGAAGTTCGCCCATGACTGCATCCCCACCGGGCCGCCGGTCTCGTCCCAGCCTCACAGTCTGAGGGGCGAGTCCGCGCAATGGGTCGACGACAAGCTTGAAGAAGAATGCAAGCGGGGTCAGTTGATCCGCGGCAGCTCGGCTTGGGGATCTGCGCCGTTTCCGACCAAGGAAATGCCCAGCTACAAGCGGCATAGGAAGCGACGCTTGGTGGTTGACTACCGCCGTGTGAATGCCCGAATTAAGCGCTCCACGTACTATTGTCGGCGGGGCAGCGATGTGCTCGCCGCCGCAGTAGGTTCGGTTTGGTATACCTTCGTGGATGCGGTTAGTGGGTTTAATCAGATTAGGAACACCAAGCGTGCTCGCGAGGTGTTGGCCATTGTGGCAAGATCAGGGAAATATCTCCCTGTCGGCCTCACCTTTGGCCCGATTAACGGCCCAGATGATTTCAACTTTGTGGTTGATAGGGCCTATGCCCCCGGCAGAGGTAGGCGCCTTAAGTATACTAAGGAGTGGATAGCCTACGTGGATGATCTTACTGTTAGGACGGGTAGGGTCATTGATGGGCAGTTTTTCACTGATGCCCAAGCCGAGGGGGCGGTGCGCGAAGCGTGCGCCAAGGGGGCAGTCGCGGCTCCGCAGAGCGCGTCGTCTGCTCTTGAAGCCTTAGGCGTTCGCGGTGCGCACAACACCAAGCGCGCGAACCATGACGCGGCGCGCTCAGACCAGAATCACCCCACGCGCGTTCTGATGCTCAGGATGTTGGGGCTGTTCGGGTGTTTCTGTGTTCAGGGCGGGTGTTTTTGGGGCGGGCCGTTTCCCAGGTCGCCGGTCTGCGGGCAGAAGGATTTTTCGTCGTTCGTCGCGTGCAGCTTCGTTCGTTTGTCCCGCAGCCAGTGTTTAGGAAGCAGGCCTAGAGGTTCGGTCCAAGGTCGAAGCAGAAGCCGTAGAAGCCTTAAAGCCCAGACCTTAAGGAAACTCCCCAAACCCCCGCCGCAGCGGTTCAAGTGTGTTGTAGAGCCTAGGGTAGGTAGTCCCTCCCCGCGTTCGTGCCTGTGCACTGCGCCCCGCTGCGGGTCGCAACCAGACCGCGCGGGAGCGACCGATCGGTCGCCCGGACCTTCGTGGTCAACCACAAGGCCCCGCTGCGGGCCGTGCCCTGGCCGCGCGGGAGCGGCTGCCTACCACTACTGCACACCGGCCCCGCCCATCGGAGGTCCAGCAAAGCCGCGGGCCTCAGTGCCGCGATGGGCGGAGGAGGGTCGAAGGGCAGGGGCAAGAGCAAGAGCCCAGGCCCTAAGGGCCGGAAGGGCCCGCCCACGATAGACGACGCTAGTCCGATGCATGCGGCACGGCGAAGGTGGCTGCAGAGGCCGGTTCGGTCCGGGCGGCCTCTACCCGGTTGATGAGTTGATCGAACAACTCGGGATCACCATCAACCAGTACAACCAGGCGGTCGCGCACGACGCCAACCAGCGGAAACCGAGGTTGGACACCTCGCACGCTGGTTTCCTTCGTGCCTTCCAAGGCCACTCTGCCGATTGCGGCCATCCGATGGGGTTCATGATGGAGGGCCTAAGTGAGACGGCCATCGACGACCTCATCCGACAGTATGGCCCGGCCATGTGGCACGGCACGGACCTGCATGTCGTGCCAAGCCTGGTGCAGAACGGCCTGATCCCCGGCGGCGGGCCGGGAGGCCGCCTCGGGGTGCACTACGTCCTAGGACACTGCCCCACGCAGTGGGAGGACGGAAGGCGCGGGTTCCGCCGCGGATCGACTTGCATAGTCGAGGTCCGACTGGCGGTCCTGCGGGACGCCGGAGTGCCCATCTATGCAGGAGCGGATGGGGTGGCCCTCACTGGCCAGATTAGGGCCACCGGCATTTCCCGCATCTGGGCACTCCTCAGGGGCTCGCCTGTCTACTCAGACTTGATAGCTGAGTTGGAAGTGGATAGGTTGGTCCTGCGTGTCGACCTAAAGAGTTTAGGCGACTCCAGTGCGGGCCCCAACCCGCCGTTGGGGCGAGGACCGAAGCTGGGCACGGTCCAAGCGTCCCAAGCTGCTGCGGCCAGCAGTGGCGCGGCGAGCTCCTCGACGGTTGTGCTGGCCCCTGCGGGTCGTGTCATGGCCGCGGGGGCCGCACAACCTGTTACTCCTCCTAAGGCCGCGCCTAAGGCCAAAGGGCGTCCCCTAGGGACGCCTAGGACTTCGATCGTGCCAGCGAAGCCCAAGGCGTACCCTAGGCGTAACGTCCCGGGCCCCAATGTCCTCGAGCCCGAGGACTCGCTCGAGGAAGAGGCAGCCCAAGAAGCTGAAGGTGTCGAGGAAGATAGTTCCAGCTCGGATCTTCCCGATACGCGGGCGCCTCCAGCCGCGGTCAAAGTGAAGGAGGACGAGGAGCCCGCAAGTGGGGCCAAGGCCGAGAGCACAGAGGAAGGAGTCCTCGTGCTCGGCCAGTCTGTGGTCACCAGCGCGAAGGAATACCTCGCGCGGTCCGAAGCTCTCCTCAGAGCGCAGAAGCTCCAGTCGAGAATACTGGAGGTTGCGGGAACTGCGATGGTGAAGCTGGAGAAGATCACCAAGCGTGAGGAGTCCCTCAAAACGCTGCGCCGAGAGGGAGAGAGTCGGGCGGCCGGGGAAGGCGCCGACGGGGAAGAGGTGTCTGACGATGGTCAGGACGCCCCCGGGGCTGCGCGGTCGAGCACTTCCGCCAGGCCTTCGGGAGGCGGGACCGCCCAGTCCGCCTCAGCCTCAGAGGAGCCTCGCCCCAACGCTGACGGCCACCACGGATGTTCGGCTCCGGGATGCGGGCTAGCCTTTGAGTCGCTGGTGCAGTACCACTTGCATCAGGCGGCCTGCCATGGCGCCTCTCTTCCGCCCAACCTGGGGATCAGCCCCTCCGCACCTCTTGACCCTTTTCGTCAGGACTGGCGGGGACGGCTGTTCCGCCGAGGAAAGGACGGTGGGTATGGGGAGGTGCCCATGCTCCGAGTGATTAGGTACCACAAAGCCAACGGGTACGATCACTCGAGAGTCCCGCTCCTGAGGCGAGGGGACCGAATCCAGCTTGAGGACGGATCGCACCACATCTACGGTGGTAGCCATCCGCCGGGGTGGCTTCGCGACGACCCCGAGCTGGACCCCCCTGGTGCTCCAGAGGGAAGCGATGGAGGGTCCACGCCCAAGAGCGAGCCCACGGAGGAGGCCGAGCCCGAGCCTCCGCGGAAGGCCGCTCCGCGCGGGCGGGCCCTCGAGCCGCCGAAGGGCGACGTCCAGCGACGCCTGGCCGAGCGTCGCTCCAAGCGAGATTACTCGCCGGACCTGGTGACGCCTCTTGACGATCTCCATGCCAAGGAGATCGACTCCTTCTTCGCGGGCGACCCAGCCGCGGATAGCCTTGACGTCATTTCGATGCGCGCCGAGGTTCGCACTGAGTCCCACCTCAAAGTTGGCCGGGAGGAGGAAGAGCCCCTGGTCAAGGAAGAGCAGGAGGAGGAGGCTGAGGTCGTCAAAGACGAGGAGGTCTCGGTTGAGATGGAGGCTGCCACCGCGGATGAGGCGGACGAGGTCGCCCTCCCAGCCAACCGAGCCTACGTCGAAGGCCGCTTTTACCCCTACGGCAGCTGGCGGTGCTTCTTCTGCGAAGCCATCAACCCGGTTACCGAGGACCAGTGCCTCACCACGCACGCGGGCGGCCCGAATGCGGGCGCCGTGCGACGGCCGATGGATCAATGGGATCGACATCGGGTGGTGGGAGGTGGATCCTCAAACCGCGCCGGAGCAATGGCGGCGGAGGTTTTCTGCCGAAGAGCTTGAAGAACAACAAGCGCGGGCAGATGCCGCGAGGCTCCTCAGCGATGAGGAACTCGCTGAAGCCCTCCAGGCGGCCGAGGAGGCGCAGGCGGCCGAGCGCGCCAAGAAGCGGGAGCGGCGCCAGGCGGAGAAGGCGGAGCGCGATGATCACATCAGCGAGGCGCTCCGCATAGCAGGGTGGCAGTGCCCTAACTGCTATGAATGGAACCTTTCATTCAGGCAGCTGTGCTTTAGGTGCAGCACACCCCTCCGCTTGGCAGAGGTTGTTTCCCGCGGGATCCCGGATCCGCGGCGCGGCGAACAGAGGGACTCGGGCTCCGAGAGCAGCCAGGATGAGCTGGAGTACGAGATCCTTCTGGCCAATCGCGCGATGGATCAGGAAACGATCCAGCCTCTTCTTAGAAGCAAACACAAGAAGA
>CAJNDS010002672.1:155055-286745 GCA_905221605.1 Symbiodinium natans | reverse complement strand
CCTCAAGGCCGCCGCGAAGGCTGCTGCGAAGGGAGCAGCTGCCGCGGCCAAGGCTGGCGCGGATCACACGTTTGCCGCTGCGTCGAAGGGAGCTGGCAAAGGAGCGGACAAGAAGATCTGCTTCCACTTTCGCGACCACGGGAATTGCCCGAAAGGGGATGCCTGCCCGTACAGCCACGACAAGGAGCTTCGCAGAAAAGCTCTCGCGGCCAAGAAGGGTGACCAAACCGCCGCCACGGCGAAAGGCAAGGGCAAAGGGAAGGGAGGTGGCAAGGCAAAGGCCAGCGCTAAGCCTAAGGCTGCGGCCAAAGGCGCGGCAAAGCCACCAGGCACTGTTTGCCCCTTTTTCTCCAAGAATGGGTCGTGCAAGAAAGGAGCCAGCTGCGACATGGTCCACAACCTGACGACTGCCAACTGGGCCGCGCCCTCCGGGGCTTCCATGTCCAACCCCTTCGCCGCGTTTAGTGTCCAGATAGGCAGCTCAGGCGTCCAGGCAGGCGTCTCAGGAGCCGCAGGACGCGCCGCGGTGCAGCAGCACGCGCTTCCGTTGAGCAAGGGCGGGCGTGACAAGTTCGCCACCCTGGACGATCTGCCGAAGGACTGGTGGAGCCTGGCAGACAACGAGCCAGGAGGCTACCAGTACAGAACGGTAGTCCAGGTGCTCGACCGTAAGGTCGAGTGCATGCTCGACGGATGCGCCGGCGCAAACCACGTGACCGAGGAACTTGTGGTGGGCATGATGAACCGGGCTGCAGAGCTGGGGATCGGTACCGAAGATCCCGGCTTCCCGGTCGTGAGACTCGAGAAGTGGGTCCACCCCGAATATGTGCATGGCATTGCTTCGGGAGCCCCCGTTCCTCTGAAGGGGGCAGCAGTCTTGCGCGTCACGCTGCTGGAAGGCAGGACGGCGGACGACTGTCGCCCCAACACTGAAATTTTCGTGCGATGCAAAATCGCGGCCAGGGGGACGTCCGATTGGCACGGACTGATCCTCGGCGGCAGAGCGTTGGACTGCGCCGGAAGGATGGGCCTGGGCTTCAGGCCGGGTCCCGACTTTCACGTCCTCGACACGCTGGGAATCAGGATTCCCAGGTGCGAGGATCACAGCAAGACCCGGAAGGACAGGGCCTACGCCTTCGAAGCGCGGTTGTCGAGCCTGGACGACGCGTCATGCACCGAGCCTGGGGGCGGAAGTCGGGAGCTCCTCCGCTACGACGGGGAAGGGCCTCTCGAGCTCTCGCCAGGCGACGGGGTGCTGGTGCCTGTCGTGCGGGAGCAAGGAGTCTCCGCAGAGGGATCCCTGTCCGAGGTAGTGCTTCCGGTGGAGTGCGGGGTCGAGGCCGTACCAGGCCTTTGGCCCACAGGAGAGGGAAAGGGGTTTGTGTTGCTCGCAGCCCAAGAGTGTGATCACTCTCTCCAGCCGGGCGAGGTTGTTGCGGAAGTGCGTTCCGGCCTCGTAAGCACTGCGGCCTGTGGTTGTGGCGCGGTTGAGACGGTTTTCGAGTCGGAGCCGTCTCCGCAGGCATGTGCGGATTGTGGGGTCGCCGTTGCCTCGGTTGACCACGACCCGTGCTTTGCTTGCGGGTCCGCGTCCAGGGCCGCGGCAAGAAGCTTCCAAGGTTGTTCCTCGTGTGCGCGGTCCTTTGGGCGGCTGCGTACCGGCGCCAGGATCGGTGTGCTGTCGGTCCTTGCTGCGGTGACTGTTCTCGCTTCGGTGTGGGGCGGGAGCGGCCCGGTTGGGCGCCCTGTTGAGGAGCCTGGAGTGCTTACTTGCTTGGACCACCTTCCAAGCGCCGACAGCTGGTGGGAGGCGCCAGGTGGTTACGCGTCTGTGTGGGGTAGGCGCCCTGCGCAGAAGGACCTTGGGACCCTGGCGGTCGAGAAGGCGCCTTACGAAACGTGCTTGCTTCAGCGCGTAGGTGAGGCGTGGCGTCTCTGGGACACGAGGGATTTGCGTGTGGCGGAAAGCGTTGCGTGCAGCGATGAAGTCCCCGTCACCGAACGCCTCGCGGTCTTTAGGACGCGCAAGGGGCCACGCTGGGCTGGCTGGCGTGAGGGATCGGCCACGGCTGGAAGAGGCGCAAGTGACGCTGTGCGCCCAGCAGACGCGGTCGACACGGCGCGCTGCCCGAGCTATCATATCGTGGAGAGCTGGGATATCGACAAGATGATCGAAGAGCCTCCAACGGACTACTATTATGAGAAGCTCGCGGCAGATATGCGCGCCCGACACCCTAAGGCGTGCCCGCACCTCCTCGACCACCTCGTTTCCTTAGAGGGTTTCCTAGACAAGTCAATCTTGTTTGGGTTCTCCTTTGGAATCAGCAAGGCCGAAGTGTGTGTCTCCAAAGGCAAGCTCCTGGGACACAACATTGGGCGGGACGGGAGTTCGCCTGACGAAGAGCGTTGTCAGGCGGTGATTGACTTTCCCCCGCTCTGGGAGAAACTTCATATTCAGCAATTTTTGGGTTGCGCAAACTGGTTGCGCGGCTACCTGCCTGTTGAGTATGGGCACGCAGCCAAGATTTTAGGGCAGTGGCAGAAGCCAGGCGCCGTCTTTCCTGAAGGCGGGCTGGGCTCAGCCGCCACCGAGGGTTGCAAAGCCTTTAAAGCGATTAAGCGCATGATGCAGAATCGCATCAATTTGGCTACCTTCGATGAGGCCTCTGCTGCGGATGGGTCGTGTCCCCTTGAGCAGATCGCGGATGCGTCGGGCATCGCGGTAGGGGGCAGCGTCGTGCAGATGACGCGTGACTTGAGCCAGCTCAAAGTGCTTATGACGCACTCGAAGAGCTTGACCCCCGCGCAGCAGAACTGGCCGCCCTTGACACAGGAGGCGTTTGCCCAGCTCGAGGTAAAGCGGGCGACACGCCGCATGTTTGGCTCTATTCGGACTCTGTGTTGGACAGATCATGCCAACCTTACCCGAGCACAAACGTCGGGACCCGTGCCCTGGGCGGTCGGCAACGACGCCGTCCCAGAGCCTGCGGGCCGTGTCCAGGCCGCGGCTGTGCCGATGTGCGTCGTCGCAGCCCTTCCGGTGCGCGTCATGGTTGTCTTTGACTACGCGCGTTGGAAAGAGCAGGACGCAGAGCTGACTGAGATCAGGCGCGTCTTCCAAGCGAGCCTCCCTGGAATTTCTGTGGCTGTCAGGGGTTGTTGGGGTCCGTTTGAGGATACCGACGGGCTTGCCTCGCATTTTGATTGCGGGGCCGGCAGGCTCGCAGGGACCAAGAAGATAAAGCGGATCAGGGTCGACTTGCTCACTTCGTGTGCCAAGGTTCTTAGGGAAGCTTCGGGGTTTCGTCCGCAGTTCCTCGTAGGACTTGGACAAGGCGGGCTGGTCACAGCCGTCCTTAGGTGGCCGTTGGTTGTTGAGCTCACGCTCCAAGCAAGGAACCTGCAGCGCAAAGAAGCTAGGGCTGTAGGAGAGGCTTGGGCAGGCATCAAGGCTATCTGGGCGGTGCGGCCACGCCTTTGGCGCACGCAGCAAGGCCACTTGGAAGTGGCCGAGGCTTGTCCGGAACTCAAGAAGGATTTTCCGGAGCCTCCCCTGCGAGGTTTTGGGATCGTAGGGAAGCAGGCATTGGGGGCGGAAGTTCTGCGGTCCTTGAGGTTGGACGCGGTTCGTTCCATCGATGATGCTAGCATTAGAGGGATGCTGGACGAACCGTCACGACCCCTCTGGGACCATGAGGGTCTATGCATCTGCGGCAAACGGACCTACCTGTTTTCTCGCTGCCCCGCCTGCATCGAGAAAGAGGCAGTCGATACCTCGGTAGAGATAGCCGAGCGGGAGGAGCCCGAGCCTCCGCTTGAGGGCGACCTTGAGGCCCATGAGGTGGGCCTAGAGGTCAACTCCGTCCTTGCAACTTTGGATAGGACAGGAGGTTTGTTTAGGGTTAGGTCCTCAACCATCCAGCAATGGGCGGTAGGGTTCAGGACTACGCCCAAGGATGCTCCAGTTCCCACAGCATATGGCATGCTGAGTGGGAAGATATGGAAGAAGGGCCATTCCATGAAGCTCAGCCTCGGCTCCCAGCACAAGGATCTTTCCAAGTGGGGCGATGTGAAGCCTTACTGGACCACATGGGTGGTTAGAGAAGATGGTGCTGTGGTGGCGGGGCACAACTGCTCGCCCCTGGATGCGGTTCAGGGCGACATCGTCGTGCATTGGTCGTCAGTGGTGAACTGGCACGGCCACAGGCATGTCGTGAATGAGCAGTGCGAAGTGCTCTGGAGGTCTAAGGGCAAGGAGGTTGCCTTAGACCCATCCTTCGGCAAGCTGATAGCCCTTGTGGGTAGGGTTACTCAGGTCATTGGCTGGCGGGCAACCGGAGAAGCCTCGGATCCCCGCGGTTCTACCCGGCAGGCGTCAAGGGTCCTTGCTCAATTCTCTGCGTCCAATGAGGGCGTAGAAGGGCATTGGACCGCGGGCGCTATCAGTCGCGGGAAGAATGCCAATGACTGCAAGCTGAAGGGTAGAGTTTTGGCGTTTATGGGTGAGGAGCACAATGGCCCTGCTGTGGTTCTAGAGCTCGTCAGCCATAGCCCTATCCTGTGCATTTGGGACCATTCCTCAACCAAGGTCAAGGTCGAGTTTAAGGGCGGTGTTCCGTCTTTGAGCCTGGCCGCGGGGGAGGACGAAAATCGTCGCGAACAGCTTGCGGTCGAGGCGAGGGACGCGGCGAACATTTCGGAGTTCCGAGTCACGGGATCCCTTCGTACGGCGTGGTACGAGGGCCAGCGGCGCGATCCCTCATTGGCGGGCTCGATTCGCAAGCCGGAGCCGCCGATGGTGATATCCGGAGACGGGTTGTTGGAGCGCGAGGTGACCCTCAGGACGGGTCAAACCGTCGTCGTCCCAGTGGTTCCCAACGGGGCTGCGGGCGCGAATGGGGTGACCTGGCGCCGCGCCTGCTACAATTCAGTCCACTGTGGAGTCCTTGGGGCCCATAGGTCTGCCGAGGTTACCATCAAACTGCTGGAGAGGGCAGTCTGGTGGCCCGATTTGGAGAAAGATGTGCGGACCTGGGTCGCCAAGTGTCTCGCCTGCATTAAAGGCCGCTCTCGACCGACGAAGGTTGAAGCTCGTGCGGTCAAGTGTGGCGCCGAGACATGCTGGCAGGAAGTCAGCGTGGACTGTGAGGGTCCGAACCGAGAGGACAGGGAGGGGCATAGGTACTCGCTTACGTACTTCGATTGCCTCAGTCATGCTGTCCTCCTCGAGCCGATGAGGTCTCTGACTCATGCTGAAGTCAGGAGGGCGTTCGTGCGCTGTGTGCTTCGCAGCAGGACGATCCCGAGCCTCATCAGGTCGGATAGAGGGCCAGAGTTCAAGAATGCGCTCATGGCAGAACTCAGCGCTATGCTTGGGACCGAGTGGCGGTTTAGCGCGCCCTTGAGGCCTTGTGAGTTGGGCGCAAACGAGCGAGTCCACCAAGAAGTTCAAAAGGTGCTGGGGGCGGTCGTCAGGCAAGTCGGCGCCTCCCTTTCCGAAGCTTGGTCGGATTGGCTCGTGGTGGCGGAGTACGTCATAGACAACACTCCGGGACCCCACGGGTATACCCCGAGGGACCTAGAGCGGAGCTGGTCGCTCGCTCTACCACTTGAAAAGGACGTCCTGCGAGACGCCTTGCAGTTTGAACCCATCTCTGATTGGGCTCGGAGCCAGTTCAAACAGTTCTCGGAGCTAGCTGCTGCGGTCCGAGAGCACTGGACGCGGTCTTCAGAAGCGCGGGCGAAACTTGCAAATCGCCATAGGCGCACTGTGGACCTTAAACCAGGCGACCGAGTGGTCTGGAACGCTCCGAGGGCCCGCTCAGAGGGGGCGGGGCGTGTGCCTTGGAAACCGGGTCTGACCGGCCCCTGGCGCGTGTTGGAAGTCAAGGGCCACAGGCTCACCTTGGAGCCCGTGTCGATGGAGTCGGGGGGTACTTCTTCCGCCCCGGCCCGATGGAGGCGCACGCAGAAGACTGCATTCTTGTCCCTGCGGATGCAGATGGCGCGGAATCCCGCGAGCCGGTCGTCTTTGAGGACGATGGAACCGGCGGGGACGACTTGTCTCGCCCCAGCTTAGGGCAGCAGGTTCAAGGCGACGCCAAACAGGTGGAGTTCACGCTGACCAGGCGCGGGAGGGACTTCGTCCTCCGCCTTGGTGACCGCATTGCCTATCGGGGTGTAGGTGGAGGCCCGAAGGTGTGCAGGTTAGGACGGGTCACGCAGGTGGATGCGGCCCGTGCGCAGGTTGGCGTCCATCGCTATCTCCCCGACGCCAGCGGGGTTCGCGTCAAATGGCGGCTTGCATATATCGCCGAGGACGGAGCGCTCACGCTTTCAGAAGGGACCCGTCCGGCCCATGAAGCGGTTTCTGTGAAGGAAATCATTTCCAAAATCGACCTAAACCGCGACGGCGTGCTTGCTGCAGCCTCGGCCAGAAAGTTGGACAAGGGGGCGTATTCGTTGCAGGACAGGACCCTCGAGCGAGCGTCTCGTGCCGGCACGAGTGTGCTCTCGATCCAAGAGGCCCTCGCGGACCTCTTGGTCGCGGAACCCCGCGCGTTGCAGCCTAGGGCTTCCCCAGAGTCGGGTGCTGTCGAGAGTTGGTTCCGGCAGTATTTCCTTGGTGGGGTTGCCGATGTCTTAGAGGTTGCTTGGGGTGACGCGGTCGTTTCCGACGCGGCTAGGAGGCACGGGTACAGGGTTGTTCCCGCTTTTGTGCAAGGCAAGCAGGCCTACGGGATCACCTGGAACCTGGCCGCAGAAGAGCACTTGGAGGCCATTAGCGGCGCTGTTCTGCGCACAGAGCCGAAGGTGCTCGTAATTGGGCTTGAGGGCAAGAATGTGCCCCGGGCTTTCCTCCAGCTAGTCGTCCGGTGTGCGCAGGAACGCACACGCGCGGGCGCCCACGTCGCGCTGCGTTTGCAGGCGCAAAAAGGCGAGTGGGAACCTTGGCGGCTAGAGGAGTGGGGCGCCTTGTTTGGGACGCTCGCAGAGCCACGCTGGCCTTGGGCTTTCGTGCGGGCTGACATGTGCCAGTTCGCGCGGGCCAGTGGCCGCGGCAACCTCGTTGAGAGCGGGGCCCTGTGGCTCGCCGATTTCAGTTTAGAATCGGTAGGTTTGAGGTGTAGTAGGCCGGATGCGCTAGGCGCAGTGCAGCACAAGCACGTTGAGCGCGCGCAATCCGACTACAACCTCATAGGGGCGGCTTTCTGCGCCTCGCTCCAGGACCTTGGTCTGAGGGGCGCAGAAGAGCTGTGCACCGCTGCAGTTGAAAGCTTTCCAGCGACTGCGGGTGCAGATAGCGCCGCGGCTGCGCCACAGCCCTCTCCAGTCGTTCCCCTCCCGGACGTGCGGTCGGGCGAGGACCTCACGCCAGCAGAGCGTGCGGAGCTGGATAAGGAGGTGGATAAGTATGCCGCGGAGAAGGAAGCGTTTTGGCGGACCAAGGCGGACGCCAAGGACTGGGATTCCGTCCGGGCTGACCTTGAGGTCTATGCTCTTGCGGGCGAGAAGGTCGCGGAGGATCCTAGGCGCACCGAGGCCTATAGAGACCTCGTATGGTCGGGTTTGAAGATCGAGCCTGGACCAACCAGACCCGGGCTGACCGATGCTGATATCGCAGCCGTCAGGGAGGTCATACGGCGAAAGGCCGCTGGGTTCTGGGTGGAGGACACCACCAGGACCACGGTCAGGAAGTTCGCCCATGACTGCATCCCCACCGGGCCGCCGGTCTCGTCCCAGCCTCACAGTCTGAGGGGCGAGTCCGCGCAATGGGTCGACGACAAGCTTGAAGAAGAATGCAAGCGGGGTCAGTTGATCCGCGGCAGCTCGGCTTGGGGATCTGCGCCGTTTCCGACCAAGGAAATGCCCAGCTACAAGCGGCATAGGAAGCGACGCTTGGTGGTTGACTACCGCCGTGTGAATGCCCGAATTAAGCGCTCCACGTACTATTGTCGGCGGGGCAGCGATGTGCTCGCCGCCGCAGTAGGTTCGGTTTGGTATACCTTCGTGGATGCGGTTAGTGGGTTTAATCAGATTAGGAACACCAAGCGTGCTCGCGAGGTGTTGGCCATTGTGGCAAGATCAGGGAAGTATCTCCCTGTCGGCCTCACCTTTGGCCCGATTAACGGCCCAGATGATTTCAACTTTGTGGTTGATAGGGCCTATGCCCCCGGCAGAGGTAGGCGCCTTAAGTATACTAAGGAGTGGATAGCCTACGTGGATGATCTTACTGTTAGGACGGGTAGGGTCATTGATGGGCAGTTTTTCACTGATGCCCAAGCCGAGGGGGCGGTGCGCGAAGCGTGCGCCAAGGGGGCAGTCGCGGCTCCGCAGAGCGCGTCGTCTGCTCTTGAAGCCTTAGGCGTTCGCGGTGCGCACAACACCAAGCGCGCGAACCATGACGCGGCGCGCTCAGACCAGAATCACCCCACGCGCGTTCTGATGCTCAGGATGTTGGGGCTGTTCGGGTGTTTCTGTGTCCAGGGCGGGTGTTTTTGGGGCGGGCCGTTTCCCAGGTCGCCGGTCTGCGGGCAGAAGGATTTTTCGTCGTTCGTCGCGTGCAGCTTCGTTCGGTTGTCCCGCAGCCAGTGTTTAGGAAGCAGGCCTAGAGGTTCGGTCCAAGGTCGAAGCAGAAGCCGTAGAAGCCTTAAAGCCCAGACCTTAAGGAAACTCCCCAAACCCCCGCCGCAGCGGTTCAAGTGTGTTGTAGAGCCTAGGGTAGGTAGTCCCTCCCCGCGTTCGTGCCTGTGCACTGCGCCCCGCTGCGGGTCGCAACCAGACCGCGCGGGAGCGACCGATCGGTCGCCCGGACCTTCGTGGTCAACCACAAGGCCCCGCTGCGGGCCGTGCCCTGGCCGCGCGGGAGCGGCTGCCTACCACTACTGCACACCGGCCCCGCCCATCGGAGGTCCAGCAAAGCCGCGGGCCTCAGTGCCGCGATGGGCGGAGGAGGGTCGAAGGGCAGGGGCAAGAGCAAGAGCCCAGGCCCTAAGGGCCGGAAGGGCCCGCCCACGATAGACGACGTGCAGCGCCTGCTCGTCCGATGCATGCGGCACGGCGAAGGTGGCTGCAGAGGCCGGTTCGGTCCGGGCGGCCTCTACCCGGTTGATGAGTTGATCGAACAACTCGGGATCACCATCAACCAGTACAACCAGGCGGTCGCGCACGACGCCAACCAGCGGAAACCGAGGTTGGACACCTCGCACGCTGGTTTCCTTCGTGCCTTCCAAGGCCACTCTGCCGATTGCGGCCATCCGATGGGGTTCATGATGGAGGGCCTAAGTGAGACGGCCATCGACGACCTCATCCGTCAGTATGGCCCGGCCATGTGGCACGGCACGGACTTGCATGTCGTGCCAAGCCTGTTGCAGAACGGCCTGATCCCCGGCGGCGGGCCGGGAGGCCGCCTCGGGGTGCACTACGTCCTAGGACACTGCCCCACGCAGTGGGAGGACGGAAGGCGCGGGTTCCGCCGCGGATCGACTTGCATAGTCGAGGTCCGACTGGCGGTCCTGCGGGACGCCGGAGTGCCCATCTATGCAGGAGCGGATGGGGTGGCCCTCACTGGCCAGATTAGGGCCACCGGCATTTCCCGCATCTGGGCACTCCTCAGGGGCTCGCCTGTCTACTCAGACTTGATAGCTGAGTTGGAAGTGGATAGGTTGGTCCTGCGTGTCGACCTAAAGAGTTTAGGCGACTCCAGTGCGGGCCCCAACCCGCCGTTGGGGCGAGGACCGAAGCTGGGCACGGTCCAAGCGTCCCAAGCTGCTGCGGCCAGCAGTGGCGCGGCGAGCTCCTCGACGGTTGTGCTGGCCCCTGCGGGTCGTGTCATGGCCGCGGGGGCCGCACAACCTGTTACTCCTCCTAAGGCCGCGCCTAAGGCCAAAGGGCGTCCCCTAGGGACGCCTAGGACTTCGATCGTGCCAGCGAAGCCCAAGGCGTACCCTAGGCGTAACGTCCCGGGCCCCAATGTCCTCGAGCCCGAGGACTCGCTCGAGGAAGAGGCAGCCCAAGAAGCTGAAGGTGTCGAGGAAGATAGTTCCAGCTCGGATCTTCCCGATACGCGGGCGCCTCCAGCCGCGGTCAAAGTGAAGGAGGACGAGGAGCCCGCAAGTGGGGCCAAGGCCGAGAGCACAGAGGAAGGAGTCCTCGTGCTCGGCCAGTCTGTGGTCACCAGCGCGAAGGAATACCTCGCGCGGTCCGAAGCTCTCCTTAGAGCGCAGAAGCTCCAGTCGAGAATACTGGAGGTTGCGGGAACTGCGATGGTGAAGCTGGAGAAGATCACCAAGCGTGAGGAGTCCCTCAAAACGCTGCGCCGAGAGGGAGAGAGTCGGGCGGCCGGGGAAGGCGCCGACGGGGAAGAGGTGTCTGACGATGGTCAGGACGCCCCCGGGGCTGCGGGGTCGAGCACTTCCGCCAGGCCTTCGGGAGGCGGGACCGCCCAGTCCGCCTCAGCCTCAGAGGAGCCTCGCCCCAACGCTGACGGCCACTACGGATGTTCGGCTCCGGGATGCGGGCTAGCCTTTGAGTCGCTGGTGCAGTACCACTTGCATCAGGCGGCCTGCCATGGCGCCTCTCTTCCGCCCAACCTGGGGATCAGCCCCTCCGCACCTCTTGACCCTTTTCGTCAGGACTGGCGGGGACGGCTGTTCCGCCGAGGAAAGGACGGTGGGTATGGGGAGGTGCCCATGCTCCGAGTGATTAGGTACCACAAAGCCAACGGGTACGATCACTCGAGAGTCCCGCTCCTGAGGCGAGGGGACCGAATCCAGCTTGAGGATGGATCGCACCACATCTATGGTGGTAGCCATCCGCCGGGGTGGCTTCGCGACGACCCCGAGCTGGACCCCCCTGGTGCTCCAGAGGGAAGCGATGGAGGGTCCACGCCCAAGAGCGAGCCCACGGAGGAGGCCGAGCCCGAGCCTCCGCGGAAGGCCGCTCCGCGCGGGCGGGCCCTCGAGCCGCCGAAGGGCGACGTCCAGCGACGCCTGGCCGAGCGTCGCTCCAAGCGAGATTACTCGCCGGACCTGGTGACGCCTCTTGACGATCTCCATGCCAAGGAGATCGACTCCTTCTTCGCGGGCGACCCAGCCGCGGATAGCCTTGACGTCATTTCGATGCGCGCCGAGGTTCGCACTGAGTCCCACCTCAAAGTTGGCCGGGAGGAGGAAGAGCCCCTGGTCAAGGAAGAGCAGGAGGAGGAGGCTGAGGTCGTCAAAGACGAGGAGGTCTCGGTTGAGATGGAGGCTGCCACCGCGGATGAGGCGGACGAGGTCGCCCTCCCAGCCAACCGAGCCTACGTCGAAGGCCGCTTTTACCCCTACGGCAGCTGGCGGTGCTTCTTCTGCGAAGCCATCAACCCGGTTACCGAGGACCAGTGCCTCACCACGCACGCGGGCGGCCCGAATGCGGGCGCCCCGTGCGACGGCCGATGGATCAATGGGATCGACATCGGGTGGTGGGAGGTGGATCCCCAAACCGCGCCGGAGCAATGGCGGCGGAGGTTTTCTGCCGAAGAGCTTGAAGACCAACAAGCGCGGGCAGATGCCGCGAGGCTCCTCAGCGATGAGGAACTCGCTGAAGCCCTCCAGGCGGCCGAGGAGGCGCAGGCGGCCGAGCGCGCCAAGAAGCGGGAGCGGCGCCAGGCGGAGAAGGCGGAGCGCGATGATCACATCAGCGAAGCGCTCCGCATAGCAGGGTGGCAGTGCCCTAACTGCTATGAATGGAACCTTTCATTCAGGCAGCTGTGCTTTAGGTGCAGCACACCCCTCCGCTTGGCAGAGGTCGTTTCCCGCGGGATCCCGGATCCGCGGCGCGGCGAACAGAGGGACTCGGGCTCCGAGAGCAGCCAGGATGAGCTGGAGTACGAGATCCTTCTGGCCAATCGCGCGATGGATCAGGAAACGATCCAGCCTCTTCTTAGAAGCAAACACAAGAAGAGGGGCGGCAAGAGACGTCGCGAGGAGGCGACGCACGGCAAGGGCCGCGACCCTTGGGGTGCTTGGGCAGACGCCCGTGGCAAGGGCCAGGGCAAGCCGAAGGGCAGAGGCAAGTCCGATGCCAAGGGCAAGCCCAAGGGGAGGGGCAAGTACGCCTGGGGCGCTTTCGCCGCGGGCATTGTTGCCGCGCTCCAACCCCGCCCAAGCACAAGCTGGGTCCCAGCTTTCCCGTGCGGGTCGGCCCGGCCGCCGCCGAGTGTTCCGCTTCCGCCGCGGACCCCCTTTTTCCTGGGTCGCGGGCTCCTCAATCGGTTGATGCACGCCCTCAACGGGAACATCAACGGCTGGTGGGGCCTGGCGGCTGCAGCGTCGGCGCCGATTGCCTTGCAGTTGCACCGCGGGGCTGTGCATGTTGTCGAGGACTCTATGCACGCGGTTGCAACGATTTCGGCCGACGTGGTCGAGGAAATCGGTCACGGGGCGAGGCGGACCGTGTGGGTCGCCGGAACAGCCATCACTCTGGTAGTAGTGATCTTGTGCGGTGCTGTTCTGTGGTACGTGAGTCGTGCCGTTGCCAATCGCATTGCGCATTTGCGACATGGCAACACCGCGGCCCCTGAGGCGCGGCTGTCTCAACTCCTTGGCTCTGAGGCGACGTTTGAGGTCGCGAGCACCAAGAAAGGGGTGACCCATAAGGTTTGGGTGCATCTCAAGGAGGAGACAGCTGCCTGTGGCTGTCGTGCTTACCTGGCAGAAGGACGCTGCGGGCATTGCGATGCCGCAATGGACACCGCCCGTTCCTTAGGGTTTTTGCACGCGGCCCAGCGAGGCGCGGGTCCTGCGCTCACAGACTCCATTCGGAGTACCGCCTCCGATGCCCTAGCTAAGGGTAAGGTGGTGTTGGGTTTGGGGAACAGTGAAGGGTGTTTCTCCCAACTCGCGGCCAAGAGCCGCGGGCTCTCCTGCTTTCAGGGGCTCGCGGGTCGTGACCTGGCCGCGGCCCCAGCAAATGGAGCGAGCGCAGCCCACGCACAGTCCGGCTCAGTGCAACGTGCCGCCACTGCCACTGTGGCGCGCACGCCAGGCCGGAGGAACAAGGGCCCAGCCCCCGCTAGGAGTTCTCCAGTCAAAGAAGCGGAATTCCTTGCGGGCGGGCCATACATTCAGGCCGCCCAAACGCTGCTTGGGTCTGGAGCAGCAGAGGATGTGATCTACATCCGGGCTTACAGCTTAGATTGCCCATCCTGCATCGAGGCAATCGAAGCGTCGCTTGGCAAGGGCGCAAGCGTTCGGATTGTCGCCGACATGGGACAATGCCACCGCACCAAGCTTCAGTGGCAAGCGTTGAAACGCTTGGCGGCCGCAGGTGCCGAGGTGAAGGTGGGTTGCGGCACATCCTTGCGCGACGCCTATGCTCGCGACGGCCGCGGGGCTAAGGTAGGCACCGGGATTCAAGGGCTGCACCATGCCAAAGCCCTTTGCCTACTGCGGCCTGACGGCGCGGTGGTGCTGATTGGGAGCCTCAATTTTACCACAAGCAGCAAAGCCAATGCGGAGGCAGGGCTTAAGCTTGAGGTCCCCAAGACGCACCCTGTCGCGCAGTCCTACGTCGAGGATTTCCAGAGGGTGTCGGCTGAGGCATTCTCCCTCGATGAGGCGGTTGCGAAGCGCCCTCAGTTGGAGCGAGCCAGTAGCTCCAACGTTGCTGGCAACGCCACTCGTGCCCCCAACACTGCTCCAGAGGGTATCGAGTAGGCTGCGGCCAGTTGGCGCGGCGTGGTATGCATCCACGCATTATCAGAGCAGGCGTTGCAACACGGCACGTTGCTTCGCCAACCTTTTGCACTTTCTTTTGCGTGACTGCGGGCGAAAAGCCGCGGCAGGTTGGAAGCCTGCCCATTTTGCATTCCCCGCACTTTTCTTCTCCGCCCTGCCTGTGGCCCCTCTTGTCGAGGGCGCTCTTTTGCAGGTGCTGCGGACCGTGTCCTGGTCGCGGCAGTGCGCTCGCCGAAGCGCGTGCGAGTTGCACTGGCTGCGGCACAAGCAATGTGCGCGGCTCTCGCTGAGTCCGGTAGCCCGTAGGGTAGTTCTGGATAGGTGAGTAGCCGTAGCCGTAGCTTAGGGCCGGTAGGTTGTACAGTGTACCATTTGTACCATAGTCTGCGTACTGGCAGCTAGAGACCAGCTCGAGGATTCAGGAGCCTCGCCCACCAGCAAAGGGTGAGGGCCTTCAGGGAAAGGGCGGTTTAGGGCTGCTGAGGGTTGCTGTCGTCGTGCGTTCGTTTTGGTGGTGCGGGCTAGCGTCCCTGCCGCATGCCAATGCTCATGATGTGCGGACCACCGCGGTCGCACGCGACACCCTCTCCCTTCCCTTTCTGTGTTCAGCGCGAGTGCCTGCTGCACTCCGAGCTCGAGATGAGCTGGAAGCCTCGGCTGAGGGGCGAATGTGAGCAGGTCTATGCACGCACGCTGCATGTGCAAAGCTGCCAGGGCCAGTACTGTAGTAGTTTTCCTTTGCATGCGTAGTTTTGCAATTCGTAACAATGCCAATGTTTTGGCTCAAGTACCGAGCTTGTGCCTTTGAGCACGGTAGTTTCGTACAGTAGCTCTTAGGTTGCTGTGCGGTCCGACCGGACGCACTCAGGCGTAGCTGCACAAGTGCTTGAACTCGCGAAGTCGTAAAACAGCGTGGCCGGGCTGTGATTGCATTGGCTTAGTGCAAGTCCAGTGCTGGTCGACTTCACAGTATGTATATATGTATATATGTATATATGTATATATGTATATATGTATATATGTATATATGTATATATGTATATATGTACATATGTATATATGCATGTATGTATATATATATACGCATATTAATATGTATATGTATATATATATATATATATATATGTATGTACTTTGTTTTTTGTTTGGGTGGGGAAGGGGGGTAGGGGGGGTTGGTTGGTGGGTTGGTTGGGGGCCTTAGGGGGGTTTTGGAGTTCGGGACCTTTGGGATTTCAGAGGGTCTGGCATTTGTGTGGGGCTTAGGGTTTGGGGCTTGGGGTTCAGGGGTGCTTTTTGAGGGCTTTGGCAATGGCTGATGGCTTGGGCTCTACATTTTGGCTGCATTTTGGGTGTTTTTTGCTACTACCAGGAGCTTGGGATCTGGTATTTGCAGCACTTGTCGCTTCAAGCAGAAGGCTTCGGGGTGACCCCTCTTTTGTGATGCGAGCTTTAGACACAGAACTTAGGGGTTAAAACGCGAACTCTTCTAGCTGTCAATGAACCGTGTAAGCATGGGCGCCCTCATCGTGGGGTGCTCTGGAAACCGGATGCACGGGTAGCGTGGGCGATCATCGGGCGAGGATGCTCCGGGAGACCGGTTGCTCTGGTAGGACGCAAACCCCTAAACGCCTGCTCCTGCAGGCTCCGGGTTTTCAATTGCTCTAGTGAGTACACAAAGCCTTGAAGCCCTCACCTGCTCGTGAAGGCTCCGGGCTTGCCAAAGGTGATTACACAAAGCTTTAAGGAATCTGGAAGCATATTCACGCATCTTCAAGCATCCTAAAGCACCTTCCAGCATCTTAGAAAAAATCTGGACCCTAAACCCTAAACCCTAAACCCTAAACCCTAAACCCTAAACCCTAACCTTACAACCTACACCCTAAAACACCTTAAAGCTCCTTCAAGCACCTCAAAACCCCCCACAAAACCCTGCCTGGATCCAGGTCCAACGCCAGCTCCCGCATGGAGTGGGCCACGGGGATCGGAGATGGAATGCCCTTGAGCTCCTCCCAGGCCACTTCGGGTTTAGGGTTTAGGGTTTAGGGTTTAGGGTTTAGGGTTTAGGGTTTAGGGCTGAGGGCTGAAGGCTGAAGGCTGAGGGTTGAGCTCCTCCCAAGCCAGGGGTTTCAGGGTTTAGGGCTTGTTTAGGCTTTAGGGTTTAAAGGGTTTAAAGGGCTTACAAGGTTTCTAGGCTTTGTAGGGTTTCAGGTCTCGGGTTTAGGGGGCTTTCCTGAACGGGGCAGTTGGCTTCTGAGTGCCTTGGGTTTGTGGGTCGCTATTTTGCGGCATCTGGGCATCCGGAACGGCACTTAGACCTGGTTCATGGGCACTTAGAGCCCCAGTTACAAAAAGTCTACCTATGACCTGCTTGGGGGGGGGGACTTAGGGGGGTCGATACGTGCAGTTAGAATTGGGGAATTCTTAAGTACCCTGAACCTCCAAGTGCTACTCATCCGCCTAGCCCTCGGAACCGCCTCCTTCCCCTGCTCTCGGGGATCCCGCGCCACTGGGCAGGCCCCAGGCGTTAGGGTTTAGGGTTTAGGGTTTTAGGGTTTAGGGGAAAGGTCCCTAAGATTAGAACCCTGAATACCATATTGCAAATATGTTGCGGAATTTGAATGTTTCTTATATTGTCTTATTTCTTTTCTTACTAATTAGCGGAATGTTCGTGTGTAAAATTCCTGCTTTCCTAGTATTGTCATGATTTTATTCTTAATCTTGTCAAGCAGAATCCCAATCAGCTTCCTCCTGCTGCGCAGCCGCGACCTGCTGCACCGCGTTGCCGTAGGCGTACACGAACACGCCTGGGCTTGAGGCTCGAAGTTCTGTGGACCTAAACCCTAAACCCTAAACCCTAACTTTAAACCCTAAACCCTAAACCCTAAAGGGTTCCGGCTGCCCGGCTAGGGGATTGGACTTTGCCTGAGCCCGAAACCCCTGGTTCCGACGTAAAAGGCCCCATGCTCTCTCTCCCTGAATCTTCATTTGGTGTCGAAAGTCCCGCTCCCTCTGAGCTTTAAAGCCCTTGAACCCTAAACCTAAACCCTAAACCCTAAACCCTAAACCCTAAACCCTAAACCCTCGTAACCATCTTCAAGGCCGACCAGGCGCCAACCGTCATGAAGATGAAGCCGACCACCTGCCAGCAGCCAATTCTTCTGCTCATAGGTTTAGGGTTTAGGGTTTAGGGTTTAGGGTTTAGGGTTTAGGGTTTAGGGTTTAGGGTTTAGGGTTTGCGTTTAGGGTTTTCGGAGGGGTCTGCACGGTGGTGCTTTTTTAAAGGTTTCAAACCGGCGTCTAGGGTTTCAAGGGTTTCAGCCAAAGAGTCGGGGATCGCTTGCCATTAGGGTTTAGGGTTTAGGGCTTGGGGTTTAGGGTTTAGGATTTAGGGTTTAGGGCTTAGGGCTTAGGGTTTCGGAGGGTGCTGAACTCAGCATGCTGGAGGAACTTGGGGGGCCAGAATCTCGCGAGCCCTGAGCCTTTCCTTTCCTCGAAGCCCAGCTTCCCATCCCCCAAGAGGAGACCGTCGCCATGAGCCAAAGACCAATGTCCAAGGAAGAAACAAGGATAACCTTTGGGACGTTCCCCCCCAAACCCTAAACCCTAAACCCTAAGCCCTAAGCCCTAAACCCTAAACCCTAAACCCTAAACCCTAAACCCTAATTCTTGAACTCCGGTTTCTCATGTTCCGCTTCAGCCACGTGTGTAGAAGCACAAGAAGTCGAATGCATAGCCCACTTAATCGAACGTGTTGACCAGGAGACAGCTCTTGCAAGAACCACTGTTTTTAACTTGGCCCGTAGCTGGCTTCAGGTTAGAGCGACATGCAGCCCGATGCTTCCACTCATCAGGCAAAGCTAAAAGGCCCACAGCACGGCAGTGGCCCTTAACGAAACCCCCGCAGTTATGGGAGGGGACGAAGTCAAGGGCGTGCAAGAACAAAAAGGCATGGCATCACAAATTAGTCTTTACAGCTTGAGCATCAATGTTCAGAGTCGGCGCAGCTGGTAGTCGAAAGTGCGATGCATTCCCAGTGAGAAAGTCTTGAAACAATCGACATGTCAGTGGAAGGTCTGCAAAATGCCCTCCCTCTGCAATGACACCTCTTCAAGAATAAGGGGTGCAACCCTAAACCTAAACCCTAAACCCTAAACCCTAAACCCTAAACCCTCAACCCTAAACCCTAAACCCTAGCAGCTTCTGAGTAGGAATTCTAGCAACCCCCTATTGCAATCCCTATTAAGGACTGCTAGTATCAGGGGGAACATCCCAAGATAACCTGAGGTAAAAGTTACCTTGGTACCCCAGTAACCATATTACAACAAGGGCACTCTTTTTTGGTTGGTTCATTTTACAAGGGAACCTTGAACCAAAAAACAGGGAAAAGGGTACCACTGGGCTACCAAGTTACTATTCCTACTTTAAAGAAGGAAATCTCCCAAAAGCTCAAGGTTCACCGGTTGGCTGGTACAGGTCCCCCCTGCCGAGGGCAGGAGCCAGAAGCACGGAAAAGCCTGAAACCCCCCCTGAAACGGCCCTAAACCCTAAACCCTAAATCCTAAACCCGAAACCCCCTGAAATGGCAGCGCCTGGATCCACGATGCGGTTCCGTTCCAGGGCTCCCCGACGGGCCCATAGCCAAACCCTTCACTTCCTTTTCTTGGGGCGGCGATTGAGGGTTGTGGGTTTAGGGTTTACGGGTTTAGGAGGGCGATTTGGGGGTTGATGATATTAGGGATACCTTGTTGGGGTCCTTATTATAAAAGGAGATCCTTTATCGTAAACCCCTACTTAAGGGTTGTAGGGCTTCAGGGTTTAGGAGGGGCGCTTAGCAGACTCGGGTTTCCTAGCTGCCCGTTTGCCCTGCGCCCTAAGCGCTAGAGTAAGAGCACTGCAAGGTTCGGGCCGCAGGAGGTTAAGGAGCTTGCTTTCAGGGCCCTTCCTCAAGACTTTTCTTGCTCCCAAACTCTTCCCCAAACCCGACGCCCGAAGCCTAAACCCGAAACCCGAAATCCTAAAACCCTTCCTGCGTTTTGGGTGGAAAGGTTTCAGCCTTTCAGGCAACTTTTCCCACCCCTCCGACCTTCACGACGCAGAAGCCCCGAACCATCCCCAACCCCCAAACTACACCTCCAAGCCCGGCAAGCAGCCCAAACCACCCGAAAAAACCCAAAATTGGGTAGGATTGATGGAGTTTACAGGGTTTAGGGTTTCGGGCCGGTTCCCTAGCTTGCACCTCAAAATAAAAGCCCACTAAAAAACCTTGAATTATGGGCAGTGATTGGCGTCTTTTGTTTTTAGGGTTTGGGGATCCCTAACTTGCACCTCAAAGTAAAAGACCCCTGAGAACAGACGGCCCCGCTTCCCATTTGGACCCTGTTTACCCCAGGTACCCCCCATAATTCAGGTCATTTAGCGGCTTAAGGTTTAGGGCTTAGGGATGATTAAGCCTAGCTAAGGTTCTTTGGGGGGAGCCTAGAAGGGGGGGGGGTAGTATAGACGGGGGTTGTAGGGGAACCCATGACCCCCTCTTCGCCCAAAAAAAGTCTTCGTAGGAGCCTCAAAAAAAATAGACAAGAGTTTTGGGGCGTTAGTGATGCTACATTCGGGACCATCAGGGACGACGACGACGACGACGACGACGACGACGACGACGACGACGACGACGACGACGACGACGACGACGACGACGACGACTACTACTACTACTACTACTACTACTATGGTTACGAATATAAGTAATTGTTCCGACCCCTATGTTAAGAGATCACTGCAGTGACTCGACGGCCGGGCCGCCCAGGCCGTAGAAGAGGGCCATGTCGATCAGCCACACGAAGAGCGCCTGCATGTTTCCTGCACCATTGCTGGGGTAGTAATTTAAGAACATGTTCATGTTTGCTCCTTGTTAAGTTTAGGGTTTAGGGTTTAGGGTTGAGGGTTGAGGGTTGAGGGTTGAGGGTTGAGGGTTGAGGGTTGAGGGTTGAGGGTTGAGGGTTGAGGGTTTAGGGTTTAGGGTTTAGGGTTTAGCGTTAAAAGTTCCCCTAGATGATCATGCTTGCTCCTTATGGTTTAAGTACTCATAGAACAATGTAAAATGACTTTTTCAACAATGCCCCAGTGTCGAGACACGGCTCGGAAGACGGAGCCCAGGTGCTTCATGACCATCATGCCTAGGGCGTTCAGACCCCAGAGGCCCAGGAGGTAGAAGAAGAGCACCTGGGGCTCCGACATGGGGGTTTTAGGGGGGTTTAAGGGGGGTTTAAGGGGGTTTAGGGGGTTTAGGGTTTAGGGTTTAGGGGGTTTAGGGTTTAGGGGGTTTAGGGTTTAGGGGGTTTAGGGGGTTTAGGGGGTTTAGGGGGTTTAGGGTTTAGGGTTTAGGGGGTTTAGGGTTTAGGGGGTTTAGGGTTCAGGGGGAGGGTGGGGCAAGCACGATTGAAGCTGGATCGCTTAAGGGCAGAATGGGCAAAGGCTCAAGAGGCTGAAGTGGCTCAAGGGGCAGATGCAAGGGTCTCAAGGGCAATGAAGGGCACAGGAGAAAAAAGTAAGAGAAAATAACCCTAAACCCTAAACCCTAAACCCTAAACCCTAAACCCTAAACCCTAAACCCTAAACCCTAAACCCTAAACCCTAAACCCTAAACCCTAAATCCTAACCCTGAGCCCTAAGCCCTAAATAGCCAGCCGAGGTACGAAGTCTAAGGTAGGATTTCGCTTGATCATGAGCAGGGAGTCCTCCGTGTTTTCGTAGACCCCTCCGACGTCGTTTCCCGGGATGCGGGCCAAGATGGGCATAAGCCTAGACCCCAGAGGGTTTAGGGTTTAGGGTTTAGGGTTTAGGGGTTAGGGTTTAGGGTTTAGGGTTTAGGGTTTAGGGTTTAGGGTTTAAGGTTTAGGGACCCAGGAGTGACCCTAGGAATAAAAAACATTGACAAGGGTGCCCTTCTTTCTCTTATTTAAAGAAGGCTTCAGAAGGGAACCTAAACCCTAACAAAAACGGAATGAGAGCCTCATGATTGCTTCTGATTAATACGCCCCCCCCCCCCCCCCGCCCCCCGAAAATAATGGACCCTAAACCCTGCAGCAAAAAGGGAATAAGAAGAGCCTAAACCCTGCAGAAAAAAGGGGAATAAGAAGAGCCTACATCTGGGTCCAAGAAGCACGCAAGCAGTCATCACGAGGCCGTAGACGCCCTCGGTGCCCGTCACCTCGAAGGGATGTAGGCCGGACTCTCCCATGACCTTCTCCTCCAACACAAACCTGGCCACAGGGTTTAGGGTTTAGGCCCTTTAGGCCCTAGGCCCTTTGGGGTTCAAGGTTCCTTGAGAAACTCTAGGCAAACGTGAGCAAAGCATATGTTTCGACCCTAAACCCTAAACCATAAACCCTAAACGACAGCTTCTTGCAGTGCTGTCCAGGGAGCTGGATGCTGTTCACCACCCGGGCTAAGACGCAGAGGAACATGCCGAAAGCCTGCTGTGAGGCGGAGGCTTCCTGCAGCCCTTGCCTGAGCTGGGCTTAGGGTTTAGGGTTTAGGGTTTAGGGTTTAGGGTTCAGGGTTTAGGGTTCAGGGTTTAGGGTTATGAAATATGGAGTTTCGATGCTTCCTGCAGCCCTTGCCTTGGGTGTGAAAAAGCTTAAGGTTGCCGACAGGGGGGGTTTCCGATATTTTGGGGGAATCCTGCTATCAGGGGTCCCCTGTTTTCAGAGGGAGTAACTATCTTTTTCTACACCAACTTTTGGGGTTTCCAAATTAGGGGGGTGCCCTGGTTATTCTAAGAAAATCCTACTATGTGGGGATGTATTTACTGTACTTCAAGCTGGGGTGGTTCAACTGAGACTTTCTTTTGCGCAGCCCTGTTGCTTCTTGTCGTGGGCGGCCATTTGCGCCGCATAGCCGACAATCAGCAGGGAGGACAGGACGATGCCCATGCCCGCATATTGGATGCCGTTGTAGCGCCGGCCCAGGAAGATGTAGCTATTCACGGCCACCTCTACTCCCCTCAGAACCTTTATATGAAATATTATGTTTCATATCCTCTTGGGTTTTATATGAACAAAAATACAAAAATGCTTCCCAAGGGGGATATAGCCACCATGATGATGATGGACGATCCCAGCATCTGCGCCGTGCTGTTGCTGATGTAAACCTTGGTGAGCCCAGTAACCGGTTTATAATAAGGAAACCCTTTTCGGGCTTGGTTACTTCATAAGAGAACCCATAACCCAAAAAGGGTAAAGGGTACCACTGGGCTACCAAGAAACCAAGCCAGTGAAGCTTAGGATGCTACCGACGAGATCGCCCATCGCGGGCAGGAAGATCAGGGCCCGAATCTTCCATCCGCGGTCGCCCACCTGCGGCTCTAGGGAGTCCTCCTTCGCCTCCCACCTAAAACCCTGAACTTGGGATGTTCCCCCTTATGCGATGGACGAAATCTTACACCACTTGTACATGCGCACTTCAAGAAGATTGGCAGCTAGGACTACTAAGGACTGCTAGTACAAGGGGGAAAATCCCAACCCTAAATTCCCAAACCCGAATCTGTAAAAACAAAATCCCACACCGAACCTTGCGCGAGTCGAATATATCCCAGCTGGTCTAGACAATGCCATCATATCATAACATCACAGCATGACAATATGAGAACATTATCACATTATACTGTTATAATAAGATCATGATGAGAAGACTGATAAGACTATTAGATTTCAACTGTTTGTGCGTTACTATCATTCAACATTATAACCGTATCTTTCATAGCATTATCATGTTGCATGTTACACAACAATCATACCAGAGTCATCACTAAACCCTAAACCCTAAACCCTAAACCCTAAACTCTAAACCCTAAACCCTAAACCCTAAACGGTAAACCCTAAACCCTAAACCCTAAACCCTCTAAACCCTCCAAACCCTCTAAACCCTCTAAACCCTCCTAAACCCTCTAAACCCTCTAAACCCTCTAAACCCTCTAAACCCTCTCTAACCCTCTAAACCCTCTAAACCCTCTAAACCCTAAACCCTAAACTAAACCCTAAACCCTAAACCCTAACCCTAAACCCTAAACCCTAAACCCTAACCCTAAACCCTAACCCTAAACCCTAAACCCCCCCCCCCCCCCCCCCCCCCCCCCCCCCCCCCGCACCTCCTCGGGCAAGAGAGGCTCGCTCTGCGTGCCGTCGGCGACCTTGGGCTTGGAGCAGGCCTGGATGGCCCAGTGCCTGGGATTTTGTTAAAGGGGATTTCGTTTTGGGGTTTAGGGTTTAGGGTTTCGGGTTTAGGGTTTAGGGGTTAGGGGTTTGGGGGATTTCGTTGTGGGGTTTATTTGATTTGGGCTTAGGGTTTGCTTGGGGTTTAGGGTTTAGGCCCACCGCCGCCCTGAAAGCCAGAACTCCCTGTGTACCCAGCCCTACAAGCCCCCTAAATCCCAAACACCCTAACCTCCCCTCCCGCCTTAACCCTCCCCCTAAAGCAAGAGCCAAGTACTGGAGAAACGGCGCACCCTGAACCTAGGTTTTTATGGGGTAGGACTACAGTCGTATTAATGGGAACTGCCGGGTTTAGAGGTCTTTGCCTAAGAACGACTGGGGTTCAGAGCTTTCAGGGTTTAGGGTTTCGCGGTTCTCCGAAAGCGCTGGGGGAGCTGGGGAACTGGGGAAGGGGGGGGGGGGGGTGGGAGGGTTCACCTTTCCAGGCTTTTTGAGGTTTTACAGGTTTATATGAGTTTGGGGTTAAAGAATTTCACACCAAAACCCTGAACCCTAAAAATCCTCAACCCCAGACCCTAAACCTTCAAGAGAAGGCCCACCACCCAGGCCCTAAGGGGCTCTGCGTTTAAAAGCCAACTCAACACCCCCTGCGCGCCAGGGCGCAGCGGGAAGGACATGGTCATGCCGATGAACATCAGCAACTCCAGGAACCAGGGCTTCTTGAAGTAGTGGGCCGGGTAGTCGGGATTCCCCACATCCTCGGAGCGGAGGGGGGGCGGAGGGGGGGGGGATTTAGGGTTTAGGGTTTAGGGCTTAGGGTTTAGGGTTTAGGGTTTGGGGTTTGGGGTTTGGGGTTTAGGGTTTCGGGCATAGGGCCTAGGGTTTGGGGTTTAAGCACGCAACGAAGACCCAGACTGCCCGGAATCCTACTCGGGAGCCGAGTTCCAATGCCCGGACTTTTTTGGGTGTGAAAAACCTTTCCAACACATCCCCCTACGATTCCGATGAGGGGAGAACATATGACGTATCCCATGTGGGGCCTACGAATTCGGGGGGGGGGGAGGGGCGGGGGCTGTTAAGAGTCCCCAATCAACAAATCAAGGCAGCTGGGCGTCTTTGATCTGGTACGCGAACTTGTTGGTCACACCTCCAGGGCGTTCGGGGCGCGTAAGGGGCTGCGGGTTGAGGGTTCTCAAACCCTAAACCCCAAACCCCAAACCCTGAGCCCCAAAGCTCCAAAGCCCCAAAAGCAGGGCCAAGCCCACCACCCCTGCTTGCGTTGAGGTGCCTTCAGTGCTTGAGGCTTCGTATGTAGATGCTCCCTGAATTTAGGGGCTCTGGAATCCCCTAACCCCAAAACCTAAACCCTAAACCCTCAACCACAAACCCTAATCCTAAACACTAAACCCTAAACCCCTTAGACACCCAAGAGTGTGCCTCCCAGCGTGATCACGAAGAGGAAGGACACGATCAGCGCAGTCTTGTTCACCATTTTGTGTGTGCGGCGGGCTCCTTTTGAGCCGCTTGCTCTAGGAAAAAGCCCCGCGAAACCCCTAGATGACCAACGCCCTTCAGCAACTGTATACTCATGTGTTTATATTATGAATTAGAAATACATGATATACATTATGTGGATAGAAATATATATGTATATTTATATATACAGTTATACTTGTATACATTGAAGAAACCCCCGCTCCCGAGTGGTTTGCAAAGGAGGTGATGGGACTGAGGCTTCCCAGTGAGGGAAGCGGGGGATGAAGCCTTGAGCCCCCTCAGGCGGCGTGGCCCTCGTGTCCAAAAACCCCTGTTCTGCAACGAGAAACCTCAGGGTTTAGGGCTTTAGGGCTTCGGGCTTGGGGTTTAGGCTTCCGGGTTTAGGGTGTAGTCAGGGTTTAGGGTTTTACGCCTTAGATATAGTTTGGGGTTTGGGGGTTTAGTGTTTTAGGGGCTGAACCCCACGAAGAAACGCAGACCTCATCTTGAACCCTTTACCGAATGCGACACGTCCTAAACGAACAGGGTTTAGGGTTTAGGGTTTAGGGCTAGGGCTTAGGGTTTAGGGTCTAGGGTCTAGGGTCTAGGGTCGAGGGTCTAGGGTCTAGGGTCTAGGGTCTAGGGTCTAGGGTCTAGGGTCTAGGGTCTAGGGTCTAGGGTTTAGGGTTTAGGGTTTAGGGTTTAGGGTTTAGGGTTTAGGGTTTAGGGTTTAGGGTTTAGGGTTTAGGGTTTAGGGTCTAGGGCGGAAGCGCACACAGACATTCCTGCCGGACTGGGACTGGGACTAGGTGAATCAATGAGCCCTACCCTCTGAAAATACAAAAGCTACTTAATCTGGAAGAATCAACCCCAAACCCTAAACCCTAAACCCTAAGCCCTGAGGCCAGAACCCTATATCCTAAACCCTAAGCACTGATGGGTCTTGAGGATCCTGGGGCTGGGGAACCAAGGGGTTTTAGGGTTTAGGGTTCAGGGTTTAGGGTTTAGGGTTTAGGCTCAGTGCAGGGGTGTTGGGGTGTAGGGTGTATTCGTGTAGCCCGGAGCTCACAGAGCTTGGCCCTGTGGAAAGAACTTTTGCAACTGATGGAGGGTTTTAGGGCTTTAGGGGCTTTAGGGGTTTTTAGGGTTTTTAGGGTGTAGGGTTTTAGGATTTAGGGGCCTCAGGGTTCCCAAGCGACAGTTCATGTGGCAGGCTCGTCTCCCTCAAACCCCAAATACGCGGATACAGGATTCCTTCTGTTGCAGTGGGGGGGGGCTCCTTCGCCAGCCCTAAACCCAAAGCCACAACCCAAACCGATTCCCCCAAAACCGTTCCCAACCCTAAACCCTAAACCCTAAACCCTGAAACCTGACCCCTAAACCCCAAAACCCCCAAAACCCCCCAAACCCGCCAAAACCCCCAAACCCCCCAAAACCCCCCAAACGCCCCTCCAAAACCTCCCAGTTTCCAAACTGGCTGAAGGTTGGGGCGGCGGCTGGTTCTGGGGGTCGATGGCGTTGTCAGGGCCGGTGAAGCCCATGGCCTTGTCGGGTTCTGGGAATTGGGGGGGTTGCAGGGTTTTGGGGTTTAGGGATTAGGGTTTCGGTTTAGGGATTTAGGGTTTACCGTCTAGGGTGTAGGGATTTAGGGTCTAGGGTTTTGGGTTTAGGGATTGGGGTTTAGCGTTTAGGGTTTTAGGGACTAGGGTTTAGTCCAAAAGGCTGGGGGCGTGGGAGGTGCTTGGGATGGGGGAGGCTCTTCGGTGCTGCTTGGGTCTCTGGGCTTTGTCCCCTCCAGCCCCTTCAAAACTGAGACCCTAAGATTCTCGGACCCTAAGGCCCGAAGACTCTTACTCCAAAGACGCCACTAAGGCCCTAAGACACCCTAAAGCCTTGAAAGCTTCAGCTCCAAAGCCATGAGTGCCTGAGCCTGCCCATCTGTACCCTTGAGGCCTCCGGATGTAGACTTCTTAAACCCTGAACCCGAAGTGAAAAGCGCAGCACCTCCAAACCCTAAACCCCTAAACCCCTAAACCCCTAAACCCCTCAACCCCTCAACCCCTAAACCCCTAAGCCCCTAAACCCCTAAACCCTAAACCCCATCTCTCAGGGCCCCCGGGCAAGGACCACAAGCTCGGCCGGGTAGTCCACGGTACCGATCTCCTGAACAGAATCTTCGGGTTTAGGGTTTAGGGGTTTTCGGGCTTAGGGTTGAGGACGTGTGCCCTAAATCCTAAGCCCTCATATATACAAACAGCCTATCCCACCGAGACACTCTCCATATCTCCGAAAAGCAAACTCTTGCAGCCGACTTTTGGGGGCACGATTTATGGCAGCCGGCTCCTTGCCCGAGGGGTTGAGCTTGGCGGCCACCACACTGCCCACGGCACCGGGGTCCTGCGCTCTGGTGAGGAGGGTTAGGCGGGTCTATTTGGAGGGTTCACAGGTATGTCTAACCCCAAAAAACTAACTGTACTTATAAGCCCCCAGAGTCCGCTAAGGAGGTTATGAGTACACTATAAGCCCATGAACCTCCAAGTAGGGGGTTGCGGGGGGGGGGGGGGGTGAGGGTGATAAGTGGTTCAGGGCTAGGGGAGTGGCCGTTTCGGGTTTCGGGCTTCGGCTGGTTCAGAGCCCTGAAGCCCTTTCAGCAAGAACATGTGCTCCCAAGGTGCCGAAGGCTTGGGCGGGAGACTTCGGGAAGGGGGGCACGGTCGGGTTAAAGGCCTTCACCAAAAAACCCTACAGACCTGGGCCTACAACCCAAACAAACCCCAAAAAACCCAGAAAAGCCCCCCCCCCCCCCCACCCCCCCACAAGCACCCCCCCCCCCCCCCCCCCCCAAAGAAGGGCCCAGATCTACAGCCGCCGACCACGCCGACGTTCCTGGGCAGAGGGGCGGAAGCTCTTCGTCTGCACCATGTACCTTCATGAAGGCAAGATTCCTTTCAATGCCAAAAAGCCTTTAAGGAACGTCTTGAATTCAGAGGCTCTCAGTTTTTAAAGGGCGGCTTTACGTCCTGACTTGACTTTGAAGGAGTTCCGGGTCAGCCATCCAAGCACAACAACTTCGTAAAGGAAAGAGCCAGTGTGAACCAAAACCGACCAGGGATGCTCAGGGCTGCCAGTCGGCCCATCAATCGCCGATAGTGGGCGCTAAGGCAGGTTACTCAGTCAGGTTGTCTCCAGCGGCCCAAATTCTCCGCTGTTTCTGTCCCGCCTGTGGACTATCGATTAGGATGTTCCCCCTTATACTAACAGTCCTTAACCATGATTTCAATCGGGGGTACTCTAATCCCTACTAAGGACTCTTAGTATAAGGCAATATCAGGTGGAACATCACAAGCCCTCGACTTCCAAAAGGCAGCCCTGCTCCGCAGTCCCGTCCCTCCCCCGGCAAGGGTACAAGAGGGAAGTGCATCAGCATGAAGTAACCAACTTAGAAGTAGGAGTGCGACTGCAACAAAAAGGATCACAAAACAAACATGTAAAGAAACACACACACACACACACATATATATATATATATATAACTTAACAAGAACCATGGTAATGACAAAGATACTAAGCATATGTAACAATGCTGGAATAGCTGTTGCTCCTTCCTGGTGGCAAACCCTGAGCTCTCTCGCCCAAGCACCCGCCCCGAACTTTGTAAACGAATATAGGGCTTTAGAAGGCGAGCAATAACATTGGTGATTGTTTTATCCCAGGCGTTATGAGGGAAGTAAGGTTGGTAGTTCTTTTGGCTTCCTGCATTAGTGTTTAGGAGCAAGATTTTGATCCGCTGCAGCAGCAGCCCCAAAGATCATAAACCCAAAGCCCTGAACCCGAAGCCTCCGCAGCCTCGAAGACCCTAAACCCTAAACCCTAAACCCCCAACCCTAAACCCTAAACCCTAAACCCTAAACCCTAAACCGAAACCCTAAGACACCCGAGGGGGGCACTCGCGAGGGTCGCGGCCTAAGGTGGCGGCGCCCTCGGAGTGGGCGTAGTCCACGCCTAAGAATCTTAGGGCGTATAAGTTTTTATAGGCCCTGAGCCCTGAACCCTAAACCCCAACTAAGCCCTTGTTCTGGGGGTTCTGGCAGGATCGTGGGCTGAAATGAGCATACTTCCGACCCTCAGGAAGATGGGTCTCTCTTCAAGTCTCTCTTGAGCTTCTAAGGCTTCTTCTGTGGCGTGGGAGGGGTCTCAGTACGCTGCCAAACAGACAAACATATTGATGGCCCCTGGAGCTCGACATGTACTCAGATAAATACATTTGTTCAGCATGTATATGCATGAGCAGAAGATATGATATGTGTATCATATATATATATATAGATATTATACATATGTATATATATATATATATATGGGGGTTGACGAAAATAAGGGGACCCCTAAGAAAGGTCCCCAAGTAGTAGGATCCCCTGATACTCGGGACCCCAACAAACAAATCCGGCCAACGCTTCCACATCACCCCCGTCGTGCGACAACGCCGTGAGCACAACCGGAGATCTAAGCTCTGTATACCCTTCAGGCCCAGAATCCGAACCCCTGAATTCATGCTAGGGTTTAGGGTTTAGGGTTTAGGGTTTGGGGTTTAGGGTTTAGGGTTTAGGGTTTAGGGTTTGGGGTTTAGGGTTTAGGGCTTAGGGCTTAGGGTTTAGGGTTTGGCCGAACTTTTACGGACATTGAGGGTTTGGGGTTTAGGGTTTTTAGGGTTTAGGGTTCAGGGTTCAGGGTTTAGACACATTGGTGAGATTTTATGAGCTTTCAGGGTGCTCTTGGGGGTTTCAGGCTTGCTGCAGATTCTGCGGCCCCACAAACTTTCTTAAACCACCGCAAGCCCATTTGGCTTCGGGTTTAGGGTAAGTTTAGAGGCCCTTCAAATAGAAACCCTGCAGGCCCGAGAAAGGTCCCCTACCTGAGCCCTGAGACCCACATCACCCCAGGGGTAGATGGGGGGGGGAGTAGGTATCTCTAACTAGGCTTAATTATGGGGGGAAGCAAGTGGGGGGGGGTAGTATAGAGGGGGGGTAATACCCCTAAACCCTAAACCATAAACCCATGAGTATCGAGGGGGGATAGTAGGGGGAACCCCATGAAAACAATGCCAAGGGAGGCTCGGTAGGTGTCTGCCCAGCACGGCCAGGGAGTGTGCTTTGGTCGGTCCTCGCTCCGGACGTTTAGGGCTTCAGTAGGGTTTAGGGTTTAGGGTTTAGGGTTTAGGGTTTGTTTAAGGTTTATGGCATTGCAAGCATCGGGTTCGGGGCCGGTGTAGGTTCATTGGCATAGGGCTCGGGCTTGGATGTCGGAGCTTCAGGGCTTGAGGGTGGGGGGTTTAGGGTTTAGGGTTTAGGGTTTAGGGTTTAGGGTTTAGGGTTTAGGGTTTAGGGTTAGGGTTTAGGGTTTAGGGTTTAGGGTTTGGGGTTTGGGGTTTAGGGTTTAGGATCTTCGGGCTTGTTTTGGGGCTTTGTAGGGCTCTCGAGCTCCAGGGTTTCACTGTTGAGCACAGCAGGAAAAACCCGGGCCACTTCGTTAGCCCACGGTCCTTCGGCGCGGCATCGCGCCGCGAGAATTGAAGGACGCTCCTGCATGAGCCAACCATGTGGGAATCAGTCGCAATCCTAACCCTCAACTTGAGATTCAGGAGGGGAAGTTTGAAGGGTTCAAGGCTTTTTTAGGGTTCAGGCTTTAAGGGGAGAAGGTCTAAGGGGGTTTAGGGGGTTTAGGGTTGAGGGTGCGCTCCAGGATTGGACCCCTGAGTTCTAAGCCTTACCTTTGGCGGATTGAAGGCTTTAGGGCTTGGGGATGCAGGGGCCTTAGGGTTTAGGGATGTTTAGGGTTGCGGGGACTTGGTGTCAGAAGGGGCTGGGATTCACTTCGGATTGCCGTTGCGAAGCCGACGCGGCATCAGATCTAACTAGCCCTTTCATTCCTGGACCAGCTGACTCCCGGAAACCTACAGCGAAACCCAAAGAGCGCTGGACCATCACCCGAAAAGGACGGGGTTGAAGTTTTGGGTAGGGTTTCGTACGATTACATTAAAAAAACACGGTGGGTAAATATTAGCATATTCATGTTTGCATATATGTATAAACATAATTGTGTATATGATCATGCAAGTCTACCTTGAGATAAAGAACATACTAGTAGAATTCTACTTCTTCATACGACCCAAGTACTGGCTTTATACCAGTACGTGTTTACGTCATTGTGCTACTATAGGCGTTATATATATATACATACATGCTACTGTGTTGTTTTGCTACTATGCTATTATGTTAATGCGCTATAGTTTTTATTGCTGCTGTATTATGATCTTTCCCGTAACTGATTGTATTGCTGAGTTGTTAGGGTATGAATATTCTACTGTGGTCTAAACGTCAGCCGAGCTTCTTTGCGCCCAGTCGGATCGAGGTCGCCACACAGTCGACGGCAGTGTCGCCGCCACCAATCACCACGACACGCTTGCCCTGCGTTGCAGCTTTGTTGAAACCCGAAGCTCCCAAACCCCTTAAACCCCTTAAACCCCTTAAACCCCTTAAACCCCTTAAACCCCTTAAACCCCTTAAACCCCTTAAACCCCTTAAACCCCTTAAACCCCTTAAACCCCGTAAACCCCTTAAACCCCTGAAACCCTAAACCCTAACTTTAAACCCCTTGAGGCCCTTGCACCTCTCAAACCTTCTGGAAATCCCTTAAAACCCTTAAGCCGCTTAAATCCCAGCAAAGCCTCGGAAAGAAAAAAAAAAGGGGGGAAGGCTTGCAATGTTCTGGCCATTCGTGGGGCCCAGGGCATGCGGCTCCGAAAAGCCCAACCAAGCTTGGCAGCACCAGACAAGATCTTAAGTAACTCAGATTGAGGAGCTAGAGTACCCTAAACCCCGGCAAAAAGCCTGGTATTAAGACTGAGGAGTCAGGGTACACTAAACGCATACAACCCCCAAATCTCCAAAACCCCAAAAGCCGCCAGCCTGCACGTCGTAGGTCGTGCTGTGGTTTTTGAGGCCCTGCTCGGTGTCCAAGTTTTTCTTCTGGGTGTCCTCAGGTCACCATTGCGGGAGGGGGGGGGAGTTTAGGGTTTAGGGTTTATAAAGGTTTAGGGTTTAGGGTTGAGGGTTGAGGGTTGAATGTTGAGGGTTGAGTTGAGGGTTTAGGGTTTAGGGGAGGAGGGTGGTCTATTCCGGTATTCCGGGTCTTCGTTTCCTCCATGTTGCTCGGGACACTTCGACACTGAACCCGTCAGGCGTGCGTGACGTGGACTCCTTCAGCAAGCGACACACAGACAAACCATAAACCCTAAACCCTAAACCCTGCCCTAAGCCCTAAGCCCTACGGCCTAAGCCCTAAGCCCTACGCCCGAAGCCCAAAGCCCTAGGCCCAAACCCTAAGCCCTAAGCCCTAAACCCGAAGTGAACCCTACTAAGCCCTCGCCGCCGGGTGGCTGTCAGGAAGTCCATAGCCTGTGCATGGAAGGGCCAAGGGCAGAGGTGGAAGTCTCTGCTGTGGCGTTTAGGGTTTAGGGTTTGGGGTTTAGGGTTTAGGGCTAGGGTTTAGGGTTTAGGGTTTAGGGTCTAGGGTCTAGGGTCTAGGGTTTAGGGTTTAGGGTTTAGGGTTTAGGGTTTAGAGTTTAGGGTTTAGGGTTTAGGGTTTAGGGTTTAGGGTTTAGGGTTTAGGGTTTAGGGTTTAGGGTTTAGGGTTTGGGGACTCTTCTGTTTTTTGGGGGGCTTCAGGGTGGCAGCTTTGAGAGGCAGCTCCTTCAAAGGCGTCCCAGACAGGAATGCTGCAGCTCCTTGAGTTGCCACATGAAAATATTCCCCCACCCGTTTAGGGTTTAGGGTTTAGGGTTTAGGGTTTAGGGTTTAGGGTTTAGGGTTTAGGGTTTAGGGTTTAGGGTTTAGGGTTTGGGGTTTAGGGTTTAGGGTCTAGGGTTTAGGGTTTAGGGTTTAGGGAAGCTCTTGGCTGCAAACGCTGTAGACCCTAAGCCAGACACAAACTCCCTAGGAATTTGAACGATGGGTCCCTAAACCCTAAGCCCGAAACCCTAAAACCTAAAACCTTAACCCTAAACCCTAAACCCTAAACCCTAAACCCCAAACCAACCCTTGCGAGTTGCTGGCCACTCGCCTGCACGACATTCTTGAGGTTGCGGCCGTCCGTGTTTCGCATGTCGCGCCACATCCTGGGCTACCAAACCCGAAACCCGCCTTAGGGTTTAGGGTTTCGGGTTCTTAGGATTTAAGGTAAGATGCTGGACTTAGCGTGTTTGGGGCTCAGGGCTTGGAACCCTAAACCCTAAACCCTAAACCCTAAACCCTGAACCCTGAACCCTGAACCCTAATTAAACCCTAAACCCTAAACCCAAACTCTAAACCCTAAACCCTAAGTGCCGCGGGAGGACGTCGCACCGGTGGCGAGGATGACGGCATCGTTCTGGCTGCAGAGGCCGTTCAGGGTCACGTCCTGCAGAGGTGAGGTCTGTCAGGGGCTGCACCCTAAACCCTAACCCTAAACCCAAAACCCTAAACCCTAAAACCCTAAACCTAAACCCTAAACCCTAAACCCTAAACCCTAGACCCGAAACCCTAAACCCTAAACCCTATGCCCCTATACCCCTAAACCCTATGATTCAGGGCTCAGCTAAGGCCTTTGGGGTTTCTTTCGGATTTGCTGGTTGATGGGGTTTCAGGGTCCGGAATGTTTGAGGCTTCTCCTAGTTGTCCAGTACCTAGGGGAACTAAAGGTTAGCTTTGGGATTATAAAGGGATTTCTTTCCCCCACAAAAGGTTGAAGATTACCTACTCTACAAATCTCTACAACTAAGTTCTCAAACCCCAAACTCGCGCAGGCACCGGTCCTTGCCAACTTCCGTGTTGCACTTGAAGGTGATCCCTGCGCAAAGGTAAGGGGATCTGATCTTGAGCCCTAGACCCTAAACCCTGAACCTTAAATTAAACCCCAGCACAGAGCAGGGTTTAGGGTTTGGCCTTAGGGCTTCGGGATATTTAGGGCTGAGGGGATTTCAGGTTCGTAGTCTCAGGGAACATTGAACCGCAAGTCTAGACTGCCCAGTATGCTAAGTTTGTTTGTGCTTCAAGGCGTCAACAATGTTTATCTGGGGTCCTACACTCTGGGCCACCCTAAACGCTAAACCCTAGACCCTAAACCGCCAAACCGCTAAACCACTAAACCGCTAAACCGCTAAACCCCTAAAGCCCTTAAAACCACTAAACCGCTAAACCGCTAAACCCCTAAAACCCCTAAATCCCCTAAAACCCCTAAACCCCTAAACCCCTAAACCCCTAAACCCCTAAGCCCCTAAACCCCCTAAACCCCTAAACCCCTAAACCCCTAAACCCCTAAACCCCTAAACCCCTAAACCCCTAAACCCCTAAACCCCTAAACCCCTAAACCCCTAAACCCCCCGTGAACCCTCAACCCTAAACTCCTGAACCCGGGTTTAGGGTTTAGGGTTCAGGGCAGGTCAGGTTTAGGGTGTAGGGTTCAGGGTTCAGGGTTTAGGGTTTAGGGTTTAGGGTTTAGAGATTGCGCATGCCAGAAACGACGCCAAGCAAGCACATCAGACAAAGTCGCCAAACCTCCAACACCCAGAAGCAAACCCCAAACCCTAAAACCAACCCTATACCTGACAACCCTAAAACCCCCAACCCAGACACCAAACCCTAAAACCCAAACCCCCAAATCCTAAAACCCCCAAATCCTAAAACCCAAACCCCCAAATCCTAAAACCCAAACCCCCAAATCCTAAAACCCCCAACACAGAACCCCTGGGCTCGGAGAAAGTCGCCTTCTTGCTGCATGAGCTTGACGCGGCGCAGGACCTCAGCAGCGCAGGGAAAACGAAACCGAGCTCATTTTGGTTGCCCTAAACCCTAAACCCAAACCCTAAACCCTAAACCCTAAACCCTAAACCCTAAACCCTAAATCATAATTTGGGCATTCGCTTCTTTTGCAGAATGGGGGCGCTCTGGTGGCACCCTCGTTATTGTGCGGCTGGCTTCTTGCGACCTTTGCCACCGTTCCAGCTTCACACAGCTTTGTGGCGGCACGGTGTAGATAAACAGCTATAACATGTTATAGCAGAATATAATTAATGAAACATAATTCAATGCAATGGGATTTGCATATGTAGAGTTCTAGATGCACGAAGCAGTTCCACGAGGCTACAAACGTAATTTGATACTGTGCCAGATGAGGACTCCAGATTTGGCCCTGTCTTTAAGGCATCTACATAATGTTCAGGGCTTCAGGCAACCCACGAGGATGTTGTCCCCGCTGATCAAGATCCATCTGTCCATCCAGTCCCCTGCAAGATCGAGGCCAACACATTGGACCCAGTGGTCCTAAGCCCTATGCCATGCCCAGGATGCCTCCTGGCCATTTTTGGAGTGTGTTTCGTATCTTGTGTCCCGGTGGTTCGTTTTTGTTTGATCCTGTCTTGTCGGGTTCTTCGCCTCATCCTGTTGTCCTGTACTTTCGGTTCGTCATTTCCCTGCTCACTCATCCTGATAGTCCACGCTTCTTTCGTTTTCGCCACCGTTCTCCTGTATCTAGTCTCGTTCGCTCTGTTGCATCTCCGTATCTCCCCCTCCTTCGTTTTCCTTCATCTGATGAACCCTGAACTCCCCAACTCCCTAAACTCTAAATCCTAAACCCCCGAACTCCCAAACCCACAACCTAAACCCCAAGCCCTAAGAACTATTAATAAACCGAACCCTAAACCCTAAACCCTAAACCCAAAACCCAAAACCCTAAACCCTAAACCCTAAACCTTAAACCCTAAACCCTAAACCCTAGGCCCTCAACGCTACAGGCCCTGGCTTTCTCGATCTTGTCCAGCTTCATGGAGGGAATGCCGTACCTTCTGCGCCCCATAGTGCAGGGTTTAGGGTTTAGGGTTTAGGGTTTAGGGTTTAGGGTTTAGGGTTTAGGGTTTAGGGTTTATAGTACTAGGTGACTAGGTGACAGGATTAGGGGGGACCCTTGGGGATACAGACCCTCTGAATAAGGTCCCTGTTTGAGAGAGCCAGAAGAACGTTCAGAAGGGTCCCCTTTTTAAGGGTCCCCCTGATCCTACATAGGAAGTACGGGGTGTAGGGTTGAGGGCTTCAGGGTTTAGGCACAGGATTTGCAGCTCACCAACCGTATTCATACAGAAGATGCCCCCCACAAAGAAAAGCCACTTAGAGCAATTCCCATGTATAGCTTAGAAGGTATACAAGAGGTGCCGACTCTTTAGTGGAGCCGAAGCACAGAACTCTGATGCAAAGAGGTTGCGAAACTCTCGCAGGAGCTACACAAGGACTTTATACACCCCACAGGGCTCAGGGCTTGGAGTGCCCTCCCTTTAGGCCAACTGCAACTTTGGCTGCAGGGAGCTGAAACCGGAAAAACAGGATCTTGAAGGACCACGCTTCTGTGCGTAAGTGCAAGCCTAGCACGACAGGTGCCGCTTAAAAAAGCAGTGCATCTGTGCTGAAACGTTTTTTTTTGCCATCCATTTTATCCATTCGTCCACGCATACGATCCACGGGCAGCATGGGCACGTGCGCGATACCCGGGGTCACCCTGTTGTTGATAGAACCCTTCCAATCCGTACCTTCAAGGTCGAACTACTGCTGCCATACATAGGGCCTGGAGGTTCGGCTCTTCTACGTGAATACATAAATGAAATACAAAGCATAGAAAAACATAAAAGAGTACATCATTGGATAAACAAGTGAAAGAAAAACATTATATATATATATATATACATATACGTATACACATATATGCACATATGCATTTACTATTTGAATAATAAGCTAAGGGGAAGGGGTTCAACGACAACAGCACTGGAAGCCCTCTGGTTCTCCGGTCCGAAGCGCATCAGCAGCCCCCCAGGGCGGTCCGCGCGCTCGATGATCTCGACAAGGTGTCCTGCTGGCCCCCTCGGGTTTCTAAGGGCTTATCATAGGGTTTAGGGTTTAGGGTTTAGGGCTTAGGGTTTAGGGTTTAGGGTTTAGGGTTTAGGGTTTAGGGTTTGGGGGTTTAAGGGCTTAGGGCGTGTAGGGCTTCGAGCTGGAGGGTTTGGGGGTTAGGGTTTCGGGGCCAAACCTCAAATTAGAATCCCATCACTTCATTCCCATTCATAACTGAACCATAAAAACCTAAACCTCAAAATTTCAAATCCCACCAACCGAAATCCCTGAACCTGTCAGAGTTTGACATCGGTTCTAAGGCTTACAAGGGCCTCAAAACTCTACGGCTCCAGAGTCTCAGGGTCCTCAAGGTTTGAGGGAACCGGGCTTGCTGGGTCTTCAAGGCTCGGGGTTCTACCCTAAACCCTAAACCCCAAACTTTAGCCCCAAACCCGAAACCCTAAACCCTAAACCCCAATTTAACCCCAACCCCTCAACCCTAAACCCTACGCTCTTCAACCTCAAACGCCAAACCCTCAGAGTTGATCAGGGACTCTGCCCTTGTAAAGGAGCAGGCTGAGGCCAGCAACCTGCAAAGAGTTCTTGGAAACAAAATTCATATGCGCCCCTGAACCCTAAACCCTAAACCCTAAACCCTGAACCCTGAACCCTGAACCCTAAACCTCCTAAACTTCCGAACCCTACACTCTTCAACAAAGATGGGCTCGCCGAAGACGATGAGGTAGGCGTGCGCTTCGTGCCACATCAAGCGCCTCACCTCGATCCTGCCCGGAATCTGACCCGCCGTGTGCCGCACGTTCTGGAGAATGCATCTGGCCGCCGACGGTAGACCTTCTACGAGGCCGACTTTTTCTAGATCGCCTTGTGCCGCTCGCAATGGCGCGCAATGCCGCACAGAGCGCAACCGCACCCTCCGTGAGCTGCTCCTTCGCCAGCGCTTCGGCCGTGCCCGGCGTGTAGGAAATTCAGGGTCCCGCTGCTGTTCACGGCCTGCCGAAAGCACACATTCCACGCGGGCAACAGAAAGAGCCAGTCTTAAACCTCCTAAACTTCCTGAACCCTAAGCCCTGAAACCTCAACTCCCTAAGCCCTCAAAGCCCTGGAGCTTGCCCCGTCCTACGCGGTTCAGCTGCTGGGCGACCGCCAGGCCAGCGGGACCTGCACATTGGAAAGGTGCGCCGCAGGTTTTACTCAGGGTGTTGAATGGTGATGGGGAGCGGGACTCCTCTGCAGAGATTTGTGTTTCTATTCAGGCACTGCTCAGAGTTTATACAGCTTAGGGACTACTTAGAGTTTCTAGGGCTTCGGGTTTCTATTCAGGGACTACTTAGTTTATGATTAAGGCTTAGGGTGGAGGGTTTGTTTGATTATCTAGGTTTCGTTCTGGGCTTTCGGGGGAATGGAGTGTCGGGGGCTTGGAGTGTGCGGCCTTAATCAAATTTCCGGGCTTTAGGTGAGTTGCAGTGGGATTCTTCCAGATGTCCGGGTTCGACCAGCCTCCTGATGCAAGAAGAACCCTTCGGATACAAGCCACAAACATGTTAGGGTTTATAGGGTTTAGGGCCTGGGGTTCAGGGCCAAATGCTCTTTTGGGCTCGGATGGACGGCCGACGCAGAAAGCTTCAAAACGACAAGATCGTCAACGGTGGGTTGAGGAGTTCGGGCTATGGGGCGTGCTTGGCCTTTCCACTTACAAAAACACACAAAACAACTATCTGGATCCATTCCACTCCACTGGAGGAGAGGGCTCAGTTTGGCATTCATAAGCCCAGAGACTTCTCAGTGCTTTCTTGCACAGAACGAGCTTCGCGTCCCTAAACCCTGAACCCTAAACCCTAACCCCCCCCCCCCTAAAACCTAAAACCTAAACCCTAAAGCCCAACAAGGTGTTCATCTTCAACTTGGCTCGAAAGCCGACGATCTACGGCGAAAATCCACAACCCCAACAGCCCCAAAACCAACCTAACCCCCTCAGACCTGAGGCTCAACACCCTAAACCACCCTAAGCCCCCCCCAAACCCTAAACCCTAGACCCTACCTAGACCCTAGACCCTAAGACCCTAAGACCCCAAGACCCGAAGACTTTAAGACCCTAAGACCCGAAGACCCTAAGACCCTAAGACCCAAAACCCAAAACCCAAAACCCAAAACCCTAAACCCTAAACCCTAAACCCCAAGTAGCGTGAGCCCTACCACCCTTGAGCCTGAGCCGATCACGACCACGCGCCGGCCCGTGCGCTGAAGGGGCGGCTGGGCTTTGACCCATCCCTTGCTGAAGCCATACCTTTGGGGGGGTTTAGGGTTTAGGGTTAGAGTTTAGGGCTTAGGGCTTAGGGTTTAGGGGTTAGGGCTTAGGGTTTAGGCCCTGCCGGGGGGGGGTTCAGGGAAGCTCGAAAGGGCCAAGGGAGGTTTAGGGGGCTGAAGGGGGCTTGAAGGCCCGGGGCTTAAGGGGTTGAGGTTGCAAGGGGATGCTGGGAAGCTTTGAGCTGGCTATAGGGCTTTTGTGGTTGAGGGTCGAGGCGCCCAAATAAAATCCCCTGAGCCCCTAAAACCCCAAAACCTCCTAAAGCCCCTGAAACCCCTAAACCCTTAGCCCCTAAACCGCTGAACCCCTAAACCCCTAACCCCAAACCCTAAATCCTAAACACTAACCCCCTAATACCTAAACCCCCCCCCCCCCCCACCCTGAAACCCTTTTTTCAGCAGAGGCTCTCGATGATCGACAGCTCGGTAGTCTTAATCGCGACGGGCTTCTCGTTGATGCCAAGAACGCATGCTTCCTGCTTAGATTCCCAGGAGGGTTTGGGGTTTAGGGTTTAGGGTTTAGGGTTTAGGGTTTAGGGTTTAGGGGTTTGGGGTTTTAGGGTTTGTAGGGCTTTAGCAAACCCTAACACCCTAAAGTCCTGCTAACCCTAAACCCTAAATCCTAGAATCCTAGACACTGAACCACGAAGCCCCCCTACAACCCGAAAGCCCTGCAACCCTAAAGCCCTACAACCCGTATACCCAAACCCTATACTGGGTTTTGGAGTACTGTACTGTAGTACTTAGGGCCTACTCCAAAGTTAGGGTCTTGGGAATCTAAGCAGGAGGCACCCTAAAACCCTAAAACCCTGAAACCCTACAACCCAGGGTTTGTGGTCTAGAGTCTTGGGGTGTCGGGGCTCAGGTAAAGGCTTGCTTGGTTTCCCTCAGCCCGAAAAACGGGGCCTTGCAAGAGTCATCCCCATCTAATGACCCAAGGGGGCCATTTCTGTTGGTAGTTTGGGGTAGCTGGCTCTCTTGCCTTGTAAACCCTAAACCCTAAACCCTAAACCCTGAACCCTAAACCCTAAACCCTAAAAACTCCTGTTCTCTGGCGTGGGTTTTGGGGGTCGTCAGACTCCCGAAGCCGCTGCACACCAATGAGCCCTGCAGACCCCCCAAAGCACCTCAGGAATTGTTTCGACAGCGGTATGTCTATCTGCTTCCCTATGTATTACGTTTTGGGGCGGGGGGGGGGGGGGGGGGCGGCCGTGATTGAAGAAGCCTTCTTCCCCGACCCCCGTGTTGCGGATCACGTTGCATGGGAATGTATCTTCCCCCCCCCCCCACCCAAAACCAGAGCAAGGAGGACTGCCCTGGCCCTAGCATTGGCTCAGGAGTTGTTAGCGTGTTAGCGTTCTCTACAACTGGGCCTCACAACTACAGACGGCCACTCGAACACAAACAAACAGAGAAGCGATTGGTACTTTATAAGGGAACCTTGAACCCAAAACAAGCGTCATGGGTTCCCCTACTACCCCTCTATACTAACCCCCCGTGGTTCCTTTCTTAAATAGCCTTAATAAGGCTTAATTATCCCTACATAGCCTTAAGTATGGGGGGAACCTACGGGGGGTAGTATAGAGGGGGGTAGTAGGGGAACCCATGAAGGTGCAGAAAGGTACCGCTGGGCTGCCAAGACCCCCAAGCCGCCGGAAGCTTCTCCCTATACTCCCCCTAGAACCTTAATTAGCTTTTAGTAGTATCGTTCATATTCCCTTGGGGTTTTATATGAATAGAACCTTGACAATCATAGTATGTTTAATATGCCCTTGGGGTTTATGTGAATAGAACCTTTATCATAGCAGTATCTTTAACTTTCCTTTAGGTTTTCCATGAATAAAACCACAAAACCTTTTCTCCCAAATATTTCCTACATTGTCGGGTTTTTGTATGAAGAAAAACACAGAATAATTTCTCAGGGGGCTATAGTTGACCCTACACCCTAAACCCTAAATCCTGAAACCTGAAACCTGAAACCTGAACCCTGAACCCTGAACCCTAAACCCTAAACCCTAAGAGGGTCGCCTCGCAGGGCGCCGGACAGGTGGTGCCTGCCCAGGGCAAACTCTTCACAGCGCGTGCAAGCGATGTCATCGGAAGTTTCCTAGGGTTTAGGGTTTAGGGTTTAGGGTTCTATGGTTTAGGACTTAGGGCTTAGGGTTACCCTCACCCCTTCTCCCTACAAGCCGCCTGGTGGACTGAGGACTCCCCACCAAAAGTTACCACTACACGTCATTCTGGCACTTCGAAAAACCCGAAACCCGAGACCTGAAACCCTAAACCCTAAACCCTAAACCCTAAACCCTAAACCCTAAACCCTAAACCCTAAACCCTAAACCCTAAACCCTAAACTGCCAGCTGAAGGAGCTGCCGCATGATGGAAGTTGTAGGGACCAAGAGCCCAAAAGCAAAACAGGAGCTGCTGTCTCGGTTATCTCTACTTGCACTGTACTTCTAACCCAATGATAACCCTATTAGGGCACTCAAGGAGCTTGTAAGGGGTGAGAAGTACAGCTAAATATTGCTTAGTAAGTACCATGAACCTCCAAATAGCCCTAAATGTCTAAACCCATAGTGCTGCCGGAGGCCTGCGGGCATGGGAATCCTGAGCTTCCCAATGAAACCCTTCATACTGAGACCACCGACCCCAATGCCCATCAATCTCGCGCTGCGGAGGACTGGGGCTTGGGGTTTTAGGGTCCCAAGCCTTGAACCTTCTCCCACAGGCCCTGAACCCTGAAACCCTAAACCCATGCAACCCCACCATCGCCACTCGGAAACCTCCCTCGAGTCTTGTAATGAACAGCCCCCGTAGACACCCCAACCACGCCTTAAAACCCTACGCAACCCAAAAACCCAACAGGAACCCTAAACCCTCAACCCTAAACCCCCAAAACCTAACAACGCAATGCCCTAAGGCGCTAAACAACGCCCCCTAAAACCTTCAATGCCTGTGAACTCCGGGAAGTTGTTGGTATCGAGAAGCCGCTCCAGGGCCCTCTTCCACTCGCCCTCGTGCACGAGCCTCAAGGAGGGTTTAAGGTTTCGGGATGCGGGATGAAGCATTACGGTTTATAGGGTTCCGCTAGCGAAAACTAAGATTTTTGGGGCGGTTGGGAGTTTTTGCGGTGGCTTATGGGCGTGGGCTTAGGGTTTACAGTATTACAGGGACTTCGGGAGTGTGGGTAGTGCAGTGTGCTTGGGGCTGAAGTTTGCTCCGAAGGTTTTTTTGGGTTCATAAGGTTGCTTCAGAGTTTACAAACTGCTACATCCCTAAAACCCTAAAACCCTAAAACCATCTAAAACCATCTAAAACCATCTAAAACCATCTAAAACCATCTAAAACCATCTAAAACCATCTAAAACCATCTAAAACCATCTAAAACCATCTAAAACCCTACAACCCTAAAACCCTAAACCCCAAAACCCTAAAACCCTAAAACCCTAAAATCCTAAAACCCTAAAACCCAAAAACCCTAAACCCCAAAAACCCTAAAACCCCAAAACCCCAAAAACCCTAAACCCTAAAACCCTCCTTGCCAGTCGGGTTGGCTCGGTTCTTTCCCTTCTTCCTTGCATTGCTCTCAGCTCAGACGGCTGCCCTTCGAGGTTCAGGGTTGAGGGCCTCAGCGCCTATCTGGGTTGGCCCTTAAACGCTTTGAAACATATATATATATATACAGATAGATATAGATATAGGTATAAATATGTATATATGTATAGCCCGAAATCCCCTCGTGCTAAACCACCCTGAAGTTCAACCTTCTCCACAAGACTATCATGTACTGTAGTGGGAATCTTTAGTTTCTGGGGTTTAGGGTTTAGGGTTTAAGGTGGGGGGTAGGATGGGGGGGTGGGAGGGTGACTATAGGGGATGTCTGAGCTGCCGGCTGATTCCAGGTGGGGATGCGGTTGCCCAGCGGGCAGCCGCCACCACCCTGACCAACAGAGGAATTCAAGATCAGGGCCCCGTATGGGTAGCTTTCGTGATACTGAAACATCCTTGTTGTAAACGGAGCCCCAAAGGGACCTTGCTTAGAACCCCCCCCCTCCCACGACCTTGCCCCAGGCGCAATGGACTTCCCAACCCTACGCCCTTAAACCAATACGACTTAAGCACAGAGACTCATCGCCTCGAGCTCGGGTATGCCCGAGACCCTACACCCTCAACCAACCCGGGATCCTCTAGCTGCTTGCCGCACCAAATCCCTGAACCCTGAGCCCCCCCCAATATCTTAAGCAACCCTAAACCCTAAACCCTAAACCCTAAACCCTAAACCCTAAACCCTAAACCCTAAACCCTAAACCCCAAACCCTAAACCCTAAACCCTCAACCCTTTTGGAAGTCTGGAGCACCTTGGGGGAGCCTGGGGTTCTGCTTTGGGGTCTCTCCCTCTCTCTCACTCTCTTTTTCGGGGGCCGGGACGAAGCTTCAAACTTCCCTGAAAAGTCTTAGGGTTTAGGGTTTAGGGTTTAGGGTTTAGGGTTTAGGGTTTAGGGTTTAGGGTTTAGCCTAAACCCAACCTAAAGGCCCCAAACTTGAACCCTGAACCCCAACCAAATCCACCCCCCAATCCTGAACTCCAATTTGGAGCCAGTTGAAGCCCTCTAACTCTTTAGAACCTAAACCCTAAACCCTAAACCCTGCAACCCTGTAACCCTAAACCCTATCGGGCTAAACTCTAACAACCCGAAAGTCCCAGAACCCTAAACTCCAACAACCCTAACAACCCTAAACCCTAAGCCATTTAAAACCCTGCCCTGTAACCCTTTAGAACCCTCAGCCATCTAATACCCCTATAAACCCCTATAAACCCCTATAAACCCCTATAAACCCCTATAAACCCCTATAAACCCCTATAAACCCTAATAAACCCTAAACCCTAAACCCTGTAGAACCCTCAACCCCAACAACCCTAAAGCCCTCAGCCGCGCCTGGTTGGGGCCCTAGAACCCTTTAGAACCCTGAACCCTAAACCCAAACCCTAAACCCCAAACCTTAAACCCTTTAGAACCCTAATTACACCCTATAAAATCCCTACAAAAAACCCTTTAGAACCCTAATTACACCCTCTAAAAACTCATTAAAAAAAAAACAGTTTAGTACCCTAATTACACCCGAGAAAGACCCTCTTCGAACCATCAGCCGCGCCTGGTTGGGGCTGTGGCAAGTCGGGGTTCCACAGTCCATGCAGCGGGCCGTCTGCGTCTGCATCCTCCACATCTGGGGCGTTGAGGGTTTAGGGGTTAGGGTTTAGGGTTTTTAGGATTTGGGGTTTAGGGTTTAGGGTTTCGGGTTTGGGGTTTAGGGTTTAGGGTTCGGGGTTTGGGGCTTAGGGTTTGGGGTTTAGGGTTTCGGGGTTTTCAGCTTGGAAATGGGGCGCTTTGGAAGGGTTTCGGGTCTGGGGGTTTGGGGCCTAGTGTTTTTAGGGGATGTTTCAAGGCTGTCGGGTTATTTGGGGGGTATTTAGGGTCGTCGTGGGGTTGTCTGGGGGGCTGGGGTTTTGGGGAAGGGGGGGGGAGGGGTTTCCTTTGAATGATTTCGAGTTTGAGGGTTCTAGGTGCTTCCGGCTGTTGAGGTTGTAAGGGTTTTTGGATGGTTTTGGGCTTTGAGTTTAGGGTTGAAGGTTGGGTTTAGAGGTATGGCGCAAGTCAGTAGCCTTAAAACCGCAGGTTTGGCAGTTTTCGTAGCCGAAAGTCTAAACCCCTCCGAACCCGCTAAACCCTAAAACCCAAAACCCAAAACCCAAAACCCTAAACCCTGAACCCTAAAACCCGAAACCCTGAACTCTGGACCCTAAACCCCCAAGTGTCCAGTTGTGCCACTGCTGGCTCTTCTTGGACTGCGAGGCGTAGATCTCCTCCGCAGGGGTTTAGGGTTTAGGGTTTAGGGTTTAGGATTTAGGGTTTAGGGTTTAGGGATCAGGGTTCAGGGTTTAGGATGCCGGGGTGCTAGGGGCCCAACTGGCCCCCTGCGGCCCAAGACCGGCTTAGGGTTTGGCCTAAAATCACAAAACCTGAAACCCTACAAACCCTAAAAAACCCTAAGCCCCATCCATAGGCGCCTTTTTAACCCTCGGACCGAAGAACGTGAAAGCCGATGCGCCATCCTGTATGAACCATAAGCTCCTGCAAAATCTGAAGCCCAAACTGCTTCCAGGAACCCAACTTGGTGGTTCATGGGTACGTATAACCCGAATTTTGGGATGTTCCCCCTTATACTAACAGTTTCCTCGGGATTATACCAGGGGGTACTGTAATCCCTATTAAGGACTGTTCTTGAACATCCCAACCCCAGCTATGAGTCTACTTCTACCCTACTTGGAAGTTATAATTGGGGTTACAAGTACCCATGAACCCTAAACCCTGAACCCTAAACCCTATACCCTAAGCCCTAAACCCGAAAAGAACCTCCAAAGAACCCCTGCTCAAGCTGCGCAAAGCCCAAGTCCAGAAGTCATTGGGGAACTCAAGGATGAGGGCTTAATTAGGGTTTAGGGTTTAGGGTTTAGGGGTTAGGGTTTAGGGTTTAGGGCTTAGGGCTTAGGGTTTAGGGACTTCGGATTGGGGCGCAAGCAGTTACTGCACATGCCTTTGCCCTTGTGCATCACTTGCACAGTTCCTTAGACCGTGGTCGTTCAAAGCTGTTTGGTTGAGACCCTGAACCCCAAGCCCTAAACCCCACACCCTAAAGCCCCAAACACCCCAAACACCCCAAACACCCCAAACACCCCAAACACCCCAAACACCCCAAAACCCCAAACACCCCAAACACCCCAAAACCCCAAAACCCCAAACACCCCAAACACCCCAAACACCCCAAACACCCCAAACACCCCAAACACCCCAAACGCCCTAAGACCCCAAGGCCCCTGAACCCCGTGGCAAAGCGCGCCTCCCAGTCCAGAATTCGGTCTTTGTGGTCACGGTAGGGGAGGGCCTGGCTTTTCTTAGAGTCGGGCGGCTTTTCTCTGGCCTCTCCTTGGGGCTTAGGGTCTAGGGCTACTTGGGGGCTTAGGCTTAGGGTTTAGGGGCTATTTTGGGCTGCAAGGATTCTTGTTTAAGGCCTTGGGTTTGAGGTTTAGAGTTTAGATTTAGGGTTTAGGGTTTAGGGTTTAGGGTTTAGGGTCTAGGGTTTAGTGTCTTTGGGAGTTGCTGGGGCTGCGGAAGGCTCGGAGCAGTGTGGGCCGTCCGAGGCTTCGGCAACAGGCTGAGTCCTAAGCCCCGGGACCCTAAACCTTACTGTGTGGGGATGAGGCAGTGCAGTTCTATTTAGGGTTTAGGGTTTAGGGTTTAGGGTTTAGGGTTTAGGGTTTAGGGTTTAGGGGGGGGGGGGGGTTGTCAGGGGATGATCTTGGTGTTCAACCCCAAGACGCTTGAACCCACTAACCCCCAATCAGATCCCCACGGCCTTGCGCTCGTACTCGTGGAAGCCTCGCTTCTTCTCCTCCCGGTGACGAGTTCATGTTTGGGATAGTATTAAAACTTTAAAATTACATTCCTTCTTGGGTTTAAGTACCCTTAAAAATGTAAAATCTTACCCAACTACGACAAAGGTAGTAAGGCATGATGGGTCTTTCTTGGGCCCGCTAGCTTGCAGGTAGTTAGCGTTTGTTCATTGGGGGGGGGGTGGGGGGGTAAAGGGCTCACAGGATTGGGTTTTTTGGGGGGGGCTCATGCAGGGTTGATAGGTCTATAGGCTTTGTAGAGTTTCTAGGGCTCCTAGGACCTTTTGGGTTCATGAGAGCGCGGCGAGTTGCAGTGCTCATAGGGTTTATAGGGCTCCTAAGGCTTCTATACTAGGTTCCCCAGCAACCTAGGAGGAAAACAGGGTTCCCTTTTTGGTTTAAGTAGGTTGCCAAGAGATTCTAAAGCGGAGTAAGGGCACTACCGGGCCCACTGGGGCATCCTAGTTACTAGTTTACAGCAGGCTTTCCCCTTAGGGCAGTTACATGGTCCCTTGGTATGGGCCGTTAAGTGGGGACCCCTTCTATACCCGTTATATATATGTATATATATATATATACTCTATACAACCCAAGGGCCCATAGACCAGAACCCCTTTAAAGGAGGTGAGAGACCACATCAACCCCTATCACCCTACGTCTGTTCCAGCTCATCTGGTGCCCGCTGCCTCCTTCACCTAGCCTCGCAAGATTCAGGCGCAGCTGCGGGGTGAGGGTCCCCTTAAACCCTAGAAACCATAAACCCTCAACCCTGTTCAATTAGGGTGCCAAGGGCCGCGGGCAACTTTCGCACCTGAACCACGAAGTTTTTAGGATCCCTATTCGCACACACCCCCCCCACCGCTAAACAAAACCGCCAGCCGGACCCAGATCTTGTCAGACTTTGCCAAGGCAGCGCCCATATGAACATTTCCCAAACTAGGGGCCCCTGCCATTTGACCCCCCCCCCCCCAAAAAAAAAAACAAACCGTAGTTATTAGGAAAGGACCTCAAAAAAGGGTACCCGCAGAGAGAATCCCCCCCTAAACCCCAAACCCCGAACCCCAAACCCTAACCCCCAAGCCCTAAACCCAAGCCCTAAACCCTAGCCCTAAACCCTAAACCCCAAACCCGAAACCCCAAACCCTAGCCCTAAACCCGAAACCCCTAGTCCGGTGGAACCATCAACTTCGGGCAAGGTGCCGGCATCGAGACGGAGATGGCCCTGGCGCGACTCTTGCCAGCGGCGTCCTTGCGGTTAGGGTTTAGGGTTTAGGGTTTAGGGTTTAGGGTTTAGGGTTTAGGGTTTAGGGTTTAGGGTTTAGGGTTAGGGTTTAGGATTTAGGATTTAGGATTTAGGGTTTAGGGTTTAGGGTTTAGGGTTTAGGGTTTAGGGTTTAGGGTTTAGGGTTTAGGGTTTAGGGTTTAGGGTTAGGGTTTAGGGTCTCGCCTGAACCCTCGGCATTCGGCTGTGTGTGTCTGTGAGTGTGTGTGTGTGTGTGTGTGTGCCTGTGTAGTTCAGGATCACTTTGCGGTGCTTGGCGAATCCGGCCCTCTTAGCCAAACTTTGTGAGGCTCGAAGGCGGTTAAGACGCACCAAAGTCCTAAGCTCCCATACGCAGAGGCCCCAAACCCCCTCAACCCCACACCTCCTGAACTGCGAACCCGCGCACTGTACGCCCCTAATGAAACAATTGTAAACCTGGAAGAAAGTAAGCCCCATGAACCCCCTATGTAAACGCCCGCAAACCCTTGTGCGCCCCAAACCCCCAAGCCCTAAGCCTCTACACCCCATCCCCAAGATAAAAAAACTAGTCCTGAACATCCCCTTAAACCCTACCCCCCGGACCACTACCCTGAAACCCTTCATCCCGCCAAGCCCGCGCCCTAACCCTACCTGAAACCCTTTCATCCCTCCAACCCCAAACCCCGAACACGACCTGAAACCCTTAGTCCCTCCCCTCCAACCCTAAACCCTGAAACCCTGAAACCCTAAAACCCTGAAACCCCTAAACCCTGAAACCCTGAAACCCTGAAACCCTGAAACCCTGAAACCCTGAAACCCTGAAACCCTGAAACCCTGAAACCCTGAAACCCTGAAACCCTGAAACCCTCCAACCCTAAACCCTAAACCCTAAACCCTAAACCCTAAACCCTAAACCCTAAACCCTAAACCCTAAACAACTGGCGCCTCCAGGTCGTTTGCAGTTGGGGAAGGCGGGGCCGCCGGCTTCGCAGGCGCAGGCGCCTGCGCCCAGGCTCTGAGGCGCTTTTGAAGGGTTCTTAACGGGGCTTAAAGAGAGGGCTTGGGGTTTAGGGTTCAGGGTTCAGAGCTTAGGGTTGAGAGCTTCGGGTTAGGGTTTCGGGTTTTAGGGCTAGGGGTGTTGGCGAGTTGTGGTGGGGTATCAGCTAGGAGCGTACTACGGCCGCATGCTATGCTAGGTCGGAGACAGCCCAGCTGCTTGAGCAACATGGTCCTGTCCACCTCACAACTCTTCGCCCCCCCTCACCTGACCCCTTTCCCGTCGGCGCCTCCTCTTTGGACCCCTTTTTGGCCTCGAGCAAGGCCTTCTTGTACCTTGGGCTTGGCTGGCATCGGGTTTCAGGACCGGAGATTTGCTTAGTGACCCATGTCACGACAAGGGTATCGAGAAGAGCGCGAATGCCTATAACCCTAAACCCTACACCCTACACCCTAACCCCCAAAGGGCCCTAATAAAAACCCCGACGAGCCCATGGAGAGCCAAGCTCGCAGCGTTTCATCCCAAACCCTGTAAGCCCCAAGCCCTAAACCCGAACCCGCCCTAAAACCTCCAACCCGAAAAAACCCGAACACGCTGAGCCCAGCGTCTCCACCCCCCTCCCTCAGCAAAAAGCTGCCAGGACTCCTCAGAGTCCCCAAAAGGGAACCCCTAAGAACGTCGACTTCAAAAGCCACGTTGTGGGGAAATGCCCTGACATCCTCTGACAGTGGGCCATCTAGTGTCCCTAAACAAGACTACCCAAAACCCTAACCCTAAACCCGAACACCCTGAACGCTAAACCTGCTGGTTCGAGTTCGGTACCCTATATTCCCCGGTATACCCTTTAAGGGATTGTACATAGGGTATGGAATTCCCTCATCCCCTACTAAGAACCAGTAATAGTAAGGTAAATCGAACTCCTTGAGCCCAAAACCACTCATGCCCTTTACCTACGTGCCGTCCAAGGGACTCCTTGGGGAAGACCTTCGTGAAGCGCTTCCTGATCGTCTCTTTCATCAAGGGTTGAGGGGGTGTAGGGGGTGTATAAGGTTTAGGGGTTTATATATGGTTAGTATAGGGTTTAGATTAGATGGTTTACAGTTATTCTGGGTTGATGGAGTTTTTAGGGTTTTGAACGGGTTTATAGGGTTTCTAGGTAGGCTTATCGGGGTTTATAGGGCTTGTAGGGACCACGAACCAAATAAGGGGTGGGGGGGGGGGGGCGCAGCCGTTCTAACGGTGGGCAATCACTCAGACACTTAGACTTCCATATTCGGAGGCTGGACCCAGTCTCTCAGTCACTCAAAGTCTTAGCCTCAGTCACTTAGACGCTTGTGAGTGGCTGAGCGTCTGAGTGTCTGATGTCAACAAATATCGGTCAACCCGAGCCGTATCAAACCTGGAAACCGTAAGCTGAAACCATGAATCCTGAAACCCTAAACCCCAAAAACCAACACACTACAGACCCTGAAACCCGCATAAGCCCTCTATAAGCCCTATTAACCCTAAGCCCACCGCAAGCCCGACACCCCTAAACCCCTAAACCCCTAAACCCCTAAACCCTAAACCCTAAACCCTAAACCCTAAACCCTAAACCCTAAACCCTAAACCCTAACCCCTAAACCCCTAAACCCTATAACCCTAAACCCGTAAACCCTAAACCCTAAACCCAAACCCCGAATTAAACCCTAAACCCTGAACCCCTAAACCCTAAACCCTATATGACCCGAAACACCGAGGCAAAGGGGCAAGGAGTCGGCCCACTTGGCCAGCAAGTCCGAGGCGACCTTCGACTTCGGGTTTAGGGTTTAGGGTTTAGGGTTTAGGGTTTAGGGTTTAGGGTTTAGGGATTTTGGGGTCTAGGGTTTTTGGGGTCTAGGGTTTAGGGTTTACGGTTAAGGGTTAAGTGTTAAGGGCTTATATAGGGCCTATAGGGTTGCTATAGGGCTGAAAGAGGATTGTGGGGCTCATGGAAGGCTTGCAAACTCCGCCCCTCCAACCTTCTCAAACCCTCCTCAACCCCCTAAATTTTGCGTACAACGAAGTCCTGAACCCGCCTACAGTTACAACCTCTTTCCCCGCCCCGAAACCCTAGATGTTTTCTCTAAACACTAAGTCGCTATTCCCCCTTTGCTTAGGCTTAGGAACCCTCCAAAGTCCAAGTAAGTCCCAGGTTTACTGGGAGGCCCCTAAACCCTAAACCTTGAACCCCAAACCCTGAACCCTGAACCCTGAACCCTGAACCCTGAACCCTAAACCCTAAACCCTAAACCCTAAACCACAAACCCTAAAGCACAAACCCAATGCTCCTTTGACCTCCCTCGAAGGCTCCCGGGCCTTGCTGCCCGTGAACTTCTGATGCTCTGTGATGAGGTCCTGGAGGATTTTCAGGGCTGATCAGTCAGGGCTTCTAGGGTTGAGGGATTTAGGGCTTTAGGGGGTTTAGAGGGGGGTTTAGAGGGGTGGTAGGGGGTGGTAGGGGGTGGTAGGGGGTGGTAGGGGGTGTTTTGGGGGTGTAGAGGGGCGTTCCGGGTTTAGGGGGGGGGTTAGGGTGTGTTGCGGGTGTTAGAGGGGTGGTTATGCAGGAACTTTAGGCTTCACTGGGCAAAGTTCTTCGGAGCCCCTCTTCACTAACGCTATGAGCCCTTTGGGCCCCTTCGCCGAAGAAGTGCGGAGCACAATCTGAAGCTCCAAACCTCAAACATCTTAAGCCATGAATTCAAAAAAACGCTAAATCCTAATCCCATAGCACCCCGTGCCCTAAACCCTAAAACCCTAAACCCTTAACCCTAAACCCTAAAACCCTAAACCCAATACTCTGAGGCTTGCTGGTCCTTCAGCAGCGTCTTGTCCTCCTCCTCGACGATGCCCTCGAGGTGGACACTGGCCTGTCGAGCTCACAGTTCTTCACAAAGCCGGGTGGCTCAGTTTAGGGTTTAGGGTTTGGGGTTTGGGGTTTAGGGTTTAGGGTTTAGGCTTTGGGGTTTGGGGTTTAGGGTTTAGGCGGTCTAGGGTTTATGGTTGGGTCTTCTGAACCCAAACCCCATGGTAAACCACCAGGGCTTAGGCAAACTCAAAAACAGCGTGGCGCTTGAATGGGCCGCCTAACTAGTACCCATTCTTTAAGGTTTAGGGTTTAGGGTTTAGGGTTTAGGGTTTAGGGTTTAGGGTTTAGGGTTTAGGGTTTAGGGTTTAGGGTTTAGGGTTTAGGGTGCCCCAAAAACCCTAAACAACTTAAAACCCTAGAAGCCCTGGGCCACCAACTCAGCAACAGCAGACTGCTGGTTTTTTTTTTTGGGGGGGGGGGGGGGGGTTGGACCTTTGTTTCCGGGTTTAGGGTTTAGGGTTTAAGGTTTCGGGTTTAGGGTTTAGGCTTTAGGGTTTAGGGTGCCCCGAAAACCCCAGCAACTAAACTGCTGGTTTTGGCGAAGACCAAACTCCATAACATATAATACTCTCTCAACCCAATCGACGACATAAACATTCAGCACGGTAAACCCCATAATTACACGCAAACCCTAAAAAACAAAACGCTTCTAGCCCCCTAAAACCCTGCAAGCCCTAAAGCGCAATAATAACTCGAAATGCATCTGGAGCTTCGCGAGGCCAGGGGGTTCTGTTGGGGGATAAGCGGGGTTTTAGGATTGAGGGTGCTCGGGCTTAGGCCACATATTGCTGTTCTGCGTTACTGCTCTGCTTTGTTGCGCTGTGTTTTTTTTCTGGGGGGGGGGGGGGGGGGGGGGGGGGGGGGCGGGGTGGGGGTGGGAAAAGCATGAGGCTGGGCTTGAGGTCTTAGGGTTCTCAAGCATTTAAAACCCTTCAGGCCACCTCAAGGCATCCCGAAAGTGTAGGGGGTTTAGGGTTTAGGGTTTAGGGTTTAGGGTTTAGGGTTTAGGGTTTAGGTTGTTTTTTTGGGGGTTTAGGGTTTAGGGTTTAGGGTTTAGGGTTTAGGGTTTAGGGTTTAGGGTTTAGGGTTTAGGGTTTAGGGTTTAGGGTTTAGGGTTTAGGGGGCGGCCTTGTTGCACAAGGCCTCCTCCATGTCCAAGATGAAGGCGATGCCTCATCACCGGGCTCAAAACCTCTTAAACCCTAAGCCCCAAATCCGAAAAGCCGTTTAGGGTTTAGGGTCTAGGGTTTAGGGTTTAGGGTTTAGGGTTTAGGGTTCCTGCTTCCTAAACCTTTAACCCCTAAAAGCCCCCTCAAGAAGCTGGGCAGTCCTAAACCCCAACCCCCATAGCACCCCTAAACCCTAAACCCTAAACCCTAAGCCCTAAACCCTAAACCCTAAACCCTTAACCCCATTCCCCCCCCGCCCCCCCCCCTCACCCCCTCACAAGCTCCCTTTTGCTCGGAAGTTCATGAATGAGAGACAGCCCTACATTCCAGATCCAGCCCCTCCCGAACCCCCCCCCCCCCCCCACCCCCCACCCCCCCTAAAGAAAGGGTTAGAGGTCTAGGTTTAGGGTGCAGGGGTTGGGGGTTCTTAGGGTAGCTCCATAGTGTGGTCAAGGGCCCATACATCAGAACCCTTTAAAGGAGGTTAGGGACCACCCATGTAGCTACATTTAGACATACCCTAAACCCGAAGCCCTGTTAAAGTAACCGTTGACGCCTGAAACTCCTGAGCCCGACATTTTCCCCCATCAACACCCCCCATAAGGGTTCCGGATTTGGGAGACGTGTTGTTTCAGGTTTGGGGTGTTTCGGGGTATGGGGCTCAGGTGTTAGTGGCGGCCTTGTAAGCAAACAGGAGATCATGCACACCCAACACCCCAACCCTTCCCAAATTACCCCCCCCAAGACATCCCAAACCCTAAATCCACAACTCCCGGTGTACTTCATTCTGACAAACCCTAAACCCTAAACCCCCCCCCCCCTAAATACCCCCAAAGAAGGAGGAGAGAGCCCTGGCACCTCCGCTCATGCCCGCCGCGAAGTTTGAGCCCATCCTAGCCCAAGGAGAAAGGCCCGGGCTTCGTGTGACTTAGGGGCGCTTGCAGGCCGTGAGCTGAAAAAAGGGGGGGGGGGGGGGGGGGTAGGGTTTAGGGTTTAGGGTTAGGGTTTAGGGTTTAGGGTTTGGGTTTGGGTTTTGGGGTTTGGGGTTTGGGTTTGGGGTTTGGGGTTTGGGGTTTGGGGTTTGGGGTTTGGGGTTTGGGGTTTGGGGTTTGGGGTTTGGGGTTTGGGGTTTGGGGTTTGGGGTTTGGGGTTTGGGGTCGTGGGGCTTAGGATGGTTTGGGGTTTAAGGAGTACAGACAGACCTGGACTTGAAAAGGGTGTTGCTGTGATGAAATACAACAACTACATTCCTTAGAGCAGGGGTGCTCAAGCAGGGACTCCTAAATTAGGGGCACCTTACTGGGGTCCTGATTCGAAGGGAATCCTACTATTTGGGGACTATATTAGGGGGGCCCTGATTTTCGGTAAACCCCTAAACTCTCTGGGGGGTCATCCTGGGTATCCAGACAATGGAAGCAGTCAGTCGCAGAAACATAAATGCTCCCCGAAGAACGGAGAACCATCCGTAAGCGTTCCCATTCCTACCCAAAACCCGAATTCAACCCTCTTGCTATATACGTCACTTTTTTCAAAGTAATCTGATTGCCTCAGGGTCATGGAGGTCTGGAAGGCTCAGGGTTCTTGGTGGGTTTAGAGTGAGGCTCCAAACCCTAAGCCTGCAAACCTACACCCCCAACCCCAAACCCGAATCCCTAGACTTCCAGGCCCGCCGTCGCAAACACGAACGCCCAGCTACCAGGAAGAAAAAACCTGCTAAGTCAGGCTAGCGACTGACCGAGGACGATCACCGTGCCACGAGTCATGTACCTCAGAGTTGCAATTCTCAACCCAGAAAACCCTAAACCCTTGAACTCCGATCTGGTGCTTGAAGATTGAAGGCCCCTCCCAGTTCGAGTCTCCTTTTGCACCCAGGACGTTGAGGGTCTTAAGTCTTGGGTACCCGAATCCCATAGAAACAGGGTGGAACTGTGGGGTGTCCTTCTAGGGTGACGAATAATAAGAGCCCTTCATGTGAGGAGGGGCTGGGTGTAGGGCTTCGATTGAGGGGGGGTGGAGGGGGGGGGGGGGGGTTTTAAGGGCTGTTCGGGTTTAGGGTTTAGGGCTTAGGGCTTAGGGTTTAGGGTTTAGGGTTTAGGATGTAGGGTTTAGGGTTTAGGTCTTGAGTCTTGGTTGCAAAAATGCTCGCCAGGCTGCTCGCATCCGTGGTCGCCCACGCCTGCTTCAGTGCTCTTCAGGGGGTGAGAAAGTTTAGGGTTTAGGGTTTAGGGTTTAGGGTTTAGGGTTTAGGGTCTAGGGCCAACCTGGCCCTCAACAAATACATCCTCAAGTCCCAGCAGACCCTCAAGAGCCTCTCTGCCTCTGATTTCAAACTTTGAAAAGTAGTAGGCTTTGGATTCTAGGGTTTAGGGTTTAGGGTTTAGGGTCTTAGGTCTTAGGGTTTAGGGTTTAGGGTTTAGGGTTTAGGGTTTAGGGTTAGGGTTGAGCCCCCTCACCTCTAAACCCTCCATCTAAACCCCCTATGAAGCCTAGACACCATAAACCCAAAGACTAGACACCAGCGTAGCCTAGGACAAAAAACAGAGTACCATTTTTGGGTTTAAAACACATATAAGGCAACCTCAACCCTGAAAAAATGGGAATGAGGGCCTAGGGTCCTAAACCCTAACCCTAAACCCTAAACCCTAAACCCCTTTTAAGGCCCTCGGCGCCTTCGCAGACCGCCGTGGCGCCCGAGTTGCGCACGGCGAAGCGCTCGGCGGCGATGCCGGCGAAGAAGGCCTTGCCGGCCGTGCCTGGAAGAGGGTTTAGGGTTCAGGGTATAGGCTGTACGTAGGGTTTAGGGTTTAGGGTTTTAGGGTTTAGTGGTTTAGGGGTTTAGGGGTCTAGGGATTTAGGGGTTTAGGGGTCCAGGGTGTAGGGATTAGTGTTTAGGGCTTAGGGCGTATTCCCCCGATGGTATGTTCTAGTACATCGGCATAGCTTGCGGCATCTACCCTATAGCGTAGTACAGCAGCATTGTCGATTGATTAAAGTCTCTCATAAGGCATTTTGTATGTTGCAGCGTATCATAGTCGACCATAGCCTAAAATAGGATTGTTTGGGATGTTCCTCCTTATGCTAACTAACAGTCCTTAGCAGGGATGATAGTAGCCCTAGCATAATCCCTTTTAAGGACTGTTAGTAGAAGGAGGGAAATCCCGCACTGAGTGGTGCCTTAAAGAGCTTTGAAAAGTAAGGAAACTTAAAGTTATCCCAAAAAGAACTACCCAGCAGAGGATGGTCATCAACAACAGCATCTTGGAACTTGGAAGGACTGGGTGGATGCTCATGTCGGACTCAACCTCGGCCACTCCAGTCCCCAGAAGCCAAATCCCCAGCACCGCAAGGGTCTTTGGGGTCTATAGGCCTCAAGGCTTAGGAACCCCTAAGCCAAGAGAACTATACCCCTCAAGACCCCAACTTCAATAACCCGGAAGTTCCCAATGCACCCTAAATTCGCAAGCACCCCGAAACCCTAAGCCCCAGAGGCCCTAAACTCCCACTCCAAGCCCCCCCCCCACACCCCCTAAGCCCCCCCTTAGCCCCCCTTAGCGCCTCCCTTCCCCCCTGAAATCCCCAAGAGCTCCCTGAAAGCCCAGGACGCCTCCGTAGAGCGCGGCGTTGCCGGCGATGATGGCGTCGTGGGACGCGTAGGGGGCCTGCGCTCAAGGGGGCTTTGTCCGGAAATTCGGGGGGGCCCCTATACAGTAAGAGAGTTGATCAAGGGTCCAACCCCTTGTCTGGGCCGTTTTGAGGGACCCGTGCTTGATACGTAAGTTTAGGCTGTCATTTGCTAATCAAAGCCTTCACACGTTGGTCTTTGTGTGGACATCTGTTGCTCCATTAGCATGTGTTAGAGCAAATTGCAATGACAAGAAGATCAGGGCCGATGTCAAAAGACCATCTCGTGATGGGCATAGTTGATGACGAAAGATTACGAAAAACATTTGCGTAAGAGGAAAGAACCATACGTTGAGAAAGCTAGGAGGGGGGCCATTTCCCTGCTATGGTGTGCTAAGCGAGGGTCACGGATCCCCAGAGTTTAAGGGTCTCGGATTTCAGGGTTTACCGGTGGCGGGTGCCCAGAACGGATGAGGGGCTGAGGGGGTTGTTGGTAGGGTGCTTGAAGATCCTGTCAGCCCTATACACCCTGAAAGGCTTAGGTAGGGTTGAGGGTTTGTTCTTTTTTTTCGGGCTTTTTGCGCGCTTCAAAACCTGTAAGGATCTCGACTGTGGGAGGTTTGTAGTGAACCTGAAAGCCCGGAAGAGGGCTAACTGCGAGGCCCCGCACCTGACCCAAGACCCGAAGCCCAAAGCAATGAAGGCCTGGTTCGGCTTGTACACGATCAGGGTGCCGCCACTGAGGCCCTTGCCAATGTAGTCGTTGGCGTCGCCTCCCCCGAGCTTTTCTTCGGGTGCTTTTCTCAAGCCCTAAACCTTGAAACCCTGAACCGTAGATTGCGGCTAAGATGTTCCCCTCGCGTTGAAGAGGAATAAGCCGCACAAAAAACTCATCCCCGAGACCTTTACAAAAGACCCCCTGAACCCTTTCAGCCCGAAAAACCCCTAAGACTCCTATTTCGCCCCTAAACCCCTACACCAAACCGTAAAGCAGAAATCCTAAACTTTATGAGCTTCGGGCTGCTTCAGGATTCTGGGCGGGGGGGGAGGGGAATCCCTCTCTACATGTGCCATGCCTCCATTTCAAAAGCCAAACCCCGAAGTCCGAAACTTCGAGAACACACACACACACACACAGAGACACACATATCCAACCGAGCTGCGCAAAGTGCCACAAGCCTCCTCAACCCACCCCTCAAACCTGAAACCCTAAAGCCCTCAGTTGAAGCCCTAAGCCCTAACCCCGAAGCCCTACACCTTTAACCCTAAAACCCTACTCCCGAAAGGCCCACATAATACAGGGGCCTGAACAATTAGAATAGGGTTTTGGGGTCATTATAGTTTTGTTACAAAGGGGCCATAAGAGAACATTATTCGTAATTATTCCGACCCCTATAATTATTCCGAATCCTATACTAAGCTTGTCACAACCCTAAACCCTAAACCCTAAACCCTAAACCCTAAACCCTAAACCCTAAACCCTAAACCCTAAACCCTAAACCCCCCAGCCCCGAAGCCCTCGCGCCCTCAAGCTCGAAGGTGATCCCAGGAGCCAGGAAGTTGCCAAAGGACTGTCCTGCATTAGGGTTGAGCGTTTAGGGTATAGGGTTTAGGGTTTAGGGTTTATAGGGTTTACAGGGTTTATAGGGTTTACAGGGTTTATAGGGTTTAGGGTTTAGGGCTTAGTAAGGGGGGGGGGGGGCCGGCCTCGCGTTGCCTTCTTAAGGGGTTTTCGGGTTTTAGGGCCCCTGGGGGAGTGTCATGCTGCTCCCTCTTGAGCGCCGCAAGCACCCGCAAAGGTACTGAAAACACCCTGCAAAATGCCAAACACCCTGACAACACCCCGAAAAAAACACCCCTAAGCACCCTAAACCCCCTTAAATCACCCCTACACGCAGACTCAGCTCAGGGTGACAGTTCGAGTTTAGTCACAGTGTGAAGGGTGGTGGGTTTTGGGTATATGGTTTAGGGTGCATATCTGGCCTGTTGCCAGCGCGTCCGCAGATTACTCTTGTCCATCTTGGCTCCACATACCCTAAACCCTAAACCCTAAACCCTAAACCCTAAACCCTAAACCCTAAACCCTAAACCCTACACCCTAAACCCTAAACCCTACTCATACAGTAGCGGTGCTGCAGACGGGGAGGACTGGGCCGCAGGGAGTCCTATTTAGGGTTTAGGGTTTAGGGCTTCTCCTCAGCGGCCTTGCCGCAGAAATCTGTCCGGTGCTCCCATCGCAAAGATTTGGTTGCGCGACTCCGGTATTTCAGAGCTTTCTTGTCATCCAGGTCCGCAGTTGCCATGCATCGTGCCACAAACGCAGCATGGTCCGGTGAAGTGATTTCTCCAATTGCCGCTCGTCCAGGACGACATCTTCCACCCTAACCCTAAACACACCCCAAACACCCAAAAAACACCACAAAACACCCCTAAACACTAGAAACACCCTAAAAGCACCCCCAAGCACCCTAAAACGCCTCAAACACCCCAACACCCGAAACCTCTCAACACACCCCACGAGTAAGAGCACCCCCAAACCCCCCTAAAACCCAACAGAAACCTACCTGGTGGTAGTTCGGGGGACAGGTAGTCTGATCAACTTTACACAGATGTCGGACCTTCTGTTGGGGAAGGGGCTGAGAAAATCGCTGGGTGTCAGAGGCTTTAGAGGGATCCCTAAGCCCCAAGAAGCCCTTCTCAAGGTTTCTTCAAAGACATTCACTAAACCGTAAGCCCTAAACACTATTCTCTGAGGGTGGGCAAATCAACCTTGGGTACTAAATGAACCCTAAAAGGGCTCGCGGCTCATCTACCTTATAGTAGGAATCATAGCAGTCAGGGTGGTACATGACCCCCAATCTTAGGGGTTCACGTCCTCCCCCAAAGAAACTCCAACCCCCCCCGGAAAAACCGCTCCGGAGCTGCCAATGAAGGAGACGTGCAGCGTGCCCTCCGGAAGCCCACCGGCCCCGAACTTCTTGCTGACCTTTTGGGTGGGGGGGGGGGGGGGGGGGGGGGGGGGGGGGGGTGGTTGAAATTAAGACTTATGTGGCTTCAGGGTTTAGGGCAGAGGATTTGGGGTCTAGCGGGTGAGGAGGGGGGCTTTGAATATGGCTTCAGGGTTTCTTGAGTCTAGTCTAGTCTGGTGTTTAGGGCTCAAAGGGGTCGAGAGTCTAGGGTTTGGAGCTTCTTGGTTCGGGATGAGATCCTAAACCCCCTCCCTAAACCCTGGACTAGGCCCTCAACCCGAAATCCTAAACCCTAAACCCTTGTGGTTCGGGACTGTCGGGCTCCAAAGTGGAAAGTTCCAAAGGGCCCTGCCCTACCCCCCCCCCCCCCCCCGCAAGCCGGCCAACCACTCACTGGCGCCTACAAAAGGGGGGGGGGGTTCCGACAATAGGGGTGCCCTTTTTCGGGTTGAAGGGATTCGCTTCAATTTGGGGTACAGGGGTACCGCTATTTTGTGAAATGCCCAAATCTTCTCACTTGTGACTTACATTGTTCTCACTTGCGATAGGCGGCTTTCAGCCGACTCACTTGCGACTATTTTTCTATTTGTTTCTAGAAGTGAGAGGGGGCGTCAATTTCACCTGCGACGATTTTTTTCAGCAACCCACTTGCGACTATGTTCGTAGTCACAAGTGAGTGTGGATTTTGGGGTAGATCATCTCTTGCTTGGGGGTGAGGGGTGGGGTTGACAATGGCGTGTTCGGGGTGAAAAGGCAGGGGGCAGGGGCAACGGTGGGGGGGGGGGGGGGGGCGGGGGAGGGGGAGGTTGATAGTAACGTGCGCTCCCACTTGCTCCCTGACAACCGTGGTGGAAAGGTGGTCTTGGTTGGGGGGGGGTTGATAATTGCATGTTCCACTTGATCCCTAACAACAGCGGGAGCGATGTGGGGGCGAGGGTGTTCCACTTGATCCGTAACAACAGCGGGGCGGAAAGATCTCCGTGTCCTTGGCTTCTTGCGATTGACGGGAACCTTAAATTATAGTCCTTAAAGTATAATAATTTCATTGTATTTTGATATTGTATTACGTTAAATACTTATTGGGTGATAATGGATGGGTGTTTGCGCTGGCCTATGCCCCTGCTTGGCAGCCAGCCTATGTAGTTCCCATGCTTTACTGCCCACCCACATGAAAAGCATGTGCGCAGCAGTTCGTGTACGGGTTTTTGCGCGCCTGTGACCGTTTAGGCCCCCGTCCCTGTTTGGAGTTTAGGCTTACTACAATATGAAGCACCTGAACAATGACTCAGGGTTTCGAGTTCAGGGTTTAGGGTCTAGGGTTCAGGGTTAAAGCCCTTAGAAGCCCTCCCAACCCTTCACCCTAGATCCCTCAACCCTTGAACCCCTCGAATCTCGAAAGCCCAAGCCCGAAACCCCTAGCTCCCTGAACCCTCGAAACCCTCTAACCCCCCAAACCCGAGACTCTAAAACACCTAAACCCCAAAGCCCGAAAGCCCAAACACCCTAAACCCTAAACCCCCAAACCCTATAGACCCTAAAAACCCTACACCCTAAACCCCCCCAAAACCCCAAACCCCTTAGAGGCCTCGAAGCTGAGAATTCCTCCAACGGAGCGATCTACGTTGTTGATGTTGATGCCCTTGAGGTGGACCTGCCCCGACGGGGTCCCAGAAAGGGTTTAGGGTTTAGGGTTTAGGGTTTACGACGTCGGGCTTAGGGTGTAGGACCCTAAGCGGCCTATAGAGAGCACGCAAGGTTCAAAACGAAGAAAAAGACTGAGAAGAGAACCCTAAACCCTAAACCCTGAACCCTAAACCCTAAACCCTAAACCCTAAACCCTAAACCCTAAACCCTAAACCCTAAACCCTAAACCCTAAACCCTAAACCCTAAACCCTAAACCCTAACCCTAAACCCTAAACCAACCCTAAACCCTAATTAGTGAGACGGCGTTCCAACTGCGAGTCCCAACCCTTGAAGCCCCTTCCCACCCAGCATCTTTCGGAATGCCGAGCCCACCTCGAAACCTTGCACCCCCAATCTCAAGAATCCCGAGCCCAACCACAAGAACCCTAAGCCCTACAAGCCCTGAAGCCCTACGAACCCTATGAAACCAACGACCTAAACCCTGTAAATCTCCACCCTCCCAAGCCCAACTAAAACTCAAGACGCATATGGTGCGAAGGACTGACCGCAACCGTTCCCCAAAAGCTTGCACCCTGAATCGTCTGCTATGCCTTACGCCCTAAAAACACCCCACTGTAAAGCCCCGTAAGACCTGCCTCTAACATTAAGCAATCTTACACTCAAAGCCTTCTGAAAGAAATCTTTCTTGAATCGTATCCTGAAGCCATTCCCTATACCCTAAACACTAAACCCCAAACTCTCAGAAAGGGGGGCGCCTTCTCCTTATCCTGCAGAGCAGGCGCGCAGCGGGAGATGAGGCTCTGGTCCAAGGCGTGCGCCAGCTCCTGGGGGTTGAGGGTTTAGGGTTTGGGGTTTAGGGTTTAGTAGGGTTTAGAGTTTAGGGTTCAGGGTTTAATTAGGGTTTAGGGTTTAGGGCTTCATTCTTGGGGCTTCCTTTGGGATTTTGGTTCTGGGCTTTCAGGGGTTTAGGGGTGTAGGCTTGTAGGGGTTCGGGCTGTTAGGTCTTCATAGGGTTTAGGGTTTAGGGTTTAGGGTTTGGGGTTTGTAGAGCTTGAAGGGGGCTAGGGGGCTAGGGTGTAGGGCTCGCAGGGTTTAGGCTTGGGGGCTTGAAGGGCGATTCTTCGAGGCTTTGCAGACCTTAGGGTTTAGGGTTTAGGGTTTAGGGTTTAGGGTTTAGGGTTTAGGGTTTAGGGTTTAGGGTTTAGGGTAGGTTTAGGGCACTCTTCCCCGCCGCTTGCTGCCAGGGAGCGTGGTCTTGCGGCTCACAGCAGTACATCGGCATGTCCGCAATGTTGCCTGGCATCAGGGGCGCTGAGAAAGGAGCAGGTCCCCATCGGGTCTGCGTTTGGGGTTCCCCTAAACCCTAAACCCTAAACCCTAAACCCTAAACCCTAAACCCTAAACCCTAAACCCTAAACCCTAAACCCTAAACCCTAAACCCTAAACCCTAAACCCTAAACCCTAAACCCACAGCAAAAAGCAAAACAAGCCCCAAGGCGCTCATGGAGTTCTCCATGGTCCAGGCAGGCTTCAGGAGGTCCGCGAAGTCCAGGTCCGCGGTCTTGGGGTTGTCCTGGTTGAGGGTTTAGGGTTTAGGGTTTAGGGTTTAGGGCTTCAGATTTAAGGGTTTAGGGCTCAGGGTCCAAAGCCCCCCTTCCGTTCTCCCCCCCCCAGCTGGCCCAACACAAGGCCGTGTTTTTTTGGGAAGCTTCGGGTTTCTGCTGCTGGAAACGGGGGGGGGGGGGGGTAGGCTGGCTTTCGAGGTGTTAGTAGTCAGGGGTTCTCGGTAGGTTTAGGTAGGGTTCAGGGTTTAGGGTTGTTCTGAGGGGCTAGGGGTTTTGGACGGGCTTGAGGGGCTTTAGGGTTTTGGCCCGGCGGGAGCGGAAGCACGCGGGTGGACTTGGGGGCTTGGCAGTCCAGGCTTTTCGGTTAAACCCGAAAAACCCTAAACTCTAAAGACCCTAAACCATAAACCACACAAACCCCTGAGTCTCGCCAATGGCGCTATGTTTCGCGAAGCGGCTCTTGCAAGGGACACGTTAGGGGTGAAGAAACGCTTTTTTGGGGGCAATATCGAAAGGGTTTAGGGTTTAGGGTGGAGGGTTTAGGACTGAAGAATACGATGCCTGTACACCACCCTTAAGCCCTGCTTCTCAGCATAGCGTTTAGGGCTAGGGTTGAGAGAGGTGTTCAGTGTTTAGCAGAGGCTCTCAAACGTCTGCTTACAGTACCTACCTAAGATCCCTCAACCCCAGAAGTCTAAACCCTCATAGCCCTAAGAAGCCCAATCATCTGAAAACAAAACTTACAACAACAACCCCCCCCCCAAAAAAGGGACCACTGCTCAGAGAAGTGACCATTCTAAAAGCCCGGAGAGGGCCAGCCTAAAGCCCTTGCCCCCCCTAAACCCTAAACCCTAAACCCCAAGCCCTAAGCCCTAAACCCTAAACCCCCCCGCCTTCAGGTAGCCCTTGGGTCGCAGCAAGTCGGTACGGCCGATGAGGTCGTTGAACTTCTTGATGCCTTATGAGCTGCAGAGGGAGGGTCTGGGGTTTATAAACCCTAAACCCTAAACCCGAAACCCTAAACCCTAAACCCTAAACCCTGAATCCTAACCCCTCAACCGTATGAGCTTCTTAGGGTTTTCTGGGGTTGTAGGTCCGACCCCTGAAGCCCAAACAAAGCCCCACCCGCCCCTGTCTTAAACAGCCCTGCAAGCAAAACCCCCCCCCACACACACACCCGAAAGACACAAACCCCAGAAACCACCAAAGGGCGGGGGAGATCTGGATGAAAAAGGCTCTTGCAGGACTGTAGACAGCATATGGCTGTGGATTGAGGGATTAGGGGTGGAAAAGGCGACAAGGCTGCAAACGCAAAGAGCGCATGGTTTATCCCTCCACAGCGACGCATGTACCCCCCCCCCCCCCCAAAAAAAAAAAAAATGGCTCCAGCTGTGTAGGGTTCCGTTGACTCGAAGATCCCACTCCACAAAAGGTACCCTTTCTTGGGTGCCTTCCTGTAATTTATGAGGATGAGAGATTTGGGATATCTTCGGAGTAACCCCCTTCTTATGGGGAACACCCCTCTTGAACCGAGCATCTGGCACTGGCGGCCCTATCGACCCCAGAATTCTGAATCAAACGTCCCCCCGAAAATCTCGAAGCTCGAACTCTCAGACCGAAACCCTGAACCTTCTCTCCTGGACCCTAAGCCCTGCAGAACCAAAAAACGCGCCAAGTCAATTGGGGAAGCCCCAAAAGAGAAGAAAAAACAAAACAATTGCTCCAAAAATCACGAGCCCTATGTTCTCGATAAACAACAACGAACCCTGCTGAACAAACCCTCAGCCCTAAACCCCGAACTCTCGAGCCCAAAAACAAAAGAACCTGCTGAAAAAACAGCCCTCGAAGAGTTGAACAGCAAGCTGCCCAACGAGGCCATAATCTCGCGTGCCTCCTCAGCAACCTGGGCGCCGGCGTGTAAGGGTTCAAAGAGTTTAGGGTCTAGGGAATTTGGGGTTTCGGGTTGAGGGTTTGGGGTTTCGGGGTTTCGGGGTTTCGGGGTTTCGGGGTTTAGGATTTCAGGGCCGAAGGTTCAAGGGGCTTAGGGTTATTCAGACTTTGGGGTTGAAAGGTTTAAAGTTGAGGATTCGGGGTGTTTAGGGTTTAGTTGAGTATGAGGAGGGGATCAGGGTTGAGGCTGAATCGCCCCAACCGCAGACCCTTAGCACCCCTGAAACCTGAACCCCAACGGCCAAGCTCCGAAACTTCAAAAACAAATGGAGGGCTCCTGGTCAGGGACCACTGGCGGTTTTGGTTTACTACTAATTGCGTAAGAACACCCCAAAAAATGAACAATATTCTTCCTTATAAGGGCAACATAGGGCTTATGTTGTTTTCGTTCTTTTGGGGTTGTTAAGCAAATAGTAGCTTAGGGTCCAGAATCGCATCCTGCTGGTTGTTCGTCTCCAGCGCTCCCACTCAGGGTTTTCAGGCTTTGGCATTTAGCGGTTTAGGGTTGCTGTTCAGCTTTTTGGGGTGTGGGGGCTTAGGACTTCAAGGGGTTGGGGTTGACGGTTCGGTTTTCTTTGGGCTTAGGGCTCAGTATCTACCAGCCCTACACCCCAAAACCTAGGCTTCTTGCCTAGGATTTCTCAGCCACAAGCCCTCCACCCACAGCCCCCAGCCGCAGGGCCCTCAATGCCAGGGGCTTGGACCATTACCAACAAATTATCTCCCCCTAATCCCTTGAAGAGTTACAAGAGAGAAGTACCCAGCATGGCAACCCCCATGGTTGCCTTTCTAAGATTTGGAAGCAAGTGGCGCGCTCTCAGGGTTTTGCAGTTTGCTGAGTTCCTGTCTTACGTCATCAAGGAGTGACTCTGCACGCGAAGAGCGCAAGCCATCAAGCGCAAGCCGGGCCACCATGAAGAGGTAGTTGATGAGATGCTCAGGCTGGCCTGTCGAGGATGTGCATGAGGCTCTTGAATGTAGGCCCTAATCCCGCACACCATGCACCCCTGCTTCATGCCATCTCGATTTTTCGCATTAGACCGACCTGCACTGAACTAAGCTGTCGCTGATATGGCCTCTTCTAGCAAAGGCAGGAGACGACCGAGATGACAGGGTTTGGGGCTTCATTGGGGGTTTCTAGGGCCTTGGCAAGGACTGCTGAAAACGCATGAGCATTCCCGGGAAAGTCTGCTTTACCTGGCCAAACCGATGCGTCCCCTCCCGCCCCTGCCAGCACGACAGGCCTCCGACGAACGGGGTGTGGGTGTGGGTTTGAGAGATTTGGGGCAGCGACGCTCCGAATTCCTGACATCAAGCCTCGAGCAAGATGGGGGGGGGGGGGGTTTCTATAGGGGGCAGCGGCACTCCGAATTCCTGACATCAAACCGCTTGTAGGGGGACCCTACTACTTGACGGACTATGCTAAGGGTCCCTTATGTTCGTAAAGCCCCACATGTTCAGAGAGCCCCCAATTCCCCAAACCGCTGGATTCTGGCCACCCAGGTCGCGCTGAATCAAGTCAGACCGAAACAAAGAGCCAAGCCAGAATATGACACAAGACAGCCTAAACCCTAAACCCCAAACCCTAAACCCTAAACCCTAAACCCCTGCGGCACATCCCCTGGCCTGTGAACTTCTTTCGCAGGTCCGGATCCTGCGTCGCGACGCCCACAGGGCAGGTGTTCAAGTGGCACTTCCTGACAACAGAGACCCCCCCCAACACGCAAGGGACCTTAGGGTTAGGGTTTAGGGTTTAGGGTTCAGGGTTCAGGGTTCAGGGTTTAGGGTTGAGGGTTGAGGGTTGAGGGTTGAGGGTTGAGGGTTTAGGGTTTAGGGTTTAGGGTTGAGGGTTGAGGGTTTAGGGTTTAGGGTTGAGGGTTGAGGGTTTAGGGTTTAGGGTCCCCTAACACTCAAGGGACCTTAGGGGCTATTTCGGGGTTGTTTTAGAGCTACTTAGGTATATCAGGACTTTAGAAGGGTATATACAGGGGTTACATGGGGGAAGAGGACTCAGGGTCCCTTCACCATCAGCTCCCCAACCCGGTAAACGCGACAAACCCTAGAAAACCTAGAAACCCTAGAAAACCTAGAAACCCTTCAAACCCTACAAACCCTGAAAACCCTGTAAACCCTATGAACCCTGAGGTTTAGAGGAGCCGTCCTCATCATGATGCATCCCAGCGTGATGAGCGGAGCTGTCGTCATGGCAATCTCCTCGCAGCCGGAGGGAAATCTGGGAGGCCAGATGAAACTTGAGGATGGTTGGGGCATCGGCCCTAACCCCTAAGCCCTGGAGGGTTTAGGGGCATAGGGGGGTTCAAGGGCTTAGGGATTTAAGGTTTCCACCGCGATCGGATGATGACCTCGCGAAAACTCTGGTGTTGGGAGAAAAAGATGCCGGCTTCTCGAACGATGTGGTGTTCACCGTGTCGGCAAGAGGCGTGCTTGCCCGAGCGCGACGCGACGACATCTATGACAGAAGGTCGAAGCTCTAAACGGGCGTGCTTCAACTACCACTCCTAACTTAAGGACACCGAAAAAAACCAAGTACACCTCCATACTGCCCTTTTCAGGAGGAATGCTCTTTTCTTCTTCTCGGGCTCTTAAGCAACTAGCCGACCATAGGACTCCCTCCCGACTCGGGAGGTGGCAACTCGGCTTCTCTTGCATTTAACACCCTTGTTGCCATCCCCCCCCCCTGAGCTTTGGCTCCCCCAAAGCCTCTCAAATCATTCAAGTACCTAAGGACTGGTAGTATAAAAGGGAACATCCCAACAAATACCCTCCCTCAACCTCCTAACTCCACCCCCTCCTACAAACCCCCGGTGCTTTAGTGATTTAGGATTTGAGGTTTGGGGCTCAGCGTTTTAGGGAAGAGAGGAGAAGCGGCAGTAGGCAATGTTGTTCCGTCATTCGCTACGCTACCATCCACGAGAACTCTGTGGAGCTCTTCGCCTCTGAGCCCCTGAAAACCCCCAAAACCCCAAAATTCTAAACACCAAAAAACACCAAAAGCCCGGAAAACCCAAAAGAAAGCTAAAACTTCTAAGTGCCTTAGACGGTTTTCTGGGCCCCCGACAAACGAACTTCTCCAAGAACCAAGGAAAAATAAAAACAAACTTTATTAGTCCAACTAAATACGGAATCCCAAAAAACCTAAAGTTCGAAATTCCACTGTTGGCAAAAGCCCTGAAACCCTAAGACCCTTAAAGCCCTAAAACAAACCTAACAAAAACCCGAAAAAAAAACACCCAAAAGACCCTAACAAAGCCCTCAAACCATAGAACAAAACCCTAAAACGCCCTCCAAAAGCCTCAACAACAACCCTAAAGTTGGCGAAGGAGAAACAAAAAAAAAGCCGCGGAGGCCTCTGCGCCCAGCATGGCCGCGATCACCACGTCCCGGCCCGTGCGCACCTCCGAAGCGCGCAAGGACTGGCTGGTTCTTTTTAGGGTCTAGGGTTTAGGGTTTAGGGAATGAGGCACCCTGTATAAGCCCTTAAAGGGTATGTATCTATATATATATGTATATATATATATACATATATGGGGCCTTAATTCCCTCATTCCCTACTAAGAACCAGGGGGAGGAGGGATTCTCGGGCTGTTTGTGCTGTGGTTCTTGCTATTGTTATTGTGATAATTCTTATTGCTTTGTGAGACCTAAAATTATGATTAGGATGATTATGATTGTTATTGTTACTATTACTAATATGTTTTTTTTTCGGGGTTTGTGGGTAAATTGAGGGCATTTGGGGTATGAAGGGTATTGAAGGATCAGGGCGTTGGGGGTAAGGTTGCCCAAGAAGGACAATATGGGAGGTTCTCACAATGGTGGTCCCTTTTTGGGGATCCCATTGTGATACGCCCCCCCCCCCCCCCCCCCCCCCCCCCCCTATGGCAACTTTCTTCTTGGGCTTTGTCGGCCACGGCCTGTCCATCCGTCTGCAGGGTCACTCGGTTGCCTCGAGTTCACAAGCACAGACAACAGAGAGGGATTAGGGTCGGTTTAGGGTTGAGGGCTCCTATGAACCTATAGCCCCAAAACCTCAGAAAGCTTAAAGCCCTAAGGCCCTGTACCCGAGCCCTCTTGCACCTTGCGCCCCGAGAAACATTCCCCAAGGAGAGTTGGCAGTATACAAGACACAAGACACTGCTGCTATGGAACGCCGAAAATCTTCTTTATTAGCCAATTAGCATCACCTTTATCAATATATAACACACTTGATGAATGTTGGGGCCTGAATAGTTGGAATAGGTTTGGGGGTTATTGTAGTATAATTATAAAGGGGCCCTAGGGGAATACTATTAGTAGTTTATTCCGACCCCTATAGTAGGGCCTATAAGGGTTTAGGCTTCAGGGCTTAGGGTTTCGGGCCCTACGATTGCCACCGCACAAATCCAAAAACACACAGGCGCGGGCCCGTGGCTTGGGGCTGTCCGCCATTCACCCAATGAGTTGTTTCAAGAAGTTGCATCCCTAAACCCTAAACCCTAAACCCTTATTGCGGGTTTGGCTCACGTCTTCCTCCCCCAAAAAGCACCCACCAAACACACTGCCCCCAACCCTGAAATCCTCAACCATCCCATGCCCTCAATCATCAGCCCCCTAAATGATCTTGAGACTTCAACCCTAAATCCCAAACCCAAAACCCTAAACCCGAAATCCTACACCCTAAATCCCAAGCCCGAAGCCCCAAACCCAACCGCCAAAAGGCCCAAGAACCCTCCCAAACAGCCCCCTGAACCCTAAACCCTAAACCCCGAAACTCCCCTGACCATCCTCAGCCCCAAGAGTTTAGGGTTTAGGGTTTAGGGTTTAGGGTTGAGTGTTGAGGGATCACTGAACTTCCCTGCCCAGGGTGCGGAGGCCGTTGAGGACCAGAGTCTGATGCGTCTCGGCCAACCCGATCTCCCATGGCAGTCCTTCAGTTGTAGGGGGTAGGGTTTAGGGTTTAGGGTTTAGGGTTTAGGGTTTAGGGTTTAGGGTTTAGGGTTTAGGGTTTAGGGTTTAGGGTTTAGGGTTTAGGGTTTAGGGTTTAGGGTTTAGGGTTTAGGGTTTAGGGTTTAGGGTCTAGGGGATTAGGGTTTAGGGTTTAGGGGATCAGGGGGACCCTTGGGGATATAGACCCTCTGAATAAGGTCCCTCTTCAAGAGAGCCAGAAGAGGGTTCAGAAGGGTTCCCGTTTAAGGGTCCCCCTTATCCTACCTAGGAGGCTGCTTGTTTTCTTGACATGAAGCCCGCGGAAACACTACAGGCCGTTTCTGGTTTAGGGTTTAGGGTTTAGGGTTTAGGGTATGGGAATTTGTAGACCCAAGAGCAACTTAGGAATCAAAAGGGTGCCCTCTTTGCTCTAAAGGGGACTATCAGGCAACCTAAACCCTAACAAGGGGGAGTAAGGGCCTACTCTGGGTCCTTGGTTGCTTCTTTCTTGGGGGTTGCACATAGTAGCCCAGGAACCATATTAAAGAAAGGGCGCCCTTTTTGGGGTTGGCGACTTTACGAGGGACAAACTCACCGAACACCCAAGGGCTTGCCCCCCCTCCCCCCCCAACCCCTAAGCCCCGAAACTTAACACCCTGAACCCTGCTCAACTAAACCCGAAACTCTCAACCGAGGAGCCCCCCTGAAAAAACAAAAAACGGCCCTCAACGCCCAAAACCCAAAACCCAAAACCCTAAACCCCAAACCCAAAATTCCTAAACCCTAACCCCTGAACCCTGAACCCCAGACCCTAAAAGCCAGGGTGCCGCAGTGCTTGATGGAGCCCCACTTTGCCGCGCCCGTGCCACCGGACATTCCGGAGATGGTCAGGTGGTCGGCCTGATATCAGGGGGGGGCTTCCGCACATAGGGTTTAGGGTTTAGGGTTTAGGGTTTAGGGTTTAGGGTTTAGGGTTTAGGGTTTAGGGTTTAGGGTTTAGGGTTTAGGGGGGGGGGGGGGGGGCTTCCACACACGGAGGGGGTTTAGGGTGTAGGGTGTAGGACTTGGGGTTTAGGGGCTTAGGGCTACCCTTTACTTGATTTTTTTTGGGGGGTTAAGGGGGTTTGGGGTTCAGGGCTTAGGGTTTCCCTCAAGACTGCCCGTCCGAAGGGTTCTCTTCCATAAGGGGGGGGGGGGGGGGGGGGGCACAAGCTTGGGTGTCCAAGGTAGCAACTGTGTCCCTTGAATACCAAACCCTAAACCCTAAACCCTAAAACTTAACCCTAAACCCTAAACCCTAAACCCTAAACCCAAACCCCAAACCCTAAACCCTAAACCCTAAACCCTAAACCCTAACCCTAAACCCCAAAACTCCGGGAATCGCCGAGGCCTTGCCCTTCACGACCCCGGAGGCGATCACGCCGATGCCCAGGCGAGCCACGAGCTTCACCTGGGAGTTCTACTGGCAGTCCTTGATAGGGTTTAGGGTTTAGGGTTTAGGGTTTGGGGTTTGGGGTTTGGGGTTTGGGGTTTGGGGTTTGGGGTTTGGGGTTTGGGGTTTGGGTTTGGTGTTTGGGGTTTGGGGTTTGGGGTTTGGGGTTTGGGGTTTGGGGTTTGGGGTTTGGGGTTTGGGGTTTGGGGTTTGGGGTTTAGGGTTTAGGGTTTAGGGTTTAGGGTTTAGGGTTTGGGGGTACTAGAATCCCTATTAAGGACTGTTTAGTACAAGGGGGAACATCCCAACCTCCGAGTTAGGAGGCTGAAGGGCTTGTCCGTCATCTCAAGCGGCTCAAGCGGTCGGAGCAGCTCAGATTGCTTATACCCTAAACCCTGTAAACCCTAAACCCCTGACCCTAAGCCCTAAACCACATCCGACGACGGAGAGGGGGTTGTTTTCTACGAAAAAACAAACAGACGTCACCATCATTCTTACAACTCGGGTGGCGAAATTCGGGTGGAGAGCATTTCGGCGCATGGCATCAGAACAGGCGACCGGAAGAAAGCCCACCTGCCTCGGAACACCACAAGACCATTCAACAGGATGACAACAACCCACGCGGAGCCTCAAAAGTCCGGTGTAGGGACTTTCCGCCGGCCCGCCCCCCCCCCCCCCCCCCCCCCACAAAAAAAACACAGAAAAGGAAAGTAAACAAACAAACCAGCACGAAAGCAACCAGCAAGTGCAGGCAATCGTTCTCAGAACTCCGGTGTGTGGACCAAGTTCCCCCCCAAACTTTCGCGGGCCACAAGCCCCACAAACTCCCTCCTGCCGCACCAGAGCCCTAAAAACCCCAAACCCTACTAGCACTAAAACACGGGTTTTTAGGTTTCAGGTTTTAGGGTTTAGGGTTAGGATTTGGGGTTTGGGGTTTAGGGCTTGGGAACAAAACGGACCCTACACATGCCGGCGAAGGGCGGAGATGCGCGCCGAGGGGTTGGCATTCTTCAGATCCTGCGCTGCACGCCACTGCAAGTCAAAGAGGTCCAGGTTAAGGGGGGTTTAGGGTTTACGGGTTTTGGGGTTTAGGGTTTTAGGGTTTAGGGTGTTAGGGTTTAGGGTTTAGGGTTCAGGGTTTAGCGGTCTAGTCTAGGGTTTAGGGTTCAGGGGGTTAGGGAATTCTTGTGCTGTTTTTGTGCCGTTTGATGCCTGCCAAGAGGATCCATTGGCCTGCGACAAACGTCCTACATCCCAGGGTTTCGGTTTAGGGCTTAGGAGGTTCCTTGATGGGGATGAGGGTTTTAGGGTTCGGGCGCTTTAGCGTGTTTTAGGGCTTGGGGTTCTGGGGCTTTGGCTTTTTAGGCCTTCGGGAGTCAGGGCTACCCTGCAAATCCAAAGCACCCCCAAAACGCCAACAAAACCTCACCCTCCCTCGGAAAAGCCTTGAAAAAAAGAGTTTCTCTGTCGTAGTACCCGGATCCATGGCAACGCAACGAACAGCCCAAACCGAAGGCCCGGAAGGGTGAAGGGTCTCCTAACCTCACGGCTTTTAGGGCTTTGTTTGTAGGGCTTAGGGTTTTTTAAACTTTGGGGCTTGGGGTTTTGAGTAGGGCTCTGGAGCGCCCAAGGCCCCAAAGCAGTGACCCTCAACTCTCCACATCTCGGCCTTGATGAGTTGTGCCACATCCTCGATGGAGTACATGTCCTGAGCTTGAGTTTTGGTGTTAGAGTTTGGTGTTTAGGGTTTAGGGGTTTTCTGTTATCGGGTTTGGGCTGAACCCTAACCCCTAGACCCTGAACCCTAAACCCTCTAAGCTCCAAAACCCTGAAAACAGAAGGTTCCGGGGCTCGCGGGTCGTCAAAGCCTAAGGAATTGAAAGGGACCTGGGGAAGTTCGAACCTTGGGCCAGTGGGGCTATAAGGCTTGGGCTCAGCGCGGTGTGGCGTCAAAGAGTTTACGGTTTAGGGTGTTGAGGCTAAACCCTAAACCCTAAACCCTAAACCCTAAACCCTAAACCCTAAACCCTAAACCCTAAACCCTAAACCCTAAACCCTAAACCCTAAACCCTAAACCCTAAACCCTAAAGGGGTTCAGATGCCCGGACAACTCGAACAATCCCGTCAGGCTACTTTCTGGCACGCTCCAGTCCGGCATGGAGGTCTCCATGCAGTTGTTTGATTCTTGGCCTCAAGTCCACCTGCTTCTTCTCCAAGACATACGCTATGAGCGCCTCGAACATCGCACGGTATCCTCGCGCTGCTTCTTTGTTGGATAACGCGAAGATCGCCTCCTGAAAAGAGGTCGGGAAGCCGCTCACAGGCCCTGCAGGATGCAAATCCTTGAAGAGGAAGCCCATGGTGAGAAGGACTTAGTTAAGCTGGACAAGCTTGAACGTCCCGTCGCAGGACGCGCGGAGGTTGTCCAAGGCTCGAAGAGTTTAGAGTTCAGGGTTTGGAGCCGAGGTGCAAGGTTGGCCCCAACAAAAATATCCTACATATAACCCGCATAAACCCAATAAGGGACTACATATAATCTGCATAGACCCAACAAGGGACTACACATAATCCTCATAAACCCAAAAAGGGAAAAATGTAAGAGGTCACAAGGGCCTACCCAGGGTGTTAGGGTCTGCAGGCTTTGCGGCATGGCGGGCTGGTTCAAGGGTACCTTGCGTAAACATGTAGGGTTTAGTGTTTAGGGTGCAGGGTGTAAGGTGTTTAGGGCTCTAAACCCTGTGAGCCCTTCTACTGGAGTTCTACAAAGGACACTAGGAAGCCGAATTCAGAAAAAAAAACAACACACACACACACACACACACACACACGCACACACCAAATGGGAGTTTCCAAGTAACAGCATGCCTCTTTAGACCCCACACATATGCAGCATCACCTCCCTGAAAAAACGCTTAAAACTCTAGAAGCTTAAACACACCAACCCAACAAAAAGCCCGAAATTGTCGGAATCTCCCCCCCAAGTGCAGGCCCGCAGCGTGGTGCGGAGGTGGTGAGATCAACCCCACACCGGGCGTGGCCTTCCGTGTCTCGGCAATCTTGCCGATGACCTGCACTGCTCAGGGTGTATGATGAGCACAGTCATGCAGGGTTTAGCGATCAGGGTCTAGGGCTTAGGGTGAGGGTAGTTGTCAAAATAGAGGTCACCCAAATGTACCCCAACATGCTCGAGGAAACCCCGAAGAAGGTTGGGCCTTTGCCTCAAAACAAGCACCCTGGGAATCCCTCCCCGCCGCAGATTTTAACTAGAGCTTAGGGCTTTAGGGATTAGAGATTACAGGGTTTCGGTTGCCCAAAACCCTTGGCCTTGTAGCCCGGCAGCTCACCACCTTCGCCCGGCTTGGCGCCCTGAAGGGGTCCAATTTAGAGGGACGGAGGGCTCTGGGAGTGTGGAGAAGGCGGTCTATGGTTTAGGGTTTAGGGGTTAGGGGTTTAGGGGTTTAGGGGTTTAGGGGTTTAGGGGTTTAGGGGTTTAGGGGTTTAGGGGTTTAGGGGTTTAGGGGTTTAGGTGTTTAGGTTACGGGGGTTTAGGGGTTTAGAGGGTTTAGGGGTTTAGGGGGTTTGGGGTTTAGGGTTTAGGGGTTTAGGGGTTTAGGGTTTAGGTGGGGTTTTTAGGGTTTTAGGGTTTAGGTGGGGGTTTAGGGGTTTAGGGGTTTAGGGGTTTAGGGGTTTAGGGTTTAGGGTTTTTTTAATGGGGTTTAGGGGGGCTTTAGGGTGGGTTTCGGGTCCCAGGGGGTTTAGGGGTTTAGTAGGGGTTTAGGGGTTTTAGGGTTTAGGGGTTTAGGGCTTTGGGTTTCGTCCAAGGCGTTGCATCGTCGACTTCAGGGTATAGGTTCATGGAGTGAAATGCCGACAACTGAAAGTAAATCATCCCCCGCTCAGGGGGGCTCGGGAGCTCGGAAAGAGGGGACGCGGTGGGGGGGGGGGGGGCTTATTGACGGGGTTCAGAGGGCTCCCTGAGCCCTCAGAATTGGGTTCATTGGACTTGCAGGGCTTCTTATTAAGGTGTTGCTGGCATGTTTTGCAACCTCTTTCGTTCGTGGTGTTCCCCCCCCCCTCTGAACAGTCCGAAGCTGGCTTTCGCTCTCCTTAAATGGTTCACGGGTGTATATGATTTGAATGAGGTGAGGCGTTCTGGTAGATTGAAACGGGTCCATATTATTTTTAAAAAAGAAAGGGAGAACTTCCAGGGTCCATATGATTCAGAAGAGAAGTTTCCACATGATTTGAAAACGGGACCCCTCTGATTTTTTCGAAATCCAAGTCTCAAAAAGCTTGGACATGAAAAAAAGGGTCCCAAAGCAGTGCCCATTATAGGAAAACGCGGATTGGGGGTGGTACGAAAACAGGGACCCCGATTATAACATCACCCCAAATAGTAGGATTCCCTTATAACAATGACCCCAATAAGTACCCCGATTTCCGGTGCAACCCCTCAGAAGCGGCCCCGGACCTCCCCCCCCTTTTTTGCCGACTGATCGAGACCATTCTTTCATGTGGCTTTTTTGAGCGAGTTAATATTCTTTGCTCAGTTTTGGATTCCGGCTCCGGGCTTTCGTGGTCTTGGACAAGGGGCCAGGGCATCGGGTTTAAGGTTGGCTGTCAAAACAGCCCTAAATTCGAATCTGGAAATTTCGGGAACGACTTGAAACTCTAGACAGGGTGGGCAGAGAGATGCGTGTAAGGTAAGGTAATGCGTGTAAGGTTCGGGGCGAGGGTCTGCACCTGGGACCCCAGCGAAAAACCCAGAGCCCCCGTTGCGTGAATTGAGGGGTTTCGGGTGAGAGCCATCATCTTTTACTATCAGAAGGAATGCGTATCCGACATAGTCTATATGTATACATATAGGAGAGATCTATCTCATAGTTTTAAAAATGTATAAAACTACATGCAAACATGGTAGCTTTTCTCAAAATACTGTCCCAACACTGACCTACCATCCCCTTTTTCTCTCCTTTTGTGAGGGACTCTTCTTTCCCATGGACCTGTAACCCCCCCCCCCACCCCTCCCCCCCCCCCCACACAAGTAATGCTCTGCTGCTTTTTGGCAACCTTCGGCTTCCTGTGCCTGTCAAGGGCACCCAAAATCCACCGGAAACCTACCCTAACCCCCCCCCCCCCCCCAACCTCTAGGAGCAGGCAAGCCAGACAGTTCAGACAACTAGCTCGTCCAATGCCAGCTCTGTTCGAGCTCGTGTTGCGCCTCTTTGCGGACTGGCGGCGACACGGCTGCTGCAGAATCGCTGCCCCAAGGGGTGGTCGGAAGAAATCCCACACCCGGAATCCTAAACCTTCGACCTACCCCTCCCCCCTCAGGGAAACCCACGCGGGGGTTTCCGAAATTGGGGGTACCTTATTAGGGTCCTTATTATTCCTTTTTTGGGGATCTATATTGGAGGGGTCCCTATTTTCGTAAACCCCCACACGCTCTTGCGATGAAGCAACTTATATAGGGGCTGAGTGAGTACCCGAGCCCAAAAAGGATAACCTCATACATACATATAATATATATATATATATATATTTATATTTATATTTATTTATTTATGTATTTATGTATTTGTTTATTTATTTATACATATGTATTAAGATTCTATACACATATGTATTAGGATTCTATATAGCCGAAAAGGTTCAAGGTTACCTTCCCAGTCCCTGAGGAACTCTTGATCTCCAATCTCCGGCCTGCGCCAACTTGATCTGCAGCTCCTGGTGCGGATTTTGAAGGCCATGGACCCAGACCCAGACATCCTCCTAAACCCTAAACCCTAAACCCTAAACCCTAAAGCCTAAAGCCTAAAGCCTAAAGCCTAAAGCCTAAACCCTAAACCCCAAACCCTAAACCCGAACCCTGAACCCTAAACCCTGAACCCCAGACCCCGAGCCCCAAACTCTTGGACCAAACTCACAACTCATCAAGGCGTCCCTGAATCCCTCCACAGATGCTTGAGAAAACCCTCCCCGACCCTCAAAAGAAAGGCCCCCCTCCTACGCCCGAAAGGGACCCACACCCTCGATCCCACCCCATTGAAACCCCCGACCTGAAAACAAAGCTCAACCTCTCCTTTATCGTGTTCGGGGTCTTGAAGTTTAGGGTGGGGTTCCTCTGGCTTTTTCCGGGGCTTCTTCAGGGGCGCTTAGGGTTGTAGCCATCTTCCAGGGTATTTAGGGCTTTTTGGGGGGGTTCTGGGTGTAGGGACTCCTCGGCATTGGCCAAATACTCCGCGGTGACGCCGAAGCGGCCCGAGGCAACCTCGAAGGGCTTAGGGTTTAGGGTTTAGGGTTTAGGGTTTAGGGTTTAGGGTTTAGGGTTTAGGGTTTAGGGTTTAGGGTTTAGGGTTTAGGGTTTAGGGTTTAGGGTTTAGGGTTTAGGGTCTCGACACGCTGTTTGGAGGCAGAGGGTCCACGGATGAAAAGTACCACCGCGCTGAGGACGAGTTGGGGGGTTAGGGGGTTTAGGGTTTAGGGTTTAGGGTTTAGGGCTAGGGGGGTTTAGGGGGTTTAGGGTTTAGGGTTAGGGGGTTTAGGGTTTAGGGTTCTCAAGACTCAAGGCGTGCTAGGATTGCGTGCTAGGATTCTGTTGACGGCTTTGAGGGTTCTAGCAAGGCTTCGACGGGGATGCCCAAGGAATCTGAGTGACGTGTTTGTGGTACCTTGGGATGTTCCCCCTTCTACTGCCAATCCTTAGGGGGTGCTCTAATCCCGATGAAGGAATAAGGGATTAAAACAAGGGGTACTCCCTAATAAGGGATTTAAATGGGGGGGGGGTCTATAAAGGACTAAAATAGGGGTACTCCTTGAGAAGGACTTAAAATGAGGGGGGGGGGGGGGGGGGGGGGAAGCCTAAACCCTCAACCCTGAACCTTAAACCCTGATTCAAGCTATGGGCTGAGGCTTGTGCGTGCAGGACACGGAAAGACTCCAACCCTCATCCCGCGTCCGAAGCCCGAACCTACTTCCCCAACGCTCCAACAAACGGTTTCAGGTTTTTCTGGTTTAGGGTTGTGTAGGGTTTAGAGTTCAGGGCTTAAGAATCAAGAGGTTCCAAAGTTTAGGGTACTTCTATAGGGTGTATCTCTTGGGATGTTCTAAAGGCACCTGCTTGATCTTCGACCGGAAGGAGTCTCCGTTGACGATGTCCCACTTGACAGACCCAGCCTCGCGGGTGCCCCCTCTTGGGGTCCAGGGGTCTAGGGGTCTAGGCGGTCTAGGGGTTTAGGGGGTTTAGGGGTTTAGGGGTTTGGGCGTTTAGGGGTTTAGGGGTTTAGGGATTTAGGGGTTTAGGGGTTTAGGGGTTTGGAGGTTTAGGGGTTTAGGGGTTTAGGGGTTTGGGGGTCGAGGGGTTTAGGGGTTTAGGAGTTTCGGGGTTTGGGGGTTTAGGGGTTTAGGGGTTTAGGGGTTTAGGGTTTGGGGTTTAGGGTTTAGGGTGTTTTAGAGATATGTTGAAACAAAGGTACCGCTTTAAGACGCCGAGAGGTAACCCACATGTGGAGTGCCAAGGATTGGTACACGGGAAAGAGCTTCTACAGAGCACTAAATGCAATGCAGACATGCAACGTAAATGAGCTGGCACTGCAGCGCAAGAATAACACAAACCTAGTATAGCGAATGCAATCAACACGCAGCGTAATTGTGAACGTGTACTGCGCCATGAAACTCAGGCATCTTTTAAGCGACGTGTGACGGTGAAGTGAAATTGTGAAGAGTGAATGGTACGTATACGCTAATTAACCCGAACCTTTGCACGGAAAACCAAGCATCGCTTAGGTAGTGCCGCTGCACTGTAAATAATGTGAAGTACTTGAAGTGCACTGTAGTTGTACTGATAAACGTATCGCAGGTGCAATGTAGCAAAGGGCCCTAGATACCAACATCGTCCCGTCCCCTTACAGCTGCAAGGCAGGTCAGGCGGGGCGGAAAAAACCACTACCAAACCTGCTCACCTGCTTCTTGACCCGCCTGATCCCCCTGACCCCCTGTACCTCAGAATTCACATCGGAGGGCAAAAAACCCTAAACCCTAAACCCTAAACCCTAAACCCTAAACCCTAAACCCTAAACCCTAAACCCTAAACCCTAAACCCTAACCCTAAACCCATTCACACATCCCCGGCCTCAAATTCGCCCTTCTCCAGATGCGTGAAGCGCATCGGGTCCTGGCACCCGACGCTCTTCAGGGGAGGGTCCTTTTTTTGGGGGTTTGGGGTTTGGGGTTTAGGGTTTAGGGTTTAGGGTTTAGGGTTGAGGGTTTAGCGTTTAGGGCACGGGAGGCGTTACGTGAAACCTGATCCCCCAACCACCCTACTTGCTTGGAGGTTCATGGGTACTTATAACCCCCAGTTATAAGTCTACTTATAGCCTGTTGAGGGGACTCGGGGGAACTAGGGGGCTAGGGGGTTTTAAGTGCAGAAGATAGCTGGGGTTACAAGTTCTCTGAATCTCCAAGCAGTAGACCAAAGGAAGTCTGGGTCCTGCGGCGGGGCTTTCGCAGGGTTTTTTTGATCTTGGGTCGCGGCGAGGATGGGTTTTTGGGGTCTCAGAATTCAGAGCCCCTCGGGTCCTTTGGGGCAAAGGTTTCAAAGGCCTTGGGTTTAGGGTTTAGGGTTTAGGGTTTAGGGTTTAGGGTTTAGGGTTTAGGGTTTAGGGTTTAGGGTTTAGGGTTTAGGGTTTAGGGTTTAGGGTTCAGGGTTCAGGGTTCAGGGTTTAGGGTTGAGGGTTTAGGCTTTAGGGTTTAGGGTTTCAAAGGCCTTTGTCTGGCGGCTCCGTCGCGAGGCGTGCCTTAGAATAAGTTGCCACGCAGGCCTCTTCGAGCCTGTCTCAAACCCAACTCAAAGCCTCATCACCGAGTACTCTGCCCTACTCTGCCCAATCTATACCCAAGCGGTGGAGCATCCCGATACTTGCCATGCACCACCCTAAACCCTAAATCTGAAGCCCTAAACCCTAAACCCTAAACCCTAAACCCTAAACCCTAAACCCTGCACCACTTGTATTTCACATTGTGGTCCGTTTTGGGGTCCCGGTACTAGAATGTGGAGCCTGATGTCTCGGGTCTGGCCGTCTTGGTAGCGGTGTAACCGTATGATAATAAGGGCACCCTTTTCTGGGGTTGGTTAATTATAAGGGAACCCATAACCCAAAAGAAGGGTAAGGGACTACCAAGCCATATTTTCAAGTGCCTTTGAAGCTTTGAGGCTTTGAGACCTTGGGCTGCAACTCATCAAGGAGCCGCGCGAAAATATCGGGGAAGGGGACATCGAGAGACTTCGAGGATCTTTGGGAATCACTCCAACAAGGGCCCGTTCGCACGGCCAGCGCGGTTTCTCGCGCTCCTTTGGAGGGGGATCCCGCGGGCCTTTGGAGAAGACATTCAATGAGTTGAACTTAGAGTTGTATTGCGGGTTGTATTGCGGCTGTCTCTTCGCATTGCGCGCTTGAACCGCTTGGCGCGCTTGGCACGCTTGGCGAGCTTGGCACGCTTGGCGAGCTTGGCACTTGCGATCGGTTGTAGCGGGGATGCAAGCACTGGAAGAGCAGCACAGCCACCGGCAAGCAGAGGGAGGCGAAGAGGAGCATGGCCAAGTGCAGCCCCCTCCCCTCCCAGCCCTTGGGAATGGTATCGTGCACCAGCATGCAGGCAAACTCCAGCTGCACAGCAGCCACGAACATGGCCACAACGCCCAGCAGGATCAGTGCGTTGATCACCCAGTCACAGCATGGCCTGGAGGGCCGGGCCCGCAGGCAATACGCAAGCCGCAGGAACACCAAGAGAATGGAGGGCACGACGCAGAGCCACCAGGCAGCGCCCCGCACGAGCTCCTTCGTGATCTCCGTGTAGAAGTTCTTTCCGGTACCCCAGTGCTTCCGAGCCTCTGCAGATGCCGTGTCTAGGTATGTCCATGCGACTGGGATGAGAGGTGCAATGCACCGCTTGTACCTGAAGAACTCGGTGGACAATTCGTGCATGAGGGTGTGTAGCACTTCTGAACGCACCAGTTGCTCGAAGTGCGCTGCGCTGCCAAACCAACAGGTCAGGCATCGCATTACCACTTCCCGGTCGCAAGCCATCCGCTGCCCATTCATCACGTGGTCCATCTTGCAACACTCACACTCTGTGCCTTGCAAAGTGAAACCCTCCAGATCACGATGCAGGTCTTCGAGCGCGGTGAAGTACTGGCGGTATGAGACCACGCTTGGGTAGAACCCGATGGTCAGGATGGCTGCCTGCGTCAACCAGAGGACGACCTTGTTCTCCTCCGGGATGCTTCCAACGGCAAAGGTGGCGCTGGCCAGCGCCAGAGTCAGCAGCAGGTAGCCTCAGCTGTGATCTGCCTTGCAGATCATCGGATCTTCAAGGTGCTAAACCTGGACGACCGAAATCGCAGCTAAACACGAGGAGTAGTTGCCGAAACCCTAAACCCTCAGCCCTGAACCCCCTAAAACCCCACTTCTCTCTCTGAGTAGCACTGCTTCAGTGCCCTAAACCCTAAACCCTAAACCCCAAACTTCGAGATCCTTTTTTCTCTGAGTCGCAGGGTCCCAACAGCACGGGACGCACCACGAGGTGATGTTTGGCCCCTTCCCGGGCGTGCAGGTAGGCCGAGAGCTCCTTCAGCGCAGCCCAGCCCCAAAGGCCGTGGTTTAGGGTTTAGGGTTTAGGGTTTATGCATGCAGTCATCAGACACTTCGGACGAAAGTTCGGACGAAGCATATATCTGCAATTAGCAGAGAGCACTCGAAAAAGATCACATCTAGGCCTGCCGCTGTCGGCGTTTGTTGGCCTGATAATACCTATTCCAAATAACTTGCGGCGGCTCTTGCGCCACCGGTGATTCACAAGGGTTTGTCACTGGGTCAAAGCGGACTTTACCGAAGGCCGAGAATGAAAGGCCTCGCATGTGTTGTTTCAAGATTCGGAATCCTTCGTGGCACGCAGCATAGGGCGCCATGGTCACCATGGAGACTGGAGCCCCATGTCCTAGTGAAGTCAAAGCTGGGCCTCGGCAACATGCGCATGGAATATTGAGAAGTCGCAGTAACAACTTGAAAGAATGAAGGAATATCGTCAGCTGCTTAGCAAAAGTCGTTCTGCACAGAAGGAGATTCGCATAGCTTGTTTCATGCAGCCACGCTGAAGGAACTTTTGATCTCCAGCATTCAGGAAGTTGCTCCTGCCTCCAAGAACCAACATTCACAGGCACAACCCATCCAGTTTGTTCAATGAATGTGACATAAATTTCTGCCAAACTAATCCCAGCTTCGCTTGAAAGCCACTTGCCTTGCATCCACTGCGCTAACACCCAAAGGAAACGCGGACACAGCAATGAATCTGCAAACTGCATCTCCTGAACAAGCGGGGTTTCAATCGTGACCTCATTCTTGAAGACCCGCTGCTGTTCATGTGCTTTTGCTTCAGGGGTGGCTGGCCGCTTCTGGCCAGAACCTGCTTGTTGCAACACACGACTCTGCAAGGTAAAGATGTGTTTGGACGTCTTTTCAAGGCGAGCCCCTTCTCGGGCAGCATGACAATAAATCTGCTTCTGCTGCACGGGTCGCTCACGGTTGGCCTTTTTTGCAAAGAAATCAGCCAAATCGTTGTGGTAAATGCACCATGCATCAAAATCAGACTTTGCCTCGGAGATATCTCTATGTGAACGAACATGCTGAATATTCCATGCCTTGGGGTCCTTCTCTTTCCAAACAAACCATACTTGCCTCCACAGTGATGACTCAACTGCTTTTGTCCAGAAATGTTCTTGCCATCCCTCTTTTTGTAGTCGCCGAAGCCCCTTGATGACTGCTGAATTATCAATGTACAAGCAACCCTGCGGCGCCAATTGGATAGCGACCAACGCCGCCATCAGTTCAGCCCTGAAGTTTGTTTGTCTGCCCGGGACTACCCCTGATTCCAGCATTGTGCCATCAAGCTTATTGTCCTCAGCTAAAACAACAGACCAAGCACTGCAAGATACCAAACCAAGTTGCTCTGTACTACCGTCGGTAAAAAGGGAAACTGGTACATCGAACATCTGTGGGAACTCCGGCATGGTCATTTCGTTTGCGAGGTCCTCCCACTCTTTAATCGCCAGCGGCTTCCTGAACAGACCTTGTTCTGTCTGGGGAGAAGGCAATCGCGTCAGTGCCTCTATTGGAATATCTTGTCTGCAAGCCGTGTAGAAGGGGCACTCAAATAAACGATGCGCCTGCGTGTCCTCGCGGCCACAATGTTTGCAACAAACTTGTTGGGCATCCAAAAAATGGCGTTTTTGATTGGAAAAAATCGCTGCCCCTGCGGTGAAGCTCCCCAAGATGCCCAGGTTCACCTTGGACGTCCTGCGCAGCTTATGTGTGAGCTCCCAATCCGTGGTTACGACATAGTCCCATTTTCCACGCCGCCCTTTGGCGGCAACATGGCGCAGCCAGTCTCTATGCAAGAAAACGGCAACCTGCTCCTTATCAGCATGCAGCATGTGAAAAGACCCTTCACAAGTTTGTATCGTCATCTCTGACTCTGGCCTCCATGCGATGATTTGTATAAAATCCACGAAATATCGCAGCGGGCCCGAGGCCTTTCCACTCTGTAGAACTATTTGCCACCGTCGCTCCAACGTTGCAAAATCCCTTGCACCAGCACGGCGTATTGCTCGAAAACGCTGCCAGAAAATTATCCAAAAAGGCTCGTATACCTCTGTTGCGCTGTATAGTGGTGCCAAAAAATGGTCACGATGGTTGTTTGTACCCCATATTGCCCCGGAGAAACGCCCACGCAAGAGCGCCAAATAAGAAGGTGGGGTGGATGCCAAAGATGCCCCGAAGAGCAACGATGGTGCAACCACTCTTATCAATACCTGGCACTTTTTTGCGGCTGTCCATTGTGTGCTGCGTAGGCGGTCGAACTTATCCTGATTTGCGTCCAGGCGTTCATGGAGCTTTTGTGACGTTGCTCTCTTAGTGGCTGTAAAAACAACACCCAGGTCCTGTGAGGTTGGCACCACTTGCAAAGGATGTCCTTGAAAGAATTTCGTACGCAAGTGCCGCCTTGCCTCTGCTGTCGTAGAAAAAGCCTTTGTCTTGTCCGGATTCAGCAGGAGGGTCAGCCCTTTGGTGGCCCAATGGATCATTTCCAGGACTCTGTCCGTCATCGAGACGTCTGAAGTAAGGGCCGTCCAATTGTCGACATAGGATATCATGCGCTGGTGGTTTGCACCCAGCAAAGCCGTAATCGACCATGTGACCATGATCATGACAGGCACAGCAATGGGGCACCCTTCAGGCACACCTATCTTGCTCTGCGTGGGGCAGAACAGGTTTCCTTGAACTCTGAAGTGTCGTCGCAGTTGGGTCAGGCATGTCATATACAGGTTGATCAGTTCATCTGGCCAACCACATTTTTTGGCGAGCAACCTTATAAAGGGTCTCGGCAAAGTGTTGTACGCCTTGCTGAGGTCGAAAGACAGAGCTGTTTGTGCTTCGCCATTTGCCATTGCCTCTTCCAGAGTGCATTGTAGCTCCCATGCTGCGTCCTCAGTACTCCTCCCTGGCACACTTCCAAAGATATCCGCCGGCAGATAGGGAAGCATGGCTGAGAAAATTTTCCTTGTCTGCGCCTTTCCCCAGATACGATATAAAGTCGGCAGCACTGTGATGGGACGTCCGTCTTTGGGCGTTCGAGGATGTTCGACCTTCGCCAGCAATGACACAGCCGCCTCAGAGAGTGAGGTAGGCCACTTGTTTGCTGCTGCCGACAGGTTGAAGATGTCTGCCAGCTGTTCCACCTCTGACGCATTCAACAATCGAAGCTCCGTGTTGCTCCACCCATCCAATCCTCTTGCTTTGGTCAGTGGCAAAGTCTTTATAACATCCTGCAAGTCAGCTGCCGTCACGGTATGGTCGAAAGTTGGCAACTGAGGCAAACCATTGACCAGTTGTTCCATGACGGTGTAGTCCGGTTCTTTGTCAGCGTTCCAGAAACCATCCCAGAAGGACTGAACCTGCTTGGCTACAAACAGAGGGTCAGCGTTCCACGCAGTTTGGACCACCTGTCTTCGCGTCATTTCCAGCTTCGGTGGCTTATCAATGATGACCTTGTTCCCTTCGATCTTTGTGACTCTTGTTTGGATTTTGCCAAAACACCACACGGAACCGAGCACAGCATCTTTGACCTGCTCAGTAGAGAAGACTGCTGGTTGTTCTTTGGCGGAACGACACAAGCGCACTGACAATCTTGTACTTTGCTCCAAACAATCCAGGGTTCCAAGGCCAGTGTCTTTTACCATTTGTGCATGTAGCTTCCCCCCCCGTTTCCAATCATCAAGGAAGGCCTGTGACGCAGAATGTCTGCGGTCGCGTTCGATCTTGGCCTCCCAGCGCTTAATCTCCCCTTCAAAGCCTTGGAAGATGTTCTGGAGCCACGGAACAGAAGGGAGTTCTAAAGGAACCTCTGAACACATATCGTTGTCCAAAAGCCAAGACGGGAAATCCGGCTGAAAACCCTGCGATTGCAAAACTGATACCCAAAGGGAAATTGCTTTGGGGCGATTCTTGTCCTTGGTGACCAGGTGAAGGATCTCATGTATCCGATTAACCACACGAATACGTTGTTTAATAACCTCTCTGTCTGAGGAAAGGTTTCCCAAGATACTTGTATCCACTTGCTGCGCCGAACGGTAGCACACATGGCCCTCATTGCGCCCAAAGAAAGCTGATCGGAGTGGCTTCTGCTGCTGTTTGGTGGCAACCAACTGAACTTTAGCCTCGAAACCCTGGACAAAAAACCTCAACGCCTCATCAACGTCCCCAACAGAAATAGCGTCCTGGATCCCTATAATGGTTTGCGGCAGACATGGCTCCTGCTGGATTGCAACATGCAACGGCTTGATTTGTGCAAGGTCGAAAGGCATGGTCCACTGGCACATCTTGGGAATTTTGTTCGGCCACGAAAAGGAGGCCTGTAAAGTTGCATGATCCCTATATCCCTCAGGATGAACCACGAAGTCCTGAAAAGCCTGTGCTGCCGGCGCGTTGGCAACAATGAAGTCCAATCTAGATGTGCCTCTGTAGGTGACTGAAGGGGCCTCTCCATTGAGTGCTGCATGTCTTGCGCCAAGGTCCACAAAGCCCATTGCAACTGCCTGACTCCAACAACTTACCTGCTCCAAGCAACAGTTGAAATCTCCAGCAACAATTGCGGGGATCATGAACTTCGAAGCTTGCGAAAAGACACTAGCTAGAAGGCGGTTGTTCTTGGAGGAGGCGTCGGGGATGCCAGAATGGTATCCATAAACAGCAATGACACGTATTTGTACGGGCCCAATGTAGCTGGTACTGTCTGCCACTCTAGCTGTTGCAAACACCGCTGCGTCCCATGAAAGGCTGAGATCGCATTGAGGGCGTTTGGAGAAAATCAACGTACCCATAGCCTCCATTTTTCCACCTTTGTTCACGAATTTCCTTCTCGCTGGCGCCGGTGAAGAGAAGACAACCGTAGCTTTCAGGTGTCGGGCACGGCGGCAAACACGTTCCTGTATGATTTTGGTTGCAGCTGTTTCTGTCCAAATAGCACAGTCGCAGTCCATGTTGAAATCCTGTATGTGTTTGCTTGCGGAAACAATGTTCTTGACAACGATTGTCCACGGACCTGGGTTGGCTGCTTCACCCACCCTTGTTGCACGCCACGGATTAAGATCACCGTCGTGACGAAACCACAATTGCGCTATAACCCAGTGTACTACACACAAACGAATATAAAAAGTAAAAGGAAACGTTGGAAAGACTGGTTCCAAGGAATCCGAATAACCCAGAAGAGTGCTCTCAATTTTGCAACAGGTGCAAGATATCCCAGCAAAGAAAGAATTCGGTTTGCACCAGGGGATCGGACACGATCTTCCCTCAAATTGAAAAGGATCACGACCACGCTCTGGGGGGAGAAAACTCAAGGAATCTCCGGACATAGAACCGTCATTGATCTCGAGATATCTAAGGCGTGGTGAAAGTGGTCCTTGCAGCTGAAAAATTCACGCAATCCTTGACACCTTGGCTTCTCCGGCTGGGGACGCGTCAGGTGAACGTTTAGGATTCAGCAACATACGGATATCTCTGGTCTGGCTCTCCATCGCGCTTCTCAGCGCCTCAGTCAAATCTGCCTTCGTCACGACTGTTGTCTGCATTGACTGGACCATGCTCTCCATCTGCTGAACGCGCTGTTCATTGTGAAGAACACTTGCTTGGAGCTCCATGTTCACAGTGGCGGCTTGGCTTTCCACTGCTTCGACCCTCTGATTGACAGAGTTGACCGCGTGTTGCATCTGCGTTTGGAGGTCAAGGAGTCGGCCATTCAACTCTTCTTTGATCTCTGCTAACATGCTGGACGTGGTAGCCTTGATGGTGTTGGGCGCCATAGCCACATCCGATGTTGTTTGCAGGAAATTGCCTTGCACAGGCAGCTTCTTTGCCAACCTCTCCTGGAAATTTCGCTTGAAGGCGGTCGGGGCTGCCACCACCACGTCTGATTCTGACTTCGGCTTTCGAGCGGTCTGCTCGGTGATCAAGACTGGCTTGCCTGCAAACTCAAAGGTGTCGGACGGTGGGGTGTCTGCCTCTTCTGACCCAATGAGCCAGCTATTGGCTGCAATTTGTTTGAGCGGCACTGCTCGCCAACCCAGCTTCGAGATGATTTGTTGGACCAGGCTTTTGTCCACTTGGGGTGGCATTGGTGCCAGAATCCATCGTCGCGCCACCACCACATCTACCAGGATTCCGTCCGGCCCCCATGATGGATCCAGCTTCTTCCTCAAGGCCGTGTACTCTGCGGCTCTGGTACGAAGGCCCAGAGACTGTTTGCCTCGCACAATTCCCAGAAATTCTGGGTGTAGTCTGTGTGTCTTCTGGGCTCTCTCCAGATCACTGTGGTCCAACCATATGACGCGGAATTTCCCAGACGGCGCTGCACTCTCAACCTCCTTTGGTGTAAGAAACACTGCAGCTCGACCTGATTGTTGAAGGAAATGCTCCAGGTTGCTCGCCTGGATTTTCACAAAGGCATGCCAGGATGTAGCAAACTCTGCCTTTGTCTCTTTCCGACCACCAAAGAAGCGCCGGCTCCAGGTTGTTATCGTAGCTCTTTGCAATCCTTCAATTGACATCCAGGCGTGCTTCAGGGGATTTCTGGCCACGCTCTGCCAGACAGCGGTGTACTCTTTCCTGATCTCGACGGAGAGGATGGCAACATCGGCGATCTGGATGTTGATGCAATGTTTAGCCTGCGCTTGTTGTACCTTGCGGCTCCCCAAGTCAACCAGGTATCCTCTAAGAAGGACTTTGCTGTCAGTATTCCACGCTGGGAAGGTGATGGCCTTGGAAGAGTAGCCTCCCGCATTTGGTTGTTGCGTTCCAAGAATCACCGCCCCAAGCTCGTCCTCTGAGAGCAGGTAGTCAAAGCCTTTGAACGCTTCGAAATCTTCCACGTCCATCATCGCCACCCCCTTGGCCTCTGACGCGATATGGTCCAGTATGGGGAGGGGCGCACCATCCTCATCCAGGAAATGTCCCGGCACCAAGGAAATAGCGATCGGTGCGGGGTTCTTCTCCTCTTTTGGAGCCTGGCGCTCGGGCGTAACCTTTGCAGATTTCCAGGGATCATCCTGTAGCCATGGGTCTTCGGCCCCTGTCGCCTTCGATCTTGACTTTGCAGATTTAAGCTCGCCTGGTTGCACAAGTCGAACTCTGTTGCCTGCAGCCTGTTTGAGCGCCTTCCATGGGTCAATGGCTTCATAGGCCTCAGACACTGTTTGAGCTCCCAGCGTGTCCAGAATGAGTTCTGCGCGCTCAGGCGCCGTCTCTGCTGGAACACCCTTCTCCTGAAGATGTGTGATCAGCTTCTTCATGATGCTGTCGTGTTTCATGGTGGGTTTGGCCCCTCCTCGAAGACGAAGGTGCAAACGTAGGATAATCGGGTCGCCTGAAAGTCGATGTTCCTTCTTGACATGGTGCCCGTCAATGGTAGCCCATGTGTCTGGCTGGAAAGTGACCCTGTTCTCTTGCAACCATTGCGTCCACGTTTGTCCTGATCTGGGTGTGGGCAGTGGACGGAAACGTCCCGACTCTGGTGCAACATATCCGGAGAGAGAAACATCTGCTGGTTTGACGTTCATGGCCTGTAGCCCTCGCATATCTTGCGTCGGGCAGCAGACTGCCAGGCATCCAAGGGCACTTTGAGGCGTCAGAGCTTCCGGCAACTTCATGACTTCACAGCCCTGCGCGTCGTGACCGACGAGCTTGCAACATCCTGACACAGGCCCCATCTTCGGGAGCTCGGCCATCCAACAAGCATCGGACTCATGCCATACTGGCGCTAGACCTCCATAGACTACATAGATATTCCCCTCTTGCAGCGTAGTTCCTGTCGGGTGGTGGAAAGAGATGCGGTCGTTGGTCGTTCGCCAAGTTCTGGAGAAGGAATTCTGTCCCAAGCTGGGCAGCTGAGGATCAACAATGTGGCCGCTTGATTGGTCAGCTCGTGTCCATGCACACTGCCAATACACAACTTTATGCCTGGACCAGACAGAATGTCTGTGCAGGGGCACCCAAGGTTGCACCTGGCTAATCGCCTGTGCCCACGTACTGGCAATTTCCATGCCCGCAGGTTGGCCTAGTGATAGAACCTAGTACCGGGTCTACCACTGGGAGGTCTCGGGCCGACAGACCTAGGGTTTAGGGTTTAGGGTTTAGGGTTTAGGGTAGTTTTGGGAGGGACAAAAGGGGTGGGGAAAACAGGGCTTCACGGAGAGCCCCAGGCGCAAAGATGCACCAGAGCCGGTGGGTGTAGGTCGGATCCCACAGAACCTTAGGGGGTTTAGGGTTTAGGGTTTAGGGTTTAGAGTTTAGGGTTTAGGGTTTAGGGTTTAAGGTTTTAGGGGTTTAGGGTTTAGGGTTTAGGGTTTTGGGTTTAGGGTTTACGGTTTAGCATTTAGGGTTTAGGGTTTTGGGTTTAGGGTTTCGGGTTTAGGGTTTAGGGTTTTAACGGCTAAGCCGTTCTACCTAGTAGGATTCTACATAGCCCAAAAAAAGGGAAAAAGGTGACTTTCTCAGTCCCCAAGGAACGAGCATCGACTCCGAGCACTTCAGAAACCTAGTTCGTGGTTTAGGGTTTAGGGTTTAGGGCTTAGGGTTTAGGGTTGAGGGTTTAGGGCTTAGGGTGTTGGGATAATATTAAATAAGCATGTAAATGTCTATTCCTTATCGGGTTTAAGTACCCTTAAAGAAGTACACTTTTTTTAAGTCTTTATAGGGGGAAAAGTACCCTTAAAGGATGTAAAATGGCACCCAACTATGACAAAGAAGCGCGCCCATGGAAATGATTCCGGCGGCTTTCCGCGCGGGGTCGCGCTGGTCTATGCAGAGCACGTCCAGAAAAATGGATTGCGGCGCCGGCCAACAGAAGAGTGTCGCACCTTAAAGCAGACGCTTTAGGGTTTAGGGTTTAGGGTTTAGGGTTTAGGGTTTAGGGTTTAGGCTTTAGGCACATGCATCATAGCCATCCGCAAGTTGGCTGGAACAGCCCACCGATCACACTGAGAAGGGTGCAGCAGCCGACTTTTCCGATGTCCCCCCAAAAGACCTGCCTGTATGTTCTTTGCGGTGTACGACCCACACCCTAAACCAAAACCCTAAACCCTAAGCCCTTCAAACCAGCATTGAAACCATGAGTCCGAATTCATGACCGTCATGACCTCCTGAACCATAATAGGCTCAGTATAGGGCATCCACAACCGCTTCACAAAGCGAACATGTCTTTACAAAAGCAAGATGTAGGAGGGCTAGGTTGTTCTTGTTCTTTGGAGGCCCGAAATGGGTGGGCTTCTTCACGTCTCAATAAACTTACTTCGCGTCGTAGCAGCGGATTCGGGGTCCATGCATGCTTACTTGGGTAGCATGCTCATAGATAACAACTACAATGAGGAATTAGCTTAAAAGCCGCCCAAAAGCTTCAAACAGAGCATAAGCAGGTTCTACAGACCGCGCGCATTCACAGCAGGTCATCCACCCCCGGGTTGCGGAAGGCCCTTGCGTCCCACAAGGAGGGGCTCGCTTTTAAACAGCTCCTTTGCTCCTTTTTGCTTCAGGAAGCCCCCCAACAAAGGAAGGAAGATCGTGTTGATTGTTTGTGTTTTTCATTTTTTTTTTTTTTTGAGGGGGGGGGGGGGGGGGGGGTTTCTTCAGGAAATCTTAATCGTTCAGGGAGGCCTGAGCCCAAAAAAGCACCAAGGGCCCTCCTTTCCCCCCCCCCCCCCCCCCCGCCCGCCACCCCCCCCCCCTCCCCCGCCCGCCTACGAAAAAAAATGCAGCTGCAAAGCCCTTTCGGACCCCTGAGGCAACCCGACCTCCTCTACAAAAGCCCCGCGCAAACCAGAACTCTGCCGTAAACCCTAAACCCTAAACCCTAAACCCTAACCCCTAAACCCTAAACCCCAAACCCTAAACCCCAAACCCCAAACCCTAAACCCTAAACCCTAAACCCCTAAACCCCTAAACCCTACACCCTAAACGGCAGGGCGGCTGTAGAGCACCACACCCACCGCGGATGCCCAGAAGCTGCGAGGGTACGCGTAGGCATCCTCGGAACCACTGGGTTTCAGAAGTCTAGGTAGGGTCAGAAAGGGAGGATACAACTTGATCAGGGTTTAGGGTTTAGGGTTTAGGGTTTAGGGTTTAGGGTTTAGGGTTTAGGGTTTAGGGTTTGGGTTTAGGGTTTAGGGTTTAGGGTTTAGGAAGTTTATGAGGTTTAGGAGGTTCGTTTGTAACGGAAGTTGACCAGGAGCCCTGTTCGGGATGGGCTTTGGCCCCTCCGGGCTGAAAACCAAAGGACCAACAACGCCCAAAGGCCGCTAAAAAGAGCCTGGATGTAGGGAATTGTGGAAGTTGTTAGGGCTTAGGCCCAATGACCCCACCCCCCCCTCCCGCCGTCCCCTCCCTCCCCCCCCCCCTCCCCCCCAAAAAACAAACCCTTCTAAACGGCATCTCCAAAGATCCCAGTAGTCCAGGCCCGGAAGGATGTCCAGGGCGTAGAGGCCCGCGGCCGCCAAGGCACCCAGCGTCGACACTTTCGCGGCCGGAAGCGAGTTGTAGAGCCAGAGGGCAGTCAGGGCCTCTGGCTCTTTAGGGCTTAGAGAGAGAGAGCTTAGGGTTTGGGGTTTAGGGCTAGGGGTTTAGGGTTTAGGGCTTAGGGTGTAGGTTCCCAACTTAGGGGTGTCAAGGGTAAAGGGTTTAAAAAGGGTTTTAAAAAGGGTTTGAAAAAGGGTTTAAAAAGGGTTTAAACAGGGTTTAATAAAAAGGGTTTAAAAAGGGTTTAAAAAGGGTTTAAAAAGGGTTTAAAAAGGGTTTAAAAAGGGTTTGAGGGGTTTTAAGGGCTTAAAGGGCTTGAGGGATGTTGGGAGGTTTATAGGGTTTATAAGGATAAGGCTCAGGGTTTTTAGGGGCTTTCAAGATTTTCGAAGGTCAGCAGCAGTAGAAGCCACAAAGAGGCTGGCAACAGAACCAGAAAGCCCCTTATGAGCAGCCGCAGCGCGACGTCTAATTTTTGAGACCGACGCTACATGACCCTGCAAGTGTACCTCCCAGAACGCGACAGAAGAAAGGTTTCATAGGGTCCATAGTTTATAGGGTTTGTAGGGTATATGGGTATCTTCCAGAATAGGGCAATATACCCCAAATACTATGATCCGTAAGAAAAAGAACCCCCCCAAAAGGGTACGCCCATTTTGGGAAATCCCCATATAGAGTATACAAGGTTTAGAGCAGCCCCCACCCTGAACCCTGAACCCCAAACCCTCAACCCTCAACCCCAAACCTAGGGTGTAGGGTGTCGGGTCTAGGGTGTAGGGTTAGGATGTAGGGTTTAGGGTGTAGGGTTTAGGGTTTAGGGTCTAGGGACCACGCCACCTTGAGCCACTTGTTTCCATGCCAACTGTGGCTCCAGAAGGTAGAGATCCTGGAGGTCGAGTAGCTCAAGTGGTGGAGATCTCGGCGCCCGCCCCGCAACGGGCGCGCGAATCCTTGGGTTTAGGGTCGAGCGGGTTTAGGGTTTAGGGTTTAGGGTTTAGGGTTTAGGGTTTAGGGTTTAGGGTTTAGGGCTTAGGCCTTAGGGTTTAGTGCTCAGTGTTTAGGGTTATGCCCCTTCAGTTTTTGGCCTTTTCCATGTTGTGCAGGGGGGGATGGGGGGGCTAAGGGGAATGCTGAACCCTACAAACGTCCGAAACCCTACGAACCCTAAAAACCTTAAACCCCCAACTATTTACTTCCATCGGTCCTACTCAAAAGTCGGAGCCATCCTGGCTTTTCTTGGACAGGTGACTCAGGATACTTCGCTGCAGGATTCTGTCACAGTTGCCTGCAAGATTGGACACCGGAATGGGAGCTCCAGGGATACTCGGCGTGACTCTCTGCAGACTTCTCTGCCGGTGGCCAGCCGGGAAACCGGGCGGGACACCAGGCGAAGAGGCGAGAAGAATAGTTGACTCAGAAGCTTTCAATTTTACTCCGAGGCCTGGGGGAAAAATCTCAGAGGCCCCCATAAACCCTATGTACCCTATAAACCCGATTTCACACCCTACAAACCCCCCAAAAGTCCAGAATCACTAAACCCTAAACCCTAAACCCTAAACCCTAAACCCTAAACCCTAAACCCTAAACCCTAAACCCTAAACCCTAAACCCTAAACCCTAAACCCCTAAACCCTAAACCCTAAACCCTAAACCCTAACCTCCAAAAATGCGCCAGGCGGCCCCGGAGTGCCTCGCGCGCCCGCACTGCCCGGATGATGTCCGGCGAGAACGGCTGCAGGGACGCGACGTGGTGAACGACGAAGTCCTGCTTAGGGTTTATGGTTTAGGGTTTAGGGTGTAGGGTTTAGGGTTTAGGGTTTAGGGTGTAGGGTGTAGGGTGTAGGGTTTAGGGTTTAGGGTTCAGGTTGTAGAGGGGATTCCGGTTTAGGGCTTAGGGCCTAGCAATTCGGGTTGAGGGTCTGGGGATTGGGGTTCAGGGTTTGGGGCTCGGCAATTTTCGGGACATCGTCTCACCCCCTTCCTTCTGCGATCATCCCTTTACAAGAACAAAAGCAGCCCTGCCGACCCTCCCTACACGCCTGTAAGCCCCATAGTTGCTGAGTACACTGGGCCAAGAAAGGTTAGCCTTCAATCATGAAGGGCCCTATTCTAGGGTTTAGGGTTTAGTTTTCAGGGTTTAGGGATAAGGGTTGAGGGTTTAGGGATAAGGATTTAGGGTACAGATTTAGGGTGAGGGTTTAGGGTTTAGGGTTTAGGGTGTAGGGTTTAGCGTGTAGGGTTTAGGGTTCAGGGAACCCTTCTAAGGCTCATATAGCTTAGTTGCTGAGTTCATAAGCCCCCAAAAAGTCTACACTTTCAGGTCTATAGGGGATTACAGTATTTCAAAAAGTGTAAAAGTGCCCTAAACCCTAAACCCTAAACCCTAAACCCAAAACCCAAAACCCAAAACCCAAAACCCAAAACCCAAAACCCTAAACCCTAAACCCTAAACCCACTCAGCTACTAAGTTGTTTAGGGCCCGCAGGGCATGGCCCCGCCTGCATGTCGCCATCCTCCATGGCGCGCGGGGGCCGCACGGCTTCGTTTCGAAACCAAAAAGGGCGCCCTAAACGGGAGAATGCGGGCTTCAGGTGTCAGGGGTTTAGGGGTTAGGGTTTAGGGTTTAGGGTTTGGGGTTTAGGGTTTAGGGGTTGGGGTTTAGGGTTTGGGGTTTAGGGTTTAGGGTTTAGGGTTTACGGTTTGGGGTTTAATTAGGGGCTCAGGGTTTAGTGGCACAGCCTTCCGTCCTTCTCCAGCTTTGGCGCCGCCTTGAGCCGTCGTGGAGCCGGGGCTGTCTCAAAATACCCCCTAAGCCTTGACCCCGAAACCTCCGGGTGTTGCGGACAGGTGAACTGAACGCGGAGTTGGACACTTTCACCAGGGTTGCTCGAAAACTTCGTTTGGGGAGTGACAGGTTCGGGGTGTCAGCCACAGGCGAGAGGCGGGTCTAGGGGTTGCACCAGGCCTTAAGCAAAAAGGCCCCCAGCTCTAAAGCCTGAATCCAAGAAGCCTCAAGAAGCCCTCAAAGCCGCGAAGCAAGACCCCCAGAGCCTAAAATTCACAAGCACTTGGTTGCTTTAACTAATAGAATGATATACCAACATTCCGATACAGCAATATCACCCTGGCCCCTGTGACCGAACCGACCACCCCACTAAACCCCTAAACCCTAAATTCCTACATGCCAACAACCCCCACCCCTATCCCCCACCCCTCCCCCCCTAAACCCTAAACCCTAAACCCTAAACCCTAAACCCTAAACCCTAACCTCAAACCCCAAACTCGGAGAAACCCTAGCCATCCTAGGCCGCAAAACCCCCAACAAAAACCTCAAGACCGCACCCCAAGGTATCCTTGAAATGAAATCGAATTCACGCGGGAACCGAAGAGTTCAAGAGGGCTCCCTAAACCCTAAACCCCGAACGCTTAGGCCTAGGGTTTGGGGTTTAGGGTTCAGGGCTTAGGGCTTAGGGAACCTTACCCCTTGTAGAATTTATATGGGCCTAAGGGTTTTTTAATGGGTTTTACAAGAGCTTTGGGTTTATATGGGGTTTAGGTTTAGGGTCTTGTTTGATCTGAGTCAGGGCTCCAGTGACATGAACAGTTTTCGCTCCTTTGCAGAGAAAAATATGTAGGCCCATAGGCCCTATGCTTGAAAGCCTTGTGCCCTGTTTGCAAAAGGCCTCGTTGTCTAGCAGCCCGGTCTACCTAACCCTTGGACCTTTTAGTCGACCATAAACCCTAAAAGCCCTAAGACCTTAACCTAAGCCTATAATTTGACAATGGGTTACTGGGCTTGAGAAATGGAAGAGGGCTCCTGTGAGGGGTTCCTTTGTGAATGGCTATAAGGGTCGCTATGAGTGTTTAGTGTAGGGGGCCTTAATAGCTAGAAGGGTTTTGGGTTTCATGACACAACATTGCACTATAAAGGGGCTATAAGTAGGGAATGGAAATCCTGTTCCTGTTACTGATTGGACTGTAGAGCCCTATTCGGGCACGTCCCGCAGGAACAGTAATACTGAGTTTTCAGACCCCATATCATTGCAACATGCAGGATGTTGCGAAACTTTCCCAACACTTTCTCAAGGTTGTACATGGGCATTCGCTGATTTGCTGGCTGGACATGCCTTTTCGGAGCCGCACAGTAGCAATGGGTTACCCAAATCCGAACACATCATCAAGCCTAAGAGCCTGCATCAAGCCAAAGTGCCTGCATCATGTCCACACACGGGACGAAAGCACGCCCACTATGGAGCCATCACTGGCATATCCGCCATAGATCACGGGAGCCGTGACAATCTCCTCGCTGAAGTCGAACACGAAATGCTTTTGGAGCTTATCATTCATGATCTTTGTAAGCGCTAGAATCTGCCTCATGTTGCCTGCCTCCTCCACGTCCTCCTCCTCCCCCTCCTCCTCCTCCTCATGATCATTGAAACCCTTCTTGAGTTTGCCCCTGACATCTAACGTCTCCACACGCGCCGTCGCCCACACGTCGACCAGCTCTGGATCTGCCAACACGTCCTCGCAATGCTTGCGGATGCCTAATACCTTGAGGCAGGCCGTCTTTGGATCGGGACCAGGATGGCCTATTACCATGATCTCACCACCGTCGCTGCTTTCACTAGAAAGGCAAACTGGGATGTTTTGAAGATCAGGTGCAGCTTCTCTCATGGCCTCGGCAACCTCTCTTGCAGCTGCAGGTGCATCGGCCATGTCGGCATGCTTCCCATCTTCCTCTTCCACTAAGCACTCCTGGTCCCCACACATCCAGCCGTCCCTTCGCTCGGCAAGCTGGGTCCAGGAGCAGGGATCCGAGAGGTAGAGGATGGGTACACGATCTCGTGAATCTAGTGTTGCGTTCAGCACAACAGCACTCGCGAAGTCACGAGCCGGACGCCTGGCACGCGCTGCCCTGCAGCCCAGGGCAAGAAGCGCAGGGCCACCGCCAGAAGAGGCGCAAGACCAGCATGCAGATCCTCTTGCCGCCGGCCTTGCAGGTCCAGTGGTGCCACCATTACCGCCTAGTGTCTGGCAACGATGGCTGAAGCCTCCACTCAGACGGCGGAGAAAGCTCAAGCCACTTTGGCTGCCACAGCGCTTCGTAACAGGTGGCAACATCATGCTACCGCTTGCTCCGTAGGACTCCGCAGCTGGGGGGGGGGGGTTTCGTGAAGACTCTAAACCTTCAACTTCCCTAAACCTACAAAACAAACACAAGGAAACTGCTCTTGGATGGCGGAGCCATAGCTGGAGGGTTTCCTGAGGTATCGCATGGTGAGGTAGGGAAAACATGGAACGCGGTATGACGCACATGGGCCGGATAGGGACGTGAACCGAAATCCACGCTGCGAATGAAGTCATGCAGCGTGGCTGGTTGATTATGGGTTGATTGCCTGCGTGTGTTGCGGTGGAAGGCTCAGAGACTCGCCTCTAAGTCAGACTTAGAGTTGCCCTAAACCCTAAACCCTAAACCCCAAACCCTAAACCCTAAACCCTAAACCCTAAACCCTGCCACATGACTGAGCCAACCCCGGACTTCCTCGCCGCCCTCACCGGTGTTGCTCTTGCCCCCGATGCGGTTCATGGCAATGGCCATAGCACGGTGGGCCTTCAGACTAGACAAGGTGGGTTTAGCGTTTTGGGGTTCAGGGCTTATAGGGCTGCGGGTTTAGGTGTACTTCGCTGCCCTATTTTTACATTGTCCATGGAAGGCAAGGTGCATTAAATATGTATGTATATATATATATATTATATATATATATGAAAACATATAGATTGTATAGATCACACTACATTAGGAAAAATATGCAGAGCATCTGCTAAAAGGGGGGGGGTTCAGGGAGCTTTGGGAGGTTGGAAGGGGCTCTTCGAGACGGGTTGGCCTGAGGCTTCCCAACCATTGTAGGGTTCAAAATACCGGGCAAGATTATGTATGTACACCGAAAATACATGAGTATTGTAGACTATACAGTATACGACTGGTAGCACTTCATTTCGTGTTGAGCGAATCAATGGAGGGTTTGGGGTTGAAGGGCTTCGGGATGTAGACGTTTTGTGTTTTTGTCCCTTTTTGGAGGCTTCGGTCCCTTTACTGGCAGGAACACCAAAGGCTACAAGGGAACAGCGGCATACAGCCCAGACCCTGAGCTCCGAAACTCTTTACCCCAAGCATGCCATCCCGCTCCCCTTTTCCCTCAACTCAGACAAAGCAAGCCAGCCCCAAACCCTAAACCCGAACGCTCAACCCCAAAACCGATAAATTCTCGATCCGGAAAAGGAAACAAACAAACCCCAAACTTCCCAAACCCTGAAGCCCCAGGCCTGCCTTCAACAACCCCAAAACACACAACAAGTTTAACCCTCAAACAGACCCCACTGAGGCTCTTTTACCAGCTTACACCCGAAGCTCCCTAAAACCTGCACGCCCCCGCTAAGCCTAAACCCTAGACCCTAGACCCTAGACCCTAAGCCCTAAGCCCTAAGCCCTCAGCCCTCAGCCCTCAACCCTAAACCCTAAACCCTAAACCCTAAACCCTAAACCCTAAACCCTCACCCAAAGTGCTCAGGCACCTCGTCGGAGATGGACCCGAAGGAGGCTGCGCCGGTGCAGAAACGCTTGACCTGAGGGTCTCTTAAGGTTTAGGGTTTAGGGCTTAGGTTTAAGGGTTAAGGGTTAGGGATTAGGGTTTAGGGTTTAGGGTTTAGGGTTTAGATTAAGGGTTTAGGGTTTAGGGTTTAGGGTTTAGGGTTTAGGGTTTAGGGCTTAGGGCTTAGGGCTTAGGGTTTAGGGCCTGTTCAGGTGCAGGCTTTTGGGGTTTAGGATTGTCAAAGCTGCTTAAACCTCCAAAACCCCAAACCCAAAACCCTAACCCCCCCCCCCTCCCCAAAACCCTAGATCCTGAACCTAAACCCCATGAAGCCCTATGAAGCCCAAACCATCCCAACCCCAGACCTGCCAACCCTATCCAAGTTGAACTCCTCCTTCAGACTTACCCTAAACCCTAAACCCTAACCCCTAACCTCTAAACCCTAACCCCTAAACCCTCAACCCTCAACCCTCAACCCTAAACCCTAAACCCTAAACCCCAAACCCCAAACCCTAAACCCTATCCAAGCTGAACTCCTCCTTCAGACTTCTCCGCTGACGCTGAGCTCCCTGCAATCTCCACAGCGGGCTCCACCTCTTTGGGGACTGACTTTTGAAAACCCCCTAAACCCCCTAAACCCTCTAAACCCGCTACACCCTCTAAACCCTCTAAACCCTCTAAACCCTCTAAACCCTCTAAACCCCCTAAACCCTCTAAACCCTCTAAACCCCCTAAACCCTCTAAACCCTCTAAACCCTCTAAACCCCCTAAACCCTCTAAACCCTCTAAACCCTCTAAACCCTCTACAACCCCTAAACCCCTAAACCCCCAAACCCGCAAACCCCCAAACCCCCCAAACCCCAAAACCCCTAAACCCCTAAGCCCCTAAACCCCTAAACCCCTCAATCCCTAAACCCCTAATCCCCTAAATCCCTAAACCCCAAACTTTTCAAACCCTTGGGTTTGGGGCTTGAGGTTTGGGGCCCGGCCCCCATCAAGCGAGCTTGCTACTCCCGATGGCGTGGGCTTTCGGGGCCGGGCCGGTCCTTGCCTTCTGGGATTCAAGGCTTTTAGGGCCTTGGGGGTTTCGGGGTTAGGGGGGGGGGGGGGGTTAAGGGGGGTTAGGGGGGTGAGGGGGTTTGGGAGCTTAGTGTCTTGGGTTTCGCCTCCGCTTCTCCACAGACAGTGGATGGCCTGCGTATGGACGGGCCTATTGGCCAGTCTTCATGTCTTTGATGGGGCTCAAGGTTTAGGGTTTAGACAGAGATGGTCTTGAAACCCCAAGCCCTCCACCCTATTACACTGCAACACGGCTGCCCGAAGCCCCAAAAATCCCAAAATCCCAAACCCCCAACCGAGAAACCTGCACGCGAAACCCTGAACCCCAAACCCTAAACCCTAAAACCCTAAACCCTAAACCCCAAACCCCAAAACCCTAAACCCTAAAGCCCTGAACCCTAAACCTTCTTAAGCCCTTCAGCCACCTCGGAGATGTCGATGGGATCACATTCCTCGGACAGGAACTCGAGCTGCCCGCGGATCTCCTGGGACACGGAGCGGGGCTCAGGGCTTCGTGTGGGTTGGGTTTAGGGTTTAGGGTTTAGGGTTTAGGGTTTAGGGCTTAGGGCTTAGGGCTTAGGGTTGAGGGTTGAGGGTTGAGGGTTGAGGGTTGAGGATTGAGGGTTGAGGGTTTAGGGTTTAGGGTTTAGGATTTAGGGTTCAGGGTGTAGGAATTCCGGAATGTCGGCAAATGTTTAGGGCTTAGGGCATTGGATTGTTTGGGGGGAATGGTAGTAAATAACTTAGCCATCGTGCTGAAACACCACCCCTGTTTATTGAAAACAAGCTGGCAACCAGCAAAGCGAAAAGCAAACCCCTACATGGTAGCCCAGTAACCATATTATGAAAAGGGCACCCTTTTGCTTTTGGGGGCGGGGGGGGGGGGGGGGGGCTGGCTATTGTATAAGGGGAAACCATAAACCCTAAACCCTAAACCCTAAACCCTAAAACCTGCCACTGGGCTACCAAGCCTATCAGCCCCCGCAACCCGGCCCAGAGCAACGGCTCCGTCTGCTCCGTGATCTTGTTTTGCCAGGTGGAGAACATCTTGTAGGCCTCATCTCATGCTGGGAAACCCCAAGCCCTAAACCCTAAACCCTAAACTCTAAACCCCAAACCCTAAACCCTAAACCCTAAACCCTAACCCTAAACCCTAATCCCTAAACCCTTCAGGGGTTCTCCCAAGTTCTTCTGCAGATTCGAATCCCCTCAATGCATGAGTCGCATCGTCTTACTTCTTGCTCTTGAGAAGTGCGCCCTTGGAACCTCCCTACAGCCCGGTTAAGCCCCGCTAGATCCCCTTCTTACCCTAAACCCTAAACTCTAAACTTTACTAAACCCTCAACCCTTCAACCCCTCAACCCCCGAAACCCTTCAACCCTAAATCGCGAAGCCCTAAAGCCCCCTAAACGAGCCCCTAACCCTTTTTAAGAGCCCCTCCCCTTTTCAGAACCCACTCCCCGCCCCCTTGGTATACTCACAGTCCTTCGTCCTTCTTCGGGACATAAAAAAAACAAACCGATGATGATCCCTATTTAGTAGGACTGTCAGTATAAAGGGGGAACATCCCAAACCCCCCCCCCCCTAGGGTTTAGGGTTTAGGGTTTAGGGTTTAAGGTTTAGGTTTAGGGTTAGGGTAACCCCCCCCCCCCCCCAAAAAAAAAACCCAGAGAATGTCCCCCTTCACAAGACTAAGAGGCCTCTCCGGAGTTGGAGCGGGCTGCCTCCTGAAGCGGTTTAGGGTTTAGGGTTTAGGGTTTAGGGTTTAGGGTTTAGGGTTTAGGGTTTAGGGTTTAGGGTTTAGGGTTTAGGGTTTAGGGTTTAGGGCCTAGGGTTTAGGGTTTAGGGTTTAGGGTTTAGGGTTTAAGAATGGCAAAAGTGCTAACTTGGCTTACTCGGTCTTAGTGTATCGACACTTTGGGGGGCGGGAGGGTATTTCGCATTTATGGAGTTAGGTTTCACGAAGGCTGTTCTGTGAAGCTGAAGAGATTCAAGTTTGCACACACGCCAGCACTCGCTCTCTTTGCGTGCCTGCATCTTGTAAATGACGTCGGGGGTGTTCATGTGGATCTCGGTCTCGTGGATGCTGCGGAAGTGATACTCGCCGAAATCCTGGCTAGGGCTCATAACTCGAGATCAAGATTTGCTTTTTGTTAGTGGCATGGTTCGAACTCACATGATGCGACATGGCACCACAAGGTCGGGAACACTGTTTGTATGTGGCTTTAAGTTTGGGGTTCAGAGCCCTGAGGCGTTTTTTGGTATGCCAAGTACGGCCACTATGACAATGAACATCGGCGTCACCGAGCCCATACATCATTGAAAACCCTAAACCCCTAAAATCCTGCAAGCCCTACCACAAACACTCAGAACTCAAAAACCCTAGACGAACAACATGAGAAAGCCTACACCCCCCCCCCCCCCCCCCAAAAACTCGCATAGAATCTGAGCATGAGGAGTCACAGCTCAATGCCGTGTGGGTGGTAACGGCATCATGCGGCTTTATCAAGAAGCCCAGGTTTCTCAACCTAAACCACCAAACCCGGACCCCCCCCCCCCACCCCCCCCCCAAAAAAAAAAAAAAAAATTGCGTGGCTTCCAAATCGCTATAAGCCACGAGCCCGCAACGAAAATTTCGGGACGTCCCACGTGCCTTTCGGCTCCTCTCTCTCCCTAAACCCTAAACCCTAAACCCTAAACCCTAAACCCTGAACCCTAAACCCTAAACCCTAAACCCTAAACCCTAAACCCTAAACCCTAACAAGCAAAATGCCTGGCAAGGCCTCCCGCGGCCCCAACAAACCTCAGGGAACTCTCCCTTGGGATGTTCCCCCTTATACTCACAGCACTGTAGGGTTTAGGGTTTAGGGTTTAGGGTTTAGGGTTTAGGATTTAGGGTTTAGGGAATAGGATTATAATAGGGGGTACTACGATCCCCATTAAGGACTGTTTAAGAGGGTACATCCCAAACTATCCCCCCTTTTTCGGCTGAGGTCCCCAAGTTCCGCCTCAGGGGTACCTAAACGCCCGAAGCCTCCGAAGCCTCCGAATCGAATCCCTAAACCCTAAACCCTAAACCCTAAACCCCAAACCCTAAACCCCAAACCCCAAACCCCTCCCCAGCCTCCAGCTCCTCGACCTCATTGTCGACCAAGGGCGGCTGTGGCCTGGACGTAAGGACTTTGGTTTTTTTTTGGGGGGGGAACCCTAAACCCTAAACCCTAAACCCTAAACCTAAGCCCTGAGGCCTGAGCCCTGAACCCAAAGCCCTAAACCCACAAAACCCTTCTCTATGGGTCAATACACAAAATATGTCCCCCCCCTCCCCCCCACCCCCGCCCCAAAACCCTAGGTTTGGGGCTTAGGGTTTGGGGTTTAGGGTTTGGGGTTTAGGGTTTGGGAACCCAACACAAACACGAAAAACCGGCACCGAACCCCCTCAACATTTCTTTTTTTTACCTCTGAGGCCCCAAGCCTACTCCAAACCCTCCCCTCCCTTCATTCTCTGGCTGCCAGAACTACAAGTGTTAAGGTCTGAGCGATTATAGGGTCCTTAAGGGACGGGGGTTCAAGGGGGGTATTGATGTAAGGAACAGCCCTAAACCCTAAACCCTAAACCCTAAACCCTGAACTCCTCATCCTTGATTAACAGAAGCCCGAGGAACCTGTAGCCTAACCTCGACGCGCCTGTCGGGGAAGGCCATCTTATGCAACTCCATCGCATCCATCTCAAAGATGTTAAAGCCTGCTGCAGGATTAGGGTTTAGGGTTTAGGTTTTAGGGTTTGGGGTTTAGGGTTTAGGTTCTTCTTTGGTGTCGATTCTTATTTGGTTGTATTGGGGGGGGGGGGGGGGGGTTAGGGTTTAGGGTTTGGAGTTTAGGTTCTCTGCCAACCGAACCCCAAACGCCACCAAAGCCCGAAGCCCTGAGGTCTTCCTGATACTTTGGCGATACTCCAATCTACAAACCGCAAGCCCTGTAAGCTCTGAGCTCTTTACTTTCGGATTGTAGGCCCTAAACCCTAAAGCCTAAATCCTAAACCCGGGTTCAGAGTGCCGAAAGCCCCAGCAAGCCCTAGGAGACAAAGGAGAGGGCCTGCCCCGTTGAGGACGAACTTGCAGCCAGTGAAGCACTTGGCGATGACTTCCTCACCAGGATTTTCGGGTCTAGGGTTTAGGATGTAGGGTTGAGGGTTTATCATTTAGGGTTTAGGGCTAAAACCCCTAAAACCCAAAAAACCCCAAAATCCCTAAAACCCCTAAACTCCTAAAGTCACTTAAACCCCTAAAACACCTAAACCCCCGAAAACCCTAAAGCACCGTAAAGCCCCAGAACGCCTCAGACCCCTTAAACCCCAAAACCCCATAAACACCCCTTAAACCCCGCCCTAGACTAGACCCAAAACCCTACACCTAAACCCGTCAACAGCCAAAACCCTGAACCCTAAGAACCCTAAACCCCGGCCCGCCTTGTCCATACCAACCCCTAAACCCCTAAACCCCTAAACCCCTAAACCCCTAAACCCCTAAAGCCCTAAACCCAAACCCCAAACCCCAAACCCCAAACCCCAAACCCCAAACCCTAAACCCTAAACCCGCCTTGTCCATACCAACCGCCTGGAAGAGTTGGGCTCCCTTGTAGCCTGGCTTGGGGACTGCTGGTTCGGGGCTTAGGGTTTAGGGTTAGGGTTTAGGGTTTATTAGGGTTTTTGGTTTAGGGTTTAGGGTTTAGGGTTTAGGGTTTAGGGTTTAGGGCTTACGTGGTTTAGTGCTTCGGATTAAGGAGGTTTAGGAGGAAGGAGGTTAAGGAGGTTGAGGAGGTGTAGGGTTTGGGAGGTTTAGGGTTTAGGGTTTAGGGTTTAGGGTTTAGGGTTTAGGAGGTTTTAGGAGGTTTAGGGTTTAGGAGGTTTAGGAGGTTTAGGAGGTTTAGGAGGTTTAGGAGGTTCAGGAGGTTTAGGAGGTTTAGGAGGTTTAGGGTTTATGCAAGCAGTGTGTCCCGACGCCTGGATCCTTAGCCGGAAGATTGGGAAGCATAGTTGCGATTGATGGCCGGCAATTGGGCTCATTGAGGTACGGCGACGGGACCAAAATAGTGGAATTCTACACCTCCGGCAGGGGGTCGAACGTGCTTGATCCTCACCCTAAACCCTAAACGCCGAACCCTAAATCCTAAACCTTAGACCCAGGAACCTTTGACCCAGGAATGCCCCGCACAAAAAAAAAACCATCCGCAGTCGCCCGCACACGGCAGCCACGAAACCTGCAAAAAGCATTGCCCCCTGTTTGCTTGGGCAGGGGAAGGGGGTCCGAAGTATGGGCCCTTGATTCGGGCCCCTTGTTATATAACCCTTGTATTATGCACTATTTCATAAGGCCCCTTCATTTCGGATCCCCTGCAAACAAGGGTAAAGGGACCACACCAAGGGGCCCTGGTTCCGACCTGAGACTGGTGGGTTTAGGGTTTAGGGTTTAGCGTTTAGGGTTTAGGGTTTAGGGTTTAGGGCATAGGGTTTAGGGCTTTGGGGGGTTTGGCGTGTGCTGTAGAGGGGCCTGTATGTTTATGCAGGTATGATAAGGCGATACGATGAACACTGATTCCGACCCCTATGGCAGGGTGCAGGCGTTGGACGCTGAGGGGTCTAGGGATTTCGGGGCTCTGGGAGTTTAGGGTGTGCAGGGCATCTGCTGCCATTGGCCCAGCGGAGGCAGCTTTGGCCTGTATGAGGTTGTCATGGGAATTGAAGAACGCCACCTCTTGCAGGAATCTCAAAGCCATTTGGCAACTGGGCTCCAGGTTCCCTTGCCAACTCAAGTCTTCCTGCGTGAACTTCCTCATGTCCGCAATGGCCGGAGACCCTTTGGGCACGTGCACAATCTCTCTTCGGCGCCGCGGCCCACTTCCAATTCAAAAGGACTCAAAGCACCATCAAGCCCGAACCCTCAAAAAAAAAACAAAAAACTACCGACAAGCCTAATACTCTTCATAACCCCCAAACACCCCTAATGACCTAATGAACCCTAAGAACCCCCCTCAACTCCCGAATGCCCCTCATAATCCCCCTCCTCATGACCCCTATATGAACCCCTGAGAACCCCAATAGACCCTAAACCCTAAACCCTAAACCCTAAACCCTAAACCCTAATAGACCCCCCTAAGGTCTCCCTGAAGTGGCATGGCTAGCTCCGAGCAACTCTGAAGACAAGAGATGCCCATCTTGCTCATGACCTTGAGAATGCCTCGCACGGGGGGGTTTAGGGTTTAGGGTTTAGGGTTTAGGGTTTAGGGTCTGGGGGGGTGAAGGGGTGAAGGGGTGAAGGGGTGAAGGGGTGAAGGGGTGAAGGGGTGAAGGGGTGAAGGGGTGAAGGGGTGAAGGGGTGAAGGGGTGAAGGGGTGAAGGGGTGAAGGGGTGAAGGGGTGTAGGGTTGAGTGGGCGACGCTGAAGGGGTATTTAGGCCTTCGAAAGGCTCGAGCCCCAAATCCATGACATGTCATTCTGCCCCATTGTAATCCCTACTAAGGACTGTTTTGGAAAAAGGGGGAACATCCCAAGGCATACTAAAGTATTGGGACACCCAAAGACCCCACCATCCCGAACATGCCCCATGCCCTCTGCCTGCTTAAGCCCAAAACCAACAACAAACACTTAGTTGCTGAGTTCACAAGCCGCCCCCCAAAAGTGTACACATTCAGTTCTTTTTGGGGATTCTAGTAGCCCAAAAAGTGTAGAGGCACTCGCTCAGCTACTTTGAGCACCCTCAAACCCGCCCCAACCCGCGCTAACACCCACCCCTAAGGTTCAGCATTGGAGGGCGGGGATGACTTCTCCGAACCTCGCGACTTCGAAACCCTGAAGCCCGAAACCCCTCGAACCCTAAAACCTTATTCCCCTGAAACCCTAAACCCCGAAACCCCTAAACCCTTGATTCACACCCCGATATACCCTAAACCCATAAACAAAAAACCAAGAACGACACCTGCGACTTCGATTCGACCCCCTGTTGGCAAAACCCCTAAAACCCTATACCCTTAAACTCTGAAACCCTTAAAGCCCTACCACCAAGACCCCTAAAACCCCAAAACCTTACACCCCAAAACCCTTAAACCCCTAAACCCTTAAAGCCCAAACTATGCCCCTACCAACGGAAGCAACCTAAAGTCCCCAACACCCCAAAACCCTTCAACCCCTGAACCCTTAAAATGCTACGCCCCTGCCAAGAACAACACCTGCGACTTCGACTGTTGTGCTTCAAACCCTAAACCCTAAACCCTAAACCCTAAACCCTAAACCCTAAACCCCCCCGTTGTGCCTCCATCCGAGGCCTTGCGGAAGTTCTCGATGCGCTGGCTCAGCCTAAATGTGCAGATGGCAGAGAGCAAAAAAACATAAGGCGGGGGGCTTTTCGGGGGGTTTTAAGGGCCTTTTTCGGGTTTCGGTGTTTAGGGGCTTTTCAGGGTTTAGGGGTTTAGGGTTTAGGGTTTAGGGTCTAGGGCTTTAGGGGTTTTAGGGGCTTGCAGGGGTTTTCGGGGGGGTTTCCGGTGAGGGGTGGCCTCTTCAGTGGGTGCAGGTCTCCATCGCCACTTGCAGGGTGTGGTGGAACACCCATGTACAGGAATCTACGAATTGCTTAAGAACCCAAAAAAACACAAATATTCTTCCTGCTTAAGGAAAATAGTAGGTTCATAATTATGTTATTCTTTTGGGGTTCTTAAGCAAAGTGTAGGAATTGGTCCCCTAAACCCCCTCCACCCCAAGTCCTCGACGCCCACAAGCTGCGAAGGCACCCAAAACCCTGAACCCTGAGCCCTAAGCCGTAAACCCTAAACCCCCAAGCCCGAAACCCTGCTCCCCGGTTTTTGTGTGATCTTTCGGAAGAACACGACCTCCAAAACGCTACACCACAAACAGTGGCCCGGCAGCCCTAAAAAAACCCTCAGTCCTCAAGCCTAAAGAATTTAGGGTTTAGGGTTTCTTAGGCTTTAGGCTTTAGGCTTTAGGGTTTAGCTCTTAGGGTCCGTGAGTTGGAATGCGGAGTCCTGCCTGCTGCTCCAACTTGATGCTCTGAACTTCTCCCCAATTGAATTGGTCGATTGAATGCATCGGACCCTTTTCTCAGCGCCATTGCCGAAAGGTGGAGTATGATACGTCACTGCTATGTGCCTTCAATGAATTCGTACAAAGGGCTCAAGTATGAACAGTCTGTCAAGAGGGACTCTGTGTGATCCACTCGTTAGAAACAACCCAATGGGCCTAATTAGTTCAAATGTCACTGCAAGTTCTCTGAACCTCGAGGCTGAGGTCGCACAAGATGTGCTGCACCTGCCAAGTAGAGCTGTTAAATCTTGACTCGGGCTGTATGTGCTAGAGCTTTGCTCCGCGGTCTGCATTGTCACTTCTCTGAGCTGTTACACGTGTCTTGCACACATGGATTTTGATTTCTTGGGAAATATGCCACACTGCGTCCGCACAGGCAGTACGGATTGCGGATCTGTCGATCGCTCCTTTGTTGAGCGCATCTGCAAGCATATCTCTGGTGTCAACCCAAATTAAGCGACTAATACCCCTACCTAAGAGCTCCCTAAACGCCAAGAGATGCAACATCATTGCTCCGTCGGTACACTTGACATCCTCGGCACAAGCACTTGTCCAAACGCTGAAAGCATCCAGAATAACATCCAGCTGCAAAGCGTGGGTCATGGACTCTTGTTTGGATAGCAGTTGACTGGCACTCATGCAACCTTGCAGCAGCTCAGACATAGCAGAGTTTATCTGCATAGCTGCACCTGCAATATCCAAGGCACTCAAAAGCTCAGCAGCATATGTGCTGCGACACACGCGGCTCTGCTTCTTGGATACAAAATCTAGCAACTGTATGGAATTCGTTCCAGTGAAGGGACCATCACGGTCCACAAGCGCTATCACGCCGGATCGGACTGCAAGGTGTTCTTGGCCCTCTCCTTTGAAGCTACTGTCAGTGACTACCACCAACCTCCAAGGTCTGGGAACCTTCTTATACCTCAGGCATAGGGGTTTTAATTTCAAATACTTTAAGACCCTGTTTAGATTGGCAACATCCTGTACACGTGGTGCCTTTAGCCTTCTTTGTAGCGCGGATACAAACACTGCCACATCAGGTCTAGTTTGCGTGGTCCATGCAACTCCACCTAGGAGGGACATATAAAGTCGTGCAATTTCCGGTGATACTTCTGCTTCAGGCTGCATTAGTTTCAAATCGGCATCGGGTATTGGTCTAAGTTCGGCGATATAGTGCTGTTGGCTCAGCACCCGGGTGCCATCTGACTCAAGTGAGTGCTTTAACCCCAAGTGCTCAAAACAGTCATTTTCTACCTTTAGTTGGTCAAATTCCTTTTCTAAACCACGAATTATGGCGGCACGCTCGCTGTCGTTTCCTGTGATCTTGAGATCGTCTACATGTATCGATAACAAGGCAAGTAATTTTCCATTTGAATGCTTGGCAAACAGCTGTGCGTCGGCTTGCAGAGGACGCAACTCCAGTTGCGCCAACACACGCTTCAAAGCCAACGCCCACAGACGCGGCGCATCCTTGAGTCCGAAACCTGGCTTGAGTAAATACAAAACCTCACGATCACAGTTGAAGCTTTCGAGGCCGGGGATGGCTTGAATAAGCTCAGCAGAACCTGGCGGCAGGATCAATTGTACATCTCGAAGCACAGCGTCCTCACCATTTTCGAAAAGCTCACGAAATGTAAGGCCCCTTAAAAAGGCTTCGGCAACATCTGCCGATGTCAATCCCCAACCAAATTGTACCGAAGTTATTAACACCAACCGTTGCCCCCATCTAGACGTTGTACCGGCAAAGTTTTGCACAGCTTGTACATCCTTAAAACCTTGCACGACAAGTCGGGCTTTAATTTCGCGTGTTCCCTCTATCATTTTCCACTTGAGAACCCATTTAGAAGACAACGCATTAGTCGCAGTAGCACGAGGCCCTCTGCGCCACGCGCGATGCGTGTTCCACCGCAGCAATTCTTTTATCATTGCTTTTCTACAGCGCTCCACGTTTTCCAAGGCTTCTTGTCTAGTCAAAATGTTGTTGGCACGCTCAATAACAGGATTCAACGGTGCTTCAAAGTTCATCGATACCGTCTCGTCCTCTTTCACGCTGTCACGAAAACACACCAAATACTTTGCTGCTTGGCTGGTGAACTCTATCTGCAAAGGCTCATCAAGAAGTTCGCTTACGTTGAATATGTAAATGTTTGAACCGACGTTATGACGACACACCTCTGGCGGTCTTGTCAAAAACTGATACCACTCATCCTCATCAGCAGTTGGCTCGAAAGTGTCGGATGACTCAGACGCAGATTGGACTGTGGCATCACTGTGCGACTCACGAGGCGTTCCAATGTCGAACTCCTCAGGCCCAACCTGATCGGTGGCCCTCGCATTTTCAATTGCACGCTGACGCCGGTTTTGCATTACCGCTGAGGTGATGTCTTGCACTCGCGGAAGCTGCGGATCGCTTATTCCACCGATGTTTGGGATGTCTTGGACATGTTGTCTCAGCGACAACACAGTTTCAGCATCTACAGCAAAGAATTGTACGAATGCCACGTCGTTGCACTTTCGGCCAAGCATGCGTTCAAAGTTTACAGAACAGGACCCAGGAATGTACGCTACTGACCACGCATCCAGATGGCCCTTGTCCCACATGAGCAACAAAGACTCATCACACTCTACACCTGCCAGAGTTGGTACAGAGTTCCCCAACCTGAATGAGATTACCCCATTAAACTGCAGGTTGCAAGCGGCCATGTGGAGTCCAGCGATGACCTCAACAGGAAGACGAGCATTGTTCTCGAAGCTTTGCCACACTCCTTGCTGTCTGAACCAACCCAACCGAACGACCTGCCTATCTAGTGACTCAGCGGCATGCCGAATCACTCCTACTGGCGTGGACACAGGCTCATGGGTCATCAGCACAGTGTACATTAAGGAGCGGCGCAAGTCTTGCACTCGACACAGCATCGCCTTGCCTTGGAACCTGATGGTGATGTGACCTTGTGTCAGTGTGCTCACATCAACGACCGTGGCTGGACCTAACCATCCGCTATGGTCCTTTGTGGCAGGTTGCCTCCAAAAATCTACCTGTTCACCGACAGACAGTTCAAGAAGCTCGCCTGTGACTCTTGTTTTATGTTTAGTGGCCCGCTCTAATTTGGCAGCGGCAGTTGCCTGAACCATCGCCTGAATGCTCTTTGCCCTCAGGCGATCAGCGTCTTTTGCTTCGATGTCAGGTCCACTTTCAGCATCAACTACGTCAAATAAGTGTGGGACTCGTCCAATTACCGCTTCGTAAGGACTTGCATTTCCAATTCGCATCATGGCATTTTTAACGTACACACATTCAGACAAAATTGCCTCAAAAGACGCCTTTATGCCATCGGCCATGGTTTGATCTCGCAGTAAGTGGAATTGATGCCGTAACAACGCATGATGTCTTTCAACTACATTTGCGTGAGCGTAGCGAGCCTTAGGGACGAACTTAATGTTACGATGACTCATCCAGGCGGCTGCTGCCGGTGACGCAAGTCCACCTTCCTGATCACTTACAATCGCCATTGGTGGACCAAACAGGCTCAACCAATGCTTTTGGATGCACTCCAGCAGCGTGTCAGTAAGTTTGTTTGGAATCACGGTTGCCACACAAAAACGCGTACAAACGTCCACCATATGAAAAATTACCTTGTCCAAAATGAACAACAAGTCAATCTGGACTTCTTCATTAAACATCGTGGGCAAATTTGTACTCATTATGGCTTTTGCTCCGGGCCTCGTCCAGCTACGACATATACCACAAGTGTCTGTTATTTGCGCTACCATTTCCAAGACCTGCGGCTCAACCCCTGCTGCTGCAAGCAATCCACGCAAACGTTGTGTGGAAGGATGGTAAAATCTCACATGTAGCTGTCTTAAAGCTCTGCGGACCACAGCTTCGTTGAGACTGCGCAGCTTTTGCAAAGCGCGACCGAGATCGAATCTCGTCCATGCTTCCTCCGACTGCGCTGGCGGGGCTTCTTCTATAGGTGGAACTGCTTCTGGCGGTGAGGAAGCTGCTGCTGCCTCGCGTTCTGCACGCGGTGCACTCGGTCCGACAGCGGCTGCTGCGTCACCTGCGATCGGAGCGTCACCTTCCCGAGAGCTTGCTGCCCGACCTGCTGCGTCAGGCGGCGCGCGGTCCGCTGCCCGTCCTGCTGCTGCCGGTGGCGCGATGTCTCTAGAAGGTGACGCTACACGACCTGATGACCTGGATGGCCTTGCACTGCTGGATGCTACACTACCTGGCTCCCCACCTAAACCACCATTAACCACCTGAACAGCTGTGTCTCGTCTACGAGCAGCCGGTGCGTGAGATTCATCTCTCGGCTTTGCACGACTTGGTCCTGGTCCGGAATCTAGCCTGGCCTCTGAAGTAGGCTCACGCGCTGCTGGAATTCTTACATCTCCACGTCGACGTTCACGACTGGCCCCTGCCGGCATGTCCCTTGAAACCGACCACTGGCACGTTTTATCAAGGCGATGTTCTTCATGCACACGAGGCTTATTTGACTGACACGCCGGACATTCCCAAACCTTGGGTTCGACATTCTTGTGCATACAGTCGTCTACACGCGTATGTGAGGGGTCCTCTTTTCTCTTGTGCCATCTACAACCAGGACAAACCATGCTTCTCGTGTCTACTGTGGGAAAGGATACAGATGACCCTAAAACCAGATCGGCGATGGCAGAAGCAAATATCCTACACATGTCGCGCGGCCACTCCTGACACACCTGGCTGGGCACACCGTTTGCCCGATCACTGATTGAAGAAACTCCTGCGTGCGCGTGAGTTCCTGCGCACTGCTTGCTTCGGAACCTGTGAACGAGCGTCTCGTGAGATGCCCACAGCTCAGTCCTCTTCCGAATTGGAAGGTGCGGCGGTTTCGGAGACTTTAAACCCACTTGGCACTGGTCAAAGATGCACTGCACACACATGGGTCGTAACGACGACCACTCGGGCAGCTGGTACAACTCACTGCCAGCAGGTTGTTCTATGAGAAAGTGTCGCTGATTTTGCAACTGCCAGCAAGCAATGTCATAGCACAAGCGTGCGAAAACTTCACCTTCATATCGGGAAGCCGCATAACCGTCGGGATGCAAGACTCGATTGATGCGGCTCATCGGTCCGAAAGCTCGACACGGCGGTCCCATCAAGACAACGGTGGGTCTCACCTTCAGAAGATAGCATTTAAGAGCTGCGACGTCTTTTGAATCGGTCAAGTCGAAACCCGTGACTGCATCAAAATTCTGTCCTGAAGCCATATCGAAACCCCGGGTAAGCATGTATGAAGTTCTACCCTTTCCCCCAAACAGCTCAACCAGGTGAACCTGAGCTTGTGACAACTCGTTGCTGAACATGGCACCCAACTGCCTAATCGAGCACACACCTTTGGCCGTAACTTGTGATTTTGGTATTGAACATCCCGATCCATGGAACTGATTCTCGACCCCTTGCAGGCTTGCATACACGTGCTCTATGGTCGCATTCCATTCGTCAGGCATCTCATCTTCTTCTAAACTACTCAGGAGATATGCAGACCAAGGCACGACCTCAGTGTGAAGCAAAAGGGACGAGAGATCCTCTCCGCAGTCCTGGTAAATCTGCTCGACAATTTGCATTTTCTTACGAGGAGATAAACCTTCCTGTTTTATCTGCCTTAGGCGTTCTTTCTGCTTCACAGCCTGCTCAGTCGGATACACACACTCTGCATCGACATCTGAATCGGACGTCTGAAACGTTACGCGCTTGTGGATGCGCTAGACTCAGCCATAGGTGCATATGGGGTTGCGTTAGACAGGGGAAACCCATAGTTTACTAGCCTGACTTTAGTCTCTGTGTCAAGTTCCAACATCGCACGATTTGCGTAGATCGCCAAGGTATATCTTTCTCCTTGCCACGGCATTGAGGCATGGTACCTCTCAGGATCAAAGCGTATCATTCGATGCTTGCATGACACAAGCTTACCGGGCATATATTCACCCCGATCTGAAACCAGCCATTTAACCTCTTTACAACCCTCTATTTCACCTTCTAGTAACTGCACCCATAACTGACCATTTTTGTAAGAACCCAAACCAATTAGTTGATTCGCTGTACCACTAAGGTTCCCATAATCCCAGTGCGGCTTAAATTTGGCATTGCGATTGACAGAAATAGAAGTCCAGGTTCCACTTGCGTGGTGATGTTTGGCAAAGGCATTTAGATAGCGGCAGAGATTTGCCATCTCTTCAGTGGCGGCGGTGACGCCGACAACAGCTCCTCGCTTATAGAGGCCAAACACCACAACTGAACCCATTTCCACAGGTTGCCGATGTGTGTTGCGGTGTTCACGCGGCAGCAACCGCAGCATGACAAGGCATGTTTTGAAGGAAAAATCCTGTTCGGAAAGGGAACGCACAGCCTGTTCTTCCATCAGATGCACTGCTTTCATTCGCTGTCCGATCTGGAAGTGTCCTGCAGGCTCTGGCGGCACGTCATGAAACGCTAATGGTTCTTGCACGTCCACCGACAAGGCAGCGTTGCTTGCATCAGCACGCGCCACTGTCAAGGCATTCTTAGGGGCTAAACCATACGGGTTGAGGTTTATCTTATTTGGGCGGTGAGAATCGCTGACTGCTGACTCGGGCTGCATGTGCAACGCGGTCTGCGCCACACCCAAGCCACTGGCTTGAAGGGCACACTGCACGATGGAATGCAAAACTCGCTGCTGGCGACCAAGACAATCTTCAACATTAAGGTCTTTTGAACTGATGTGGTCTTGGGAATTTTCACAAGTACATGTGAATGACCCCAACAGCTTAATGTTACAAGCGATGCGAATGACAGTTTTGCATTTATTCCCAACCCAGTTTAGCCGCGCTTCGTGCCAGCACCAACTGTGATCAGTCACTGAAAGATTTGCAACCAACTCTTGCACTACTCTAAGCGACCAAACCAAACTACGAACATTTGCTTCCAAGACTAACAAACCACCTTGAGTAATTTGGTTATTTGCCACTTGCGCCAGGTGTTGCGCACGTTGGCTGTCATGCCTATTGCCTGTACCTGCCGCAGTGCCTCCCAGTCTGATCCATACCAGTGCTGGGCTCTGAGAGGCTTGCAAATTCAAAATGTGTCTTGCTTGCTGCTTAGAATGAAGATCACGACTGAAATGAGTGCTCTGGAAACCCATCTGTGACAGAATATTTTGACGCATTCCTGCTTGATCACAGAAGACCCATGCCTGCACTGCGGCCCTATGCTTCTCCGCACTCAACGTTGAAGAGGCACGCTGGCACAGGCAGCTGCATTGCCCTGAGAATCTGGTTCATGCGCTACGCAAGCACGTGACGATGCGAAATCAAGCGACTTGACAGGATCTATGGCAGAATCCTGTTCGGAATGCACAGGTAAGATAAGATGTCCACTCTCACTCAGAGCTAAGGGAAGCACAACTGTGCCTGGACTCATGGACATTTGGATCCCACCTGGACCGGGAATGATGAGTTTCCGTCCGTCAGTGTCAAGAATGGCCTTGGACTTTCTTAATGATCTCAACCCCAACAAAGGCGGCAAGTTGCTGTCTGGTACAATGGGAGTGTTGAAAGACCCCGGAATGTCTCCTGACTCTTCAGTGTGAAGCCGGAATCGAATGGCATGGCTGGTGGTGGCTTGCTGCGAACCCTTTCCAACTCCTTGCACATTCAACGGCTTCGCGAGCTGCCTGGAGTGAGTCTCACAGCCCAGCTGCTCAGCCATCAATTCCATGCTGGCGGCTCCGCACAGATTGTCGTGCGCTCCAGGATCCACAAGAAGTCCTACCTTGCCCTTGACACGTGTGTGCTCATGATACACGTGCGAGGTGCTGCTGGTTGCTCTGTCGCCTGTCACATCATCAGTCTCCCACCAAGGAAACAGCAGCGACTGCAACTGCACAGTCACTTTCCCTCGCTCTTGTTCATCTCGGCCTGCGTTTGGCCTGTGTGTTGGAGGGGGATGCTTTGGCTCAGGGGCACCATGCACCAGACGCTGAACACTCGGAGCAAGAGACACTTGGCTTGCACTGTCCTCGGGTCGGATCTGAACTGAAGATGGGCGAGAAGGCTGCCCTGGCTCCCAACTAGGAGGCTCGCTCGACTCGTTGTTCAGTGCACTGGCCCTACGCTTGTGAGGTTTATTCACGCTTGACACTTGCGACAATCGTTCCAGCTCTACATCAACTCCGGTCCGACTACCGCTTGCACGCGACACAGCCGACATGTAGTGCGAAGAAAATGTGACCCCAGGTAAAGATCGTTCTTCACCCCAGTCCTCACGCGTGCCAGCACATTGACCGGAACCTGCGTAGCTGGTGTGCAATGTCAGCGCAGGCTGAGCCGAAACATGATGAGCCGAGCCACCTTGCGTAACCAAAGGACACTGTCGCCACAGATGCTGGTCGGAGTTGCAGCGATTGCAACGCAGCACCTTCCCGTCCTTTCCTTTAGGATTGCCGCGTCCTTTTCCTTTGCCCTTGCCAGACCCGGACTGTCCCTTCCCGCCAGCAAAGCTGGAAGCCGGAAGGAATGCTGCATATGTTCGGGCATATGGGGACTTATTAAGGCGACTAAAATCCTTGGGCTTGTGACTGAACTTTCGATATCTTCGGGGAGGCTTGCCACTAAACCTTCGCCATTTTCTTCGGGCAACACGGTACTGGTGATACAGCTCGCATGCTACGGCATCGTCATCCATGTGAGGATCAGTCGTGTTGAACGCAGAGTATGATTCTGCCATTCCTTCATCCTCACTGGAGGTGCAAGAGCTAATGTCCTCATCCTCAAAGAAAGTGCCACACGAATGACACTGCGCTCCCCACTCTTGGGACGCGGAAACTGCATCTGCTCCAGCGTGTGAGGAAACGGGAGCTGCGCCAGTTGGCGCTAGGGGAGTTTGATGGGCATTAGTCCATGCCCCCGAAGCAGTGTAGCTTGGATATGCAGCGCCATATGCACTTCTACTTGCACACCCTTCCCCTGCTCCTTGCTCAAACACTGGGAAAAAATATGCTCCCGGATCCCCTGTAGCCCCTTGACGACCGGCACCCTTAAAACCATGCTCAAACAAATGGCCTTGTCTGCGTATCCGACCCATTAACTCAGTAAGTTGACCTTCGTTCTGTGGAAGCTGGCCTCCGATTGGTGCCAGCAAGCGGTCCATGAGCTCTGGAGGGAGCTGCAAAGCACGCAACAAAACCCACGCAAGACCAGATGAGTTCAAAGCCAATCCCCCTCTTTGCGCGGCACGATTCCGAAGCACGTCAAAGCGAACAAGCATGGAGTCTACGGATTCATTGGGAAGCTTGGCAAAAGCCATGAACTCTGCCACAGATTTGGTGCTCACTTCCTGCTCTAGGGGGGCATATCTTTGGGCTAGGGTCTGGACCAAAACCATTAAACCACTTATGTGTTGGCCAGTTTGAGGGTCTACGATTCCGTGGGATAAGACTTCAGGGGTTAGCTCTCTCACGAGTTCTCTGGCTGAACCCGTCACTTGCAATGCTGCCACTGGCCCCCATCTCTGCACGTCCATGTCTGTAGCTGAGGACCAAAGAACCAAGTCGGAGATCCAGGACCTGAGGCTGTAGTGGGACGATCTCTCCACTGACCACGCCGGCGGTACCTTCAGGGTAGCCGTTCCAATGAACGGTGGCCCTGCGTCACCCACATGGGCATGTTGACGAGGCCCTCCATCACGAAATCCGCCAGGGATCATCCCGCACAACCAAGAGGCGGCGAACGCTGCACTTGCCAACGTTTCAAGAATAAGCCATGTGCGATGGCTCAAAACTCGACCACGTCCGGTTTTCGCGCCTTGCCACTTCCAGCGTCGCTTGTGCAGGTTCTTGTCCTGTAGTCGTCTGAACGCGCCAATAGGTCTGATCAGTGCGTCGTAGTCGTTCCACGTGAGATTCCGTCTTTGACGACGTGTGCGCCACGTTGTCCAGTTACGCAATGGAGCCGATATCATCGCTTGGCTGTTCACCTGATCTGCTTCTGACTTGTCACTGGCCAAAACCACTGCTGTACTTGGTCCGGCCATCGACACCTCAGGAAGAGTCAGGCGTTGCAAAAGCTCCAGTGCGTTTCCGTCCATGCTGTAATTGTCGTCATTCAGAACCTGTCGTAGTTCCGCGATCACCTCCCGCACAACTTCATCTCGAATTCTGTCATGCCAAGAGGCCAAACTCGACGTATTCTGCAGGCTGATATTGGGCTCGTCCGCAGAATCCAAGAATTTGTGTACTTGGTCACCTTCCCACTCGAAATCCAGATATGTATCCACGAGCGACAGGAAAGCCACCAAGAAGAGCACAAATCCGAGGATTCCACGCCAAAGGTATCCGGAACTGGCCTGGTTCTGACCAGCCAGCTCCGCTACCAAGTTGGAATGCGGAGTCCTGCCTGCTGCTCCAACTTGATGCTCTGAACTTCTCCCCAATTGAATTGGTCGATTGAATGCATCGGACCCTTTTCTCAGCGCCATTGCCGAAAGGTGGAGTATGATACGTCACTGCTATGTGCCTTCAATGAATTCGTACAAAGGGCTCAAGTATGAACAGTCTGTCAAGAGGGACTCTGTGTGATCCACTCGTTAGAAACAACCCAATGGGCCTAATTAGTTCAAATGTCACTGCAAGTTCTCTGAACCTCGAGGCTGAGGTCGCACAAGATGTGCTGCACCTGCCAAGTAGAGCTGTTAAATCTTGACTCCGTGACCCCCCCAGGTTTAGGGTTTAGGGTTTAGGCTTTAGGGTTTAGGATTTAGGGTTTAGGGTGTAGGCTTTCGGGACCCTTTTGGGTCCCCGTGTGACGTTTGAGTCTCCGCCGGGGCGCGGCATGTCTGTTCCGCGGACGCGGAGCAGGCTCAGGTAGCCTGCGAGAGCTTGTGTGAGGGTTGGGAAAGGAGGCTTAGGGTTTAGGGTTTAAGGGTTTAGGGTTTAGGATTTTAGGGTTCAGGGTTCAGGGTTTAGGGTTTAGGGTGTTTCGGGGTTGTGGTTTTAGGGTTGTGTGTGTGTGTGTGTATGTTCACTGCGGGGCTTGCGGCTTGGGGTTGGGGTAGGTTTAAAAAGAATGTATGTTCTTTGCCTTGGAGGTTTTGAAGGCATGAGAACCCCCAAACTCACAAACCCCAACCCTAAACTCCTGAACCTTCTGGCTTGAGCTCCTGCATGGCTTGGGTCCGGTGTTGAGGGAAGCTTGGTGCTGCATTTGGGGGGGGGGGGGGGGGGGGTGGTGAGGAGTTTAGGGGTTTGAATTCAGCACCACAGTTCTTGTAGGGGACAGAGAAGAGTCGCCTCAGGATCGCTTCCCACCGACCAAGATTTCTGGGTAACCTTACAGAGGCTCGACCTCCTCCGAAGCACCCCGAAAAGGCTGAATGACCAAAAACAACCACTTAAGGGTTAAGGGGCTTTGGGCCTTAGGGTTTAGGGTTTAGGGGCTTTGGGCCTTAGGATGAGGGCTTTAAGGTTGTAAGGTTTGGGGAGCTACCTGCCCCCCTACTGAGCAAACTCTATCGTCCGAGAGGCACAGGTAGGGGTAGATGGCGTCGCAGCCGAAGCCGAGCAGGCAGCAGAAGTGGTGGATCTCCTGAGGGTTTAGGGTTTAGGGTTTAGGGTTTAGGGCTTAGGGCTTAGGGCTTAGGGTCTAGGGCTTAGGGGTGAAGGAAACTTGGGTTCCGCTGTGCCTTTCCGAGATTTAAGGTTGAGTAAACAAAACCTACGAACCGAGTAAGGGTCTGAGTGGGTGTGACTTCGGGCCCTGCGCCCCTCCAGGGTCTAAGCCAAAAAAACTTCAACCGAAACTCTAAACCCCGAAGCTTACAAGCGGAACAAGCAACTTTTCATATTTCATATGAATCCTAAGAACCGTACACGTCCCCAAACAACCCAAGAAGTCCTGCACCCCGAAAAACACTCGGAGCTGAAAACCCCAAACCCTAAACCCTAAACCGCCTAAACCGTAACCCTAAACCCTCAAGGTTCTCGGCGCTGGCTGCCGAGACGCGTGGGCGTCTGCTGCTTCCACCACCAAGGCAACCTGCTCTCCGAGGCAGTTTAGGGTTTGGGGTCTCGGGTCTAGGGTTTAGGGTTTAGGGCTACCTTTTTTTTTGTCCGATGTTTAAGTGCCTAGGGCTGCTTCTAGTTTAGGGTATTCGTTTGGTTCTTGTGGCTTCAGGATTTGGGAGTCTAGGACTTCTTGCGAGCTTTATGCAACCCGCAACCCTAAACCCTAAACCCTGGGGTTCGTTGATGTGTTTTAGGGTTTAGGGGGCTTCGTGCAGTTTAGGATGTCAGCGGTTCGGTGGACGTTGAAGTCCATGACTTGGGTTTGGGTAAGAGGGCTTCTTGTAGTTTAGGGTCTACTAGGGTCGATTAGGAAGCCTAAACCCACTCCAATCAAACAAACAGCCATCGCGCTGCCAGCCCTATCCCAAAACAGCCACCCCAATATTCCAAAGCCGGAAGTCCCGAGACCAAGGGCTTAGGGCCGAGGATAGGAATTACAAGGAGGGGTTCGCCTTGGTCTCAGCATTTGTAGGCGCTTCTGCGATGGGGACAAGGGAGGTCTTGAAAACACATCGAAGAAGCTCGGGCTTACTTGGAGGTTCATGAGTACTGAGAACCCCAATTATACGTCTACTGATAACCTACTTAGAGGACTTAGGGGACTTGAGGGGGGGGGGGGTTGAAGTACAGTTATACTTGGGGTTTACAAGCTATATTTATAAGTACCCTATAAACCCTTTAAGGGGAGTCTATAGAGGGCCCTATACATCCCCTTTATGGGAGTATCTAGGGGTCCCCTTCTGATTGGGGGTAAGTAAGCACCCGTGAACAAGGGCTACGGCCTGCCTTAGCGCGCAACTTCTTGGCGATGAGGTCCTGCACAGTGGGGCGAAGCTGACCCTCAACTACTTTTTGCTTAGGAACCCCAAAAACAAATAAACTACTAATCCCTATATTGCCCTTATAAGGAAGAACATTTTTTAATTTTTTGGGGGTTCTTAAGCAAACAGTAGTAAACACTGACCCTTGGGATGTTCCTCCTCAGGCTAACAGCTCCTGTAAGAGTGCCCCCTATTGATAACCCCAACTAACAGCTCCTTTATAGTACCCCCCTATTATAACCCCAAGTAAGGGCTGGTAGTATAAGGGGGAAGATCCCAAACTGAACCTTAAATTCCTTGAGCCCTGAACCCCTTAAGCCTAAGCCCTGACAAAAACCTCAAAAAACAGACCTCTGAAGCTCTTGTGTTCAAGGTTCGGACGTGGGGGAAAAGGCATGCTTTCAGGCACCTCAACCTTTCTGAGTTCAACTGTGGAGGGGTCCTGGTGCGATCTCGAAGTAGCGGGTAGATCAACACAGCGCAAGCCAGAAAGGGCCAACAAGAAAGCTCCCCCCAAACCCTGAACCCTAAACCCTAAACCCGAAACAGTGAGCCCTGCCCGGAGACCAGTCCCTCTGGAGCCATCCACGAAAAACGAAAACACCGAAACGATTTTACCTACAGCTTCGAGGCAGCAACTACCCTTATCAAGTATAACCCACAAGATCGCACGTCCCAGAAACCCTCAACCCTCAACCCTCAAGCCTAAACCCTAAACCCTAAACCCTAAACCCCATGGGGCTTTCGGTAAGCCACCTGGTGCACCGCACCCACGGCCAAGAGTGAGCTCACAGGCACGCGGCTCTGGCTCGCGCGGCGGTGGGACAGCACCTCGAGGGGAGAAGGGGTTTAGGGCTTAGGGTTTAGGGTTTAGGGTTTAGGGTTTAGGGTTTAGGGGGAAGGCTCTCAGATTGGGATGTTCCCCCTTGTACTAACAGCTCCTTAAAATAGGGATTCTAGTACCCCCCTTATCTTAGTTGCTGAGTTCATGAGCCCCCCCCCCCCCCAAAAAAAAAAAAGTGTACCTTTTCAGTTCTTTTTTGGGGATTAATAGTGTCACAAAAAGTGTAAAGTGTACTCACTCAGCTACCAAGTCATTTTAATCACGATTCAGGACTGCTTGTATAACATCCCAAGCTGTAAGAGTCGAAACAAGAGCTTTTAGAGGCTTCAAGGGGGGCTTAGGAGCTCGGAGGGTTCCATGACTCAGTGATGGTGGAAATGCTTTGTAAACTTACGGGAGTAACTTAAGGTTGTGAGTTCTGAGGAATTGGCGGACTAGGGCGCAGGGTTGACTTAGGGTTTCGGAGCTTCAGGGTGGTGGGCTCACGGCTCTCAGGTTCAGGGTTCCGTGGGGGGTTACGGTCAAAGCCTGACTTACTTGGAGGGCTAGACCCTAAACCCTAAACCCTAAACCCTAAACCCTAAGCACGGCTCGGAGCGCAAGAAATCCGCACAACCTAGAGGCAAGAGGCCCTCAGCTAGTACCCCACCCCCCGAAAAAAAACCGATATCAGCAGGGTCTTGATCCTTCGTATCCAAAAAGGACACCAATTCTACACACTCATAAGAAAACCCTAAATACACTCACCAATAACAGTAATGGTAACATTTCAACACTGTTTCATGGCAAGCTCTTCATGACCTTAAACCCTAAACCCTGGCTTCTATAGTGTCTTCATGGACCTCCTGAGCCCCATATGGAGCATAGGGTTTATACTACCCTAAACCCTAAACCCCAAACCCCAAACCCCTAAGCCCGAAACCCCAAACCCTAAACCAAACCCTAAACCTAAACCCTGAACCCTAAACAAACCCCAAACCCTAAACCCCAAAAAGCCCTAAACCCTAAACCCCAAACCCTAAACCCCAAACCCAAAACCCTAAACCGCCCAACGTCATTTAGAGGCCGGGGGGCCAGGATGGCAGCGCCATCGCCGAGGATGGCAGCCTCGGCTTCTTTGCAGATCTGGTCCAGGCGCTCCTGCCCGCGAAGTTTCTTCCGGGGTGGGGTTTAGGATTTAGGGTTTAGGGGTTTAGGGGTTTTGGGGTTTTTGGGTTTTGGGGTTTGGGGGTTTTGGGGTTTTAGCGGTTTAGGGGTTTTTGCGGTTTAGGGGTTTTAGGGGTTTAGGTTTTAAGGCGTTTTAGGGTTTGGGTTTGTTTAGGGCTGTGGAAACAGGCTTGAATTTTGAGGTTGCTGATTGCTTCCCATGGCCTTGAACCACTAAACGACATGGAAACAATGGCAACCCACGCATGAACCCTCTGAACCTCAACAAGCCCTTTCAACCGGACTCGCGCTTGAGGTGTGTTCAGGTCCGGCAGACTCCAACGAGCTGTCCGGTTCTTTGGCATCTGAAAGGAGCTTTGAAATGGCTGAGCCACGGTTTCAAGTTGCCTGGGGCGCTGAGACGTTGAGTCACGGCTTGTGTAGACTGCGTCTTGCGCTACGGGGACTCTGCGGGGGAGAGCTGGGAGCCAAGCCTCGCAAGGGTTTAGGGTTTAGGGTTTAGGGTTTGGGGTTTAGGGTTTGGGGTTTAGGGTTTAGGGTTTAGGGTTTGGGGTTTGGGGTTTAGGGTTTAGGGTTTAGGGTTTAGGGCCCTTCCAGCTTCCTTCGCAAGTCACACCTCAGGCGGGCTTGACGGCCACAACTGCATGCCGGCATTGCTTCGACGTCGTTCAGCCGCGCTTTTTTAAGTGCCGCCTTCTGGCAAAACTCAAGTACAGGAGCCTTGGGGCACGCCGAGCTGTCTCGTTGACTTCTTAAGCCCATCTGAGCCCTACAGACTCTTTGAAGCTCAGAGGCTCCGGCGTGCGGGGTGCACGTGATCTGGGGTCCCGCGGTAAGATGGCGATGAGAGGAGGAGGAAGAGGAGGAGGAGGAACTGCCCGCTAAACTCTGTATCCCTAAGGCCCCCCCAAATGCCTAAACCCCCCAAACCCTCAAAACCTAACGCGAAAACCCTAAAGCCCTAAAACCCTAAAACCCGAAAGCCCTAAAGCCCTAAAATCCTAAAACCCCCAAAACCCCAAAACCCCAACACTCTAAAACCGTCAAGACCTTAAAACCCGAAAACCCTAAAAACACAAAAACCTTAAAACCGAAAACACCCTAAAAACCCAAACCCCAAAAAACCCTTAAAAAAAGACCCTAAAACCACCCAATCAACAAAAAAAAACCGAAAAAACCTTAACACCCTAACCCCCCCCCCAGGAGGCCCTCCTTGAGGAGGTTGTTGCCTCGCGTCGCGCGGTCCGCCTGCCGCGCCCGCGACTTCGTCTCCTGGGGCTGCTTCTCGGGGTTTTTGGGGCTTCGGGGCCCGAAGTCTCCCCCCCAAAACACGGGAGCTTGTAGGGTCGTTGGAGCCCTAAACCCTGAACCCTGAACCCTAAACCCTAAACCCTAAAGCCTACAGCCTAAACCCTAAGTTTAGGCTAGGAAGCTTGGGGGCACAGGCCCGCACCCCCCCAAGCTCTCGGGCTTTTCTAGGGGCCTAAAGAACGCCATACGCCCTACAAGTCCTACAACCCCTAAACCCTAAACCCAAAACTCTAAACCTTAAACCCTAAACCCAAAACCCTAAACCCTAAACAATATAGGGGTTTCCGAAATTACGTAGGGGTACCTTTGTGGGGTCCTTGTTCTAAACTGCCGCAGAGGCGGGAGGGATTAGGGGCAGTTCGGGGGCAGGCTCCCTAAACCCCAAACCCTTAACCCCAAACCCGAGACCCTAAACCTCAAACCCTAAACCCTAAACCCTAACCCCCAAACCCTAAACCCCAAACCCTAAACCCACCAAGACTTGAGAAAGAGAGAAACAACCGAAGGCCAGCCGAGGGTCGCTCAGGCCGTAGGTCATGTCCAGAACCACCGTAGGCATGCCATCCGCCTGCTTGGAGGTTCATGGCACTTGTTAACCAATGATAACTGTACCTACTTATAACGATACTTATAACTGTACTTATTAACCAATTATGACTGTACTTATAACTGTACTTATAACTGTACTGATTCATCAACTAAAAGTGTACTTATAACTGTACTTACAACCATATTATGGCACGTAGGGGGCTTATAAGTGGGTTGTACGTACAGGTATAACTGGTGCATAAGTGTTTCTCTCCAAGGGGGGGGGAGCCCCGAGGACTGGGGGGCCCCTACAAACCCCAAACACCTTAAGCCCTAAACCCTAGCCCTAAACCCTAGCCCTAAACCCTAGACCCTAAACCCTAAACCCCAAACCCCAAACCTTAGCAACTCGGGGAAGAGGCTCAAGAAGTTCCAAAACTGCCAGGCCCAAGATCATCGTCGACACCGGCCTTAATGGTAGGAGTAGGGCTTGAGGGCCGAGGGCTCAGAGAAGCGGTTTAGGGTTTAGGGTTCAGGGTTTAGGGTTTAGGGTTTAGGGTTTCGGGTCTAGGCCAACACCCACAAGCTCTTCCTTCAAGGCCTCTGCAGGGCCTCTGCCATGGGACTTAGGATTGAACCATGCGTCCGCTGGTGTGTGGATATGGGGGGGTTAGGGTTTAGGGTTTAGGGTTTAGGGTTTAGGGTTTAGGGTTGAGGGTTTAGGGTTTAGGGTTTAGGGTTTAAGGGATATGGGGCACTGAGCGTTATTGCAGGACCAACGCTTCCAGAGTTGGCGAGATCGGCTCGCCCGAGCAGGCGAGCATTGCCCTTTCTCTGCTTTTGTTTGCGCCAGACCCTAAACCCCAATGACGGACGATGTCTTGAGAATCCCTCGGGTATTGCGGCAGCTGACCCCTGTAGTCTAAGGAGTGCACTTCCCAGAAGCTGAGCCCAACCTCAAACACCGAAACCTCCAAAACCTTAAAAAAAGGATAGGGTTGAGGAGCTTCAGGGGTAAAGGCACCAAAACCTAAAACCTTGAAACCGCCGCTCAGTCCCAAACCCTAAACCCTGAACCCTGAACCCTGAACCCTGAACCCTAAACCCTAAACCCTAAACCCTAAAACCCTAAACCCTAAACCCTAAACCCTAAACCCTAAACCCTAAACCCTAAACCCTAAACCCTAAACCCTAAACCCTAAGCTGGCCTCCAGGCCAAAGAGGGCGTTGTAGCGGCGTGTGTCCAGGATTGGGGAGTCGAGGAAGACGCGGCGGCAGGCCTCTCATGAAAAGTGCAGAGCCTTGGGCTGCGTACCCAGTGAGATACAGCAGAAGGTTTAGGTCTAGGGTTTAGGGTTTAGGGTTTAGGGTTTAGGGTTTAGGGTTTAGGGTTTAGGGTTTAGGGTTTAGGGTTTAGGGTTTAGGGTTTAGGGTTTAGGGTTTCGGGTTTAGACCTGAACCTTGGGAGGTTAGTTGGGGGCTACCTAGGTATATACAGGGACTCTATAAGGGGGGAGAGGCTTGGGATGCTCCGGACTTTTTCTGGCAGTCTTTAATGAGGATTATTCGTACCACCTACCAGAATCCCTAGTAAGGAGCTGCTAGCAAAGGGTTTAGGGTTTAGGCAGCGCACCCTTCTAAAACCCCTAAACCCTAAACCCTAAACCCTAAACCCTAAACCCTAAACCCTAAACCCTAAACAGCGCACCCTTCTGAAACCCTAAACCCTAAATCCTAAACCCCAAAACACACCCAAATGCATTCGAAACCCACTGCCAAGGCGGAAGACTCCAGCTGGAGAGTCGCATGATGCTGGGTTTAGGGTATAGGGTTTAGGGTTTAGGGTTTCGGGTTTAGGGTTTCTGGTTTCGGGTTTAGGGGTACAATGGTTTAGGGGTTAGGGTCTAAGGTTTAGGGTTTCAACCCAAAGCCCCCGACACCAAAACATACCCAAACAACTAATGCCTAAACCCGAATTGAAACCCCTAAGCCCGACATACCAGAAGCACCCACACTCAACTAAAGCCAATAACCAAATAGTCCTAAACACTAAATAAACACTAGGTTGACACCATAAACCCTAAATACCCCGAATTCCCGGAAATCCCAAGTCAGAGCTACCCTAAACCCTAAACCCTAAACCCTGGACCCTAACCCTAGACCCTAAACCCTAGACCCTAAACCCCAAACCCCTAGACCCTAAACCCCAAACCCTAAACCCTAAACCCCTAAACCCTAAGCCCCAGGGATGAAAACCGAAAAGGACCACGAAAGTGCCTCTGGCGAGGGCTCCAGCAGGCTCTTCTCGGGGCCCACCGGGCAAGTCAGCGACATCACGTTGGCCTGTGGGGTTTAGGGTTTAGGGTTTAGGGTCTCGTTTAGGGTTTAGGGTTTAGAGTTTAGGGTTTAGGGTTTTTAGTTTTTAGGGTCGTAAGCAGCTCCCGAAGCCCTAAAGCCCTAAAACCTCAATTCCATGTCACGCTATCGGACACAACATGTGGCCCACACAGCTAGCCCATGCAGACTTGAGATTCTTTAGGGTGTTGCGCTTCTCGGCGTTTTAGAATTTAGGGTTTAGGGCTTAGGGTGTAAAGTTGAGGGAGCAGGGTTTCGAGTTCAGCTGGAACGGGGTTTGCAAAGGGATGGTTTGAATTTAGGAGCCCCGCGCCCCAAACCGGACTTTGATTACCTGCTCCAACGACACTGAGGCACGGGTTTAGGGAGTCAGGTGTAGAGTTTCGGGGTTCAGGAACCCTAGGCCCGTAAACCCCTAACCTCTTCACCCTGAAGCCGAAAAAAAGAACGTGCGGCAGGTAGGGCAAAACCAGTGTTTCTGTGGATGTCCACGGCGTACGACGCCGTCCCATTGCCAGCCGCAGACGCTGCAGACAAACGGGTGCACATTATCCGGGGCCAGTGGGACGCCACAGTCTGAGTCGCACATCATTGCCTTGGGCGGCGTCTGCGCACGATCCACATTGGGCGTACGACGCCCTAAACCCCTTTAAGCACCTAAACTCAAAGCCCTAAACCTCAAACCTCTACACCCCTGAACCTAAAACACTAAAGCCCTAAACCTCTAAACCTCTAAACCCCTGAACCCCTAAACCTCGAAACCCCTAAACCCCTAAACCCCTAAACCCCGAAACCCCTAAACCCCTAAACCCCTAAACCCCTAAACCCCTCAACCCCTCAATCCCTCAACCCCTAAACCCCGAAACCCCTAAACCCCTAAACCCCTAACCCCCTAAACCCCTAAACCCCTCAACCCCTCAACCCCTAAACCCCTAAACCCCTAAACCCCTACACCCCTAAACCCCTAAACCCCCTAAACCCGAAACCCCTAAACCCTAAACCCCTAAAACTCTAAACCCCTCAACCCCTCCTCAACCCCTAACCCCTCAACCCTCAACCCCTAAACCCCTAAACCCCCTCAACCCCTCAACCCCTAAACCCCTAAACCCCTAAACCCCTAAGCCCCTACACCCCTAAACCCCTAAACCCCTCAACCCCTCAACCCCTAAACCCCTAAACCCCTAAACCCCTAAACCCCTAACCCCTACACCCTGAACCCTAAACCCTAAACGCCCGCCAGCCAGGTCGTTTGCCTCACGAATTGGATCGATCGGAGGGTTTGTCGCCTGCGCGAAGAGCCTTTGCGTGCGGGATTCGTGTTCAGGTTCAGGGTTCAGAGTTCAGAGTTCAGGGTTCAGGGTTCAGAGTTCAGGGTTTATAGGGCTTAGGGTTTAGGGTTTCGGTCGGGCTTAGAGTTGCAGAGTGCCCTGGCCCGCAGCACTGTGCACCCTGAGCCCGGCACCCTACACACTCTAGATGCTACACGCCCTAAGCACCCTGCCGAAGCCCCAAACCCTTAACCCTCAAGACCCCAGAGACCCTGCAAAGCCTAAAGACCCTCAAGCCCAACAAGACCCTCAAGACCCTACAGACCCTAAACCCTCAGCAGGGTCGTTTTCGGCCTCTTGTGGCTTGCTTAGATTGGGTCCCTTGTGGTGCGCAGCCTTGCATTAAAGGCCAGCACCATGGACCCTGAATGGTTTGGATTCAAGGTTTAGGGTTTAGGGTTTGGGGTTTGGGGTTTAGGGTTTAGGGTTTAGGGTTTAGGGTTTAGGGTTTAGGGCTAGGGGTTCAGGGTTCAGCAGCCTAAGAAGAAAAGGGGCCGCCCTTCGTGCGACACGGGTTTTTTGAAATCGAACCTAGCCCCTTAACAAAGGGAGCATGGGGGGCAAGCCAGAACAACAATTTTCGGGGTCCTTGTGGGAGGGGGGGGCCTCAAGAAGGGGCATGTAACCCAAGGTTCCCTCATACCCCCCACTACTCCCTCAGGCTCCCTAAGCTTCCATACTTTTTAAGCATACTTCAACACACCCCAAACCCATACCCCTTAAGCCCTAAGCCCTAAGCCCTAAGCCCTAAGCCCTAAGCCCTAAGCCCCAAGCCCCAAGCCCCAAGCCCTAAACCCTTGATTTCTTTTCAGGGGCGTGGTTGATTGTTTCGGGTTGGGAGCTGAAGGGCTTGAAGGGTTCTTGAAGATGGGCTCAGGGTTTAGGGTTGAGGGCTTAGGGCTTAGGGCTCAGGGCCTAGGGCCTAGGGCCTAGGGCCTAGGGCTTAGGGCTTAGGGCTTAGGGCTTAGGGCTTAGGGCTTAGGGCTTAGGGCTTAGGGCTTAGAAGCGCAAAGAACAAGGGTCGACAGGCCTTCCAAACTCAGACGAGACCCCGGCCACCCATCATTAGAATCCAACACTCAAGGGCACCTTGTTTGGTTGGTTACTTTGTAAGAGAACCTTGAACCCCAAAAAAGGGAGAAGGGCACCACTGGGCTACCAAGCTGTTGAGAAGTCACGAACTTGCTGTTGCTTATCTTCCCCAACACCCTACAACCTTAAAGCCCCAAACCCTAAACCCTAAACCCTAAACCCTAAACTCTAAACCCTAAACCCTGAGGCATGGCAAAACGCAGAGGAGACTTTAGGTGTGGGCCCAGGAGCTGGAAGAAGTAGTCAAATGGCTGGCGAGGCATCCGCGACCTCCAGTTGAGATGTCTTTTATTTGTGTTTGTTAGGGTTTAGGTTTTTCGGGTTGGGGTTTAGGGTTTAGGGCTTCGGGCTTAGGGCTTAGGGTTGAGGGTTTAGGGTTTAGGGTTTAGGGTGTAGGGCTTAGGGTTTAGGGGGAAGTCTTTGGCACTAGGTGGTGTAGGGCTTTGAGGGGTTAGCCCCCTTGGCGCCTAAAGAAAACACCACACCCCCTGACACTCCCAAAGCCGAAGCCTCCGAAGACCCCAAGCCGCAAACCCAAAACCTTCAGCCTCAAAGCCTAAAGGGCCTATACTCGGGTTTAGGGTTTAGGGTTTAGGGTTTAGGGTTTAGGGTTTAGGGTTTAGGGTTTAGGGGCCTAAGTTTAGGGTTTAGGGTTTCCTTTGAGTAAAGGGCGCCGTGACCCGAGCTCCCTGAAAACTCGTTGCGCCTGTCCCTGCATGAACAGAAGCAAACAAGCATCAGCACAAAGATAAAGGATATCTATACTCCCCTTGGAACCTTAATAAACATGACATGTTTAATGTCCTCTTGGGTTTTATATAAACAGAAAACAATAATTCCCAAGGGGGATATAGGTATAGGCAAATGAATGAATACATGCATATGTACATGATATCTGAGTGATGCACGCATGCAAAGAATATGTGGTTATGCACATCTATGCGTTGATATACGTGTCGTTTTAAACGGGTATACATGTGCACATTTATAGCATTCATATTTACATGTTTACACATGAGCGGCTGCCAAAACTCCTTACTTGTGCTAACGGACGCAACATGGGGGGCAGGGGGGGGCAGATATTTGTGCTTCATATCTGAATGTGTCTTTCGGAAACATTCAAGGTTGTGGCCAGTGGTGCGCTCCATCATCAACGCAGGGGTGTAAGCGCTCCGCTCTACAAGGTTTTGAGCATTCATGTCCGCCGCTTCCTTGAATGGTAGGGAGCATTGGCGCTTGCTCACACGTATATGTTCATACGCATGTGGTTATGTAAATACAACAGCGCTTACGTTGCTACATGAACATCTACGGCTTGCGTTCACTTACGTATCGATGTACACTTGATCCTGACCTCACCACCTTTCTAGGAGGTCCATGACCCTAAACCTTAAACCCTAAACCCTAAACCCTAAAGCCTAAACCCTAAAGCCTAAAGCCTAAACCCTACACCCTAAACCCTAAACCCTAAACCCTAAACCCTAAACCCTAAACCCTAAACCCTAAACCCTAAACCCTAAGCCAAGCTGCATGCAGGCCAGCGCCACGTCCTGCTGAGAAGTGGCGTGTGAGGTTGTAGGGGAAAGGGTTGTACCTTAAGAAACCCAAGCACGATGGTTTAGGGTTTAGGGTTTAGGGTTTAGGGTTTAGGGTTTAGGGTTTAGGGTTTAGGGTTTAGGGTTTAGGGTTTAGGGTTTAGGGTTTAGGGATGACCTGAACCCTTCAATCCTGAAAAAAACCGTGCGAAGCACACCGAAATGGTCCCGAACCCCGTAGTAAAAATCTTCCAGGCCCCGGGGCATCGTGGGTTCTCTTCACCAGAATACGATGCTTGCTTGCGGCCCACGTGAGGACTCGAACCTGAAACTTCGAGTTTCCGGAGTTCGTAAACCGCAACCCTCAAGCATTCAAGCATAAACGACTAAGCCCCTAAACCCTGAATCCTAAACCCAAGACCGTACTGCTGAGACGTATAGGAAGGCCGGATCATGGGATTACGGACCCAAGCCTGAGGTGTAAGCTAAACGGCCCCAAACGGCCCTAAACCCTTAAACAGTCCTAAATCAAGAAACGGCCCTGAACCCCGAAACCCCGAAGCCCGATCCACAAGCCCTAATCCCTAAACCCCTCAACACTAAAAAAGCCCTCAAGCATCGTCGTGGTCCTAAACTCTGAACCCTAAACCCTAAACCCTAAACCCTAAACCCTAAACCCCTAAGCCCTCAAAGAGAAGGCATCGTTGTGGTCCTGGCCCATGGAGCCCAGGGGCTCTGCGCCAGTTTTCACCATGGGCGCCATGAGCATCTCCACCTTCCTCGGAAGGAGGGTTTAACCTGTCAGCCGCTCCTTGTAAGCCGTGTTCACCCATCACACCTTGAGACCCTTCCCAACTTAGTACTAACTTCCCCATCATCAATAGGACCCCAACCGCCTGTCTAACCTTCCGGAATCTCCCTGTCACACCTTGAGACCCTAACTGGCTTGGAATCTGTACCTTTAGGACGTATCCTGAGACCCCTTAATAATAAAATCCTGTGTCAACCATTGATCGACCGTGAACAACAGGCTTATAGACCCTATCATTCTGGGGCTAACCGCAAATCCACACGCTTCGGCTGGTTCCTGGGGCTTCATTCTAATGAGTCTTCCTGTAGCACCTTTGGACCACATATCCAGATCTTGGAACCGCCATTAAAACTACTTAGGGTTTAGGGTTTAGGGTTTTGGGTTTAGGGCTTAGGGCTTAGGGCTTAGGGCTTAGGGGTTAGGGTTTAGGGTTTAGGGTTTAGGGTTTAGGGTTTAGGGTTTAGGGTTTAGGGTTT
>CAJNDS010002672.1:97555-152555 GCA_905221605.1 Symbiodinium natans | reverse complement strand
GGGTTGTTTTGCTTAAGGGTGTTCTTTGGCGGGCAGCTTGAACTGCTTGGTTTTTCTTCCAAGCTGCTTAGCTGTAATTGTTTTCTTGCTTCGGAACGGCCATCTCCTGCAGGGATAGGGTTGGCCCCAACATCCCCTTTCAGGGTTCTGCCTCCAAGGGCGCCCTGTATGTGGATCGAGGCACTAAGTTGCAAGGCTTGCGGACGGGAAGCTTTTGGGATTCTGACGGGAGAACTCCCAAAACCTTAAACCGTAGGACCTAGAAAGCCCTACATTCCTAGATGAGAAGGAATGTTGCCACATCGACTGAGAGAGGTCAATGTTCAGACATGGGTCCTTGCGCCGTGGTACTTTAGTTTGAGGTGGTGGGGGGCTCGATTTGGCGGAGGGGGCGGGGATGGGCGTTTGGGTTGTTTCTTCCAAGCTGTGCCGTGTTCTTGAGGGCCTCGGGTTCCGCCCTCAGCAAGTTGGACCCCAAAACCCAAGCATCCTAAGCGGCTCCCTGAAAATCCGTCCCAAACCCACAGCGCACACATTGCGGATTCCCATGGGGGTGTAGGGAAGGGTGGCTCTGGCGCTCTTTGAATTCTTGAACCCCATTCCTGGGGGCAGGCCCCCCATACAGCAGTGGCTGAAAGTTTTCGGTTTAGGGCGTACGAGTAGGGTCCCATACAGCAGTGCATGGTGTTAAACTTTAGGGTTGGGCGCAGGGTTTAGGCAAGAAACGGGCCCAGGCATAACTACAGCTAACCAGGTCTTGAAAAGGAGGCTATTGTTTTATAGGTCTAGCCTATCTCATACGCAAGCACGCACAGATGTATCTCTTTTTGTTTGCTTACTTGAAGCCCCTTCGCCCCCCCAAAGAGCCAGAGGCCATGAACTGCTGCTGCCTTGATCTCGATGCTGTGCGTCTGCAGGAAGCTCGCATACGGCTGTTTCCTGTAGGCATGGAAGAACATCCCCCCTGTAAGGGAGCAGCAAACCAAACCTTGAGGACAACTGCAAATGAACCCTACTCTCTGCCAACTGACTCAGGGCCTTGAGGAGGTTCAGTCAGGGTTGAGGGTTGAGGGGTCTTTCCGTGCTCGTGGTTCATTTCATGAGAGTTTCGGCTTTCGGGCTTACTCTTTAGAGTTGTTGTTGAGCCCTAACTGTCAGCAAACCTCGTGACGCCACGCTCAAACGCAATGAGCCTCGAGGCACCGAACCATCTAGCTCCGAATCCCTAAGGCCCCTGACCCCTAAACCTTGAGCCCCGTGAACACTAGGCCCTAAACTTGGGATGTTCCCCCTTATACTAGCAGTCCTTGATTCCAGTACCTTCCTATTAGAATCCCTATTCAGGACATGAATTCAATAAATCATCCTCTTTTCACAACTCTCAACTTCTGATTCCTTGTCTCATCTGTAGTATCCCCTTCAGAAACATCAGTTTCATCATTTCCGCTGTTTTCACTTTCTTTACTACACTTTGTACAACAAACCTGACCAGATCCCCAATCCTCAACATACACATCTGTGTCCAGTTCCGTACTTAGTGTACCATTATTACGACCAATCTGTCCACCTTTCAGATTCACACCCTTTCTGCTCTATTGTGGTCGACTTCATTGTCATTATCGCTATCATCTGTATCACGTGATATTGTTCACAAGCGAAACCAGCCACATGCGCACAAGTAGTTGAATCAGATGAAGTTGACATTGTATATATTCCAATTCCAACCGCTGTTAGACTACCTTGGATAATAAAAGCAAGTGTAAGTTGGAACATCCCAACCCTAAACCCTAAGCCCGAAACCCTAAACCCTAACCCCCCCCCCCCCCCAGGGCCCAGCGAAAGCCCCTAACAGCCCAAGCCACTTGGCATATCGCATCTTCAACCTGGATGTTTAGGGTTTAGGGTTTAGGGTTTAAGGTGTAGGGTTTAGGGTTTGGGGGGAGGCGTTGGCACGGACTTTCTGCCGTGTGCGGGGCTTTCAGGGTCACGGGATTCGGGTTCACCCTAAAATCCCAAGCTCCTAAACTTCCCAACAAACTCTCCAACACAAAAATCCCGCAAACATGTCCCAACCAGGAACACAAAAAGATCCGAAACCTGAGCATTGAGGGTTCAGTGTAGGCGTCCAGTGCAAGCTGCATTCGGGAGGCCAGACTGTGTGACTAACATTAAAGAAGAACTTCCAAAGCTTCGACCTGCGGGACCCAAGCCATAAACCCCAAGCCCCTTAAAACCCCTGAGACCCTGGAAGTCCCCCTTCGTTTTGAACCTTTGAATGCTCTTAATACCCTTCAGACCCTTCATACCCTTCACACCCTTCATCCTCTCTTTACCCTTCATATCCGCAGACCCTTCATCCCCTGAATACCCTGAAAACCCTTACACATCGAGACCCCAAAACCCCAAACCCCCAAGCCCCAAGCCCCAAACCCCAAACCCCAAAACCCAAAACCCCCCCCCCCCCCCCCCCCCCCCCCCCCCCCCCCCCCCCCCCCCCCCCCCCCCAACACAGCCAGGGCGCTCGTTGTCCTCGATCAGCTTCCCCTCGGAGAAGTCCACGAGGAGCATGCGGCCCGGTCGCAGCCGGCCCTTGAATTGCACCTTCCACCGGATTTAGGGTTTAGGGTTTAGGGTTTAGGGTTTAGGGTTTAGGGTTTAGGGTTTAGGGTCTGGAGCCCCATAAATCCTGAAGACCCCGTGCCCCCAACCCTAAACTCCAAAATCCCTAGACCCTTAAACGCCCGAAACCCTGAAAACCCCTAAACCCTACACTCTAAAAGCCCAAGACTGAAATCCTGCAGCCTCCGATCCTAAACTCCAAAAAACTCTTAAAACAACCTACTGTAGGGACCTTAAGAACTAGAGTCGGGCTTTGGGGGTTTATTTTAGTATTGCTACAAAGGGACCCTAAGGAAATACTATTAGTGATTGTTCCGACCCCTATACTACACAAACACTAAACTCTAGCAAACCCTACACTCTCGCATGCCTCCTCCTGGGGAACGTCCACGACGCCGACCTCGGAGGCGAGAATGAGCCGCTTGTCCTGGTGTGAACAGAGGCGAGAGTTTGCCGAGGGAGAAGTGTTGTTTGGGGGTTTAGGGTTTGGGTTTAGGGTTTAGGCTTGCCAAAACCAACAACCCTGCAAGCGCACAAGGAGTTCCCCGGGCATGTCTGAAGAAAGATGCTCCCTACTCCTCATAGATTCGTCCCCGCCCCTCCCCGGTTTAGGGTTTAGGGTGTAGGGTTTAGGGTTTTACGTTTTAGGGTTTAGGGTTTCAGGGTTTAGGGTTTAGGGTTTAGGGTATAGGGTATAGGGTACAGGGTACAGGGTACAGGGTTTAGGGTTTAGGGTTTAGGGTTTAGGGTTCAGCAGCTCTGGGTCGAGCAATCTCTAGTAGAGCCGCTGTCTGGACTCTAGAAAAAAACCCACCCACCCAGAGAATCCCAAAACATTAAGAAATATAAAGATCACATTTTTCCTCAGCAAGCCCTGTCCTCCAACCTCATTTATTCATTCTGCTCGTGTTTTTTGTCATTCTGCTTGGTTTCCATTCTGCTCGTATGCGTTTCTTTCTGCTCGTATTCATTCTGCTCGTATTCGTTCTTTTTCTGATCTGCTCGTCTCGTGTTCGTTCTCGTTCTGCTCGTATTCATTCTGCTCGTATTCGTTCTCTCTCTGCTCGATTTCAGTCCGCTCGTTTTCGTTGTTTTTCTTCTCGTATTCATTCTGTTCGTATTCGCTCTCTCTCTCTCTCTCTCTGCTCGATTTCAGTCTGCTCGTCTTCGTTGTCTCTCTGCTCGTAATCATTCTGCTCGTATTCGTTCTCTTTCTGCTCATATTCATTTTGCTGGTGTTCGTTCTCTTTCTGCTCGTATTCGTGCTTTTTCTGTACGCTCTCTGCTCGATTTCAGTCCGCTCGTTTTCGCTGTCTTTCTGCTCGTACTGAGTCTGCTCGTACTCATTCTCTTTCTGTTCGTCAGTCTGCTCGTATTCGTTCTCTTTCTGCTCATATTCACTTTGCTCGTGTTCGTTTTCCCCGGTGACCCTGCCTATTTTTCTTTGTCTGCTTGCAGAGAATCCCAAGAATTAAGAAACTGAGGTTTTATTTTCAGAGGTTTGTCGTATGTCCCCTCCCTTCGTGCTCGTCGGCTTTGTCGTATGTCCCTTTTCTTCTGCTTGCAGAGAATCCCAAAACATTGAGAAATGTACGGGTTTATTTTGGAGGTTTGTCGTATGTCCCCTCCCTTCGTGCTCCAACCCCAGAATGGGGGGTCCGGAAGTTGCTTTACGTTCTCTTCCTTCGTGCTCTTAGGGTTTGTCGTTTGTCTCCCTTCGTGCTCGTAGGGTTTGTCATATGTCCCCTCCCTTCGTGCTCGTATGGTTTGATGAAAGGTCTACACATTCGTCACATGTCCCTCCCTTCGCGCTCTTAGGGTTTGTCGTATGACTAGACGTTGGTCCGAATGGACCGAAAAAGTTAATGTTTTGACACGCTTCAAGCTGCCTGGCTTCCACATGGTTGCTTGCGAAGCCCTCATCCAGGTTTCCAAGGGGGGTAGGGGGGGAAGGGGGGGGGGGGGGGTAGAGGGGGGGGGTGGGGGGGCGGGTAGGGATAGGGGGGAGGGGGGGGTAGGGGGGGGGCGGGGGGGAGATTGGCAAAAAAGCCGTGGCCATTGGCAAAACAGCCGTGGCCATTGGCAAAAAAAGCCGTGGCCATTGGCAAAAAAACCGTGGCCATTGGCAAAAAAGCCGTGGCCATTGGCAAAAAAGCCGTGGCCATTGGCAACTTTCCCGTGGCCATTGGCAAATGCGACTTGCCAATGGCCACGGCTTCTTTGCCAATGGCCACGTTCCCCATTAAGGTTGGGGCCCAACCTTAATGGGGAACGTGGCCATTGGCAAAAAAGCCGTGGCCATTGGCAAAAAAACCGAAAAGTTGCCAATGGCCACGCCTTTTTTGCCAATGGCCACGTTCCCCATTAAGGTTGGGGGGGTATTTGTGCGAATTGGGTTTGAAAAACCCATTTTGGCGACCAACCTTAATGACATTGGTGGCCATTGGCAAAAAAGCCGTGGCCATTGGCAACTTTCTCGTGGCCATTGGCGAATTTGCCAATGGCCACGGCTTTTTTGCCAATGGCCACGGCTTTTTTGCCAATGGCCACGGTTTTTTTGCCAATGGCCACGGTTTTTTTGCCAATGGCCACGTTCCCCATTAAGGTTTAAATTATTATATGAAAGAGAGAGTTTAGGGTTTAGGGTTTAGGGTTTAGGGTTTAGGGTTTAGGGTTAGGCTTTGGGGGGCAGGTTGCCCTAAACCCTGAAGCCTGAACCCTCCGGAATCCTTGGTGATGTAGAAGCGTCCGGGACGGAGGCCGTTTCGATCCTGGGTCTTCTTGGGGTTGGGGTTGGGGGGTTTAGGGTTTAGGGTTAGGAGTTAGGGTTTAGGGTTTTGGAGTATTTATACGGTTAAGGGCCTAAGGGTGTAGGGATTCGGGTTGATTGCCCTCAACTCAAGTATAGCGGGGTTTGGTTCAGGGTGTAGGCTTTAGAGGTTCACTCGTCAGTAGCAAGGATAGAGAGGTTAAGGCTGAACCCCCCCCCCCCCCCCAACAAAAGAGAAACCCAAAACGAAAGCCCAAGCCCGACCAGAACCCACAAGAAAGCCACAAAGAAGGGGCCGCAGGCGCGGCAGGGCACCGCAGGGGCTGCGAACTTCGAAACCCTCAAACCCCACAAAGAGCGCCCTCTAAACCCTAAACCCTAAACCCTAAACCCTAAACCCTATACCCTAAACCCTAAACCCTAAACCCTAACTCTAACTTTGCCAGGGCCGCCAGCGTGGCGCCGAACTGGATGCCGTCGGTGAAGCACACCTCGAGGGGCCCGCGTAGGCTTCACTTCGGGTTGAGGGCTTAGGGTTGAGGGCTTAGGGTTTAGGGTTTAGGGTTTAGGGTTTCGGGTTTAGGGTTTAGGGTTTCGGGTTTAGGGTTTGGAGTTTAAGGTTTAGGGTTTAGGGTTTTAGGGTTTAGGGTTTAGGGTTTAGGGTTTAGGGTTTAAGGTTCAGGAATAAGGGTTTAGGGTCTATTGTTGAGGGTTTCTGGGGGTATACCATATAGGGTTCACTTCGGATTGGAAGGTTTTTTGGGGCTCGGGAGCCCAAGAGCCTAGCCGGAAAAAACAAAAAAGCACCTCGAAAATTTGAGGGGTACGGGATGGATGGTGAGGTTTGGGTGTTGAGGTTTTTGAAGGCTTTAACCGTCATGTAGGGGTTGAGGGTGTAGCGTGTACCTGAATAAACAACCTAAACGACCAAAACCAATAACCCCTAATGCACCCTCACCCTAAAGCCTAGAATACCCTGGCTCTGGGGAACCTCCCCACCCCTCAACACAGCATTGGAGCCGGGTAAAGAGCCCTAACCCTAAACCCTAAACCCTGAAACCCTGAAACCCTGAAACCCTGAAACCCTGAAACCCTGAAACCCTGAAACCCTGAAACCCTAAACCCTAAACCCTAAACCCTAAACCCTAAACCCTAAACCCTAAACCCTAAACCCCTCAACGGCAGCCCGGGCACCAGGGCAGGACCGTCCCACGGCTCCATGACGCAGGAGAGGTACCTGGGCTTGGGGGTGTTTAAGGCGTTTAGGCGTTCAGGGGGGCTCAGGGGGGCTTCGAGGGCTTAGCTTTCGATCCAGAATCTACATAGCAACCACGAAACCCCACTCCCCCTCTGAAAGGCGCGTCGAGCTTAAATCAGCGGATCGGGGGGTGGGGGGCGGGGGGTGGGGGGGGGCAGGGCAAAGGGAGAAGAAGAATGCCTGGCCATAAGCTTCCCGAAGCGGTTTTTCCGGAAACCCTAAACCCTAAACCCTAAACCCTAAACCCTAAACCCGAAACCCGCCCGAGCGGCTTGTAGAACGCCTTCTTCTCGGGTTCCATGCGATCGGCATTCTGCCAGGCCTGGGGTGCTTCTTGGGCTTTCTTCTCACGGGCTTCAGGGACTCTTTAGGATCTTAGGGGATTGTTTTTAGGGCTTTTTTGGCTCGGGCTTTAGAGAATCTTAGGGTTGTAAGTTATAAGCGTCAGGGTTTTCAGGCGTCAAAAACAAGATTCCCAACTCTGCGGATGGCGCCCCTTCGGTCCCCCAAAGCCCCGCTCAAGTCGCAAATTCCTTCGGCCACTGACTTCTCAAGCATTCCCTGCACACGGCTTGCGATCCTGCAACTGATTCTGAGGTCGGGCTTCCTAAACGCTCCAAGCACGGGGTAACAGGGAAAGCCGCACTCAACCCCCCCTATAAACCCTAAACCCTCAAAACTCCACAAATCCCAGGGCGGAGCCTCCGGGATCACCATCATGATGACTTCTGCCAGGTCCCTTGTACCTCTCTCTGAGAACTGGGTTTGGGGCTCAGGGTCTAGGATCCCTCCCCACACCTCTTAAGGTAGATACATGAAGGATCTTAAAAGGGGACCACCCCTTATAGGGATATCAAGGGCCAAACCCGAAACCCTAAACCATTTACCCTCAGAACACCCCCGAAGCCCTAAACCCTAATGACTTTTTAAAGACGCCTCAAGAGTTGCCGCAGGCCCTTAGACCCAGCGGCATGCTGTCTGGGGCCCTCGAGTTCCAGGTCTTCTTTGCATGCAAGGAGGAAGACACCCCAACCCTAAACCCTAAACTCCTTCACTTTGGGATGTCCCCCTTGATACAAACGGCTCCTTAGTAGGGATTCTAGTCGAGGGTTTTATAATCCCTATTAAGGAGCTGTTAGTCTAACACGGAACATCCGAACCTTCACTCCCCCCATACACAACAAAAGGAAGCCACCAATCCTCGGCCCACGAAGTCTGATAGGTCATGAACTTAGGATGGCCCATGAACCCCTCTGAAAAAGTTTCCTGAATATGGTTTAGGGTTTAGGGTTTAGGGCTTAGGGCTTAGGGTTTAGGGTTTAGGGTTTAGGGTTTAGGGTTTAGGGTTTAGGGTTTAGGGTTTAGGGTTTAGGGTTTAGGGTTTAGGGTTTAGGGTTTAGGGTTTAGGGTTTAAGGGTTTAGGGTTTAGGGTTTAGGGTTTAGGGTTTAGGGTTTAGGGTTTACAAAATTTTCCCAAAGGCCTACCTACTTCACCTTGGGCCAAGGGCTTCCGGGATTTGGAGTCCGCCTGCATTTCGGCCTCTGCCCCCCGGCTGGCCCGCTCAATGTAGGGTTCGAGTTTCAGGGTAGGGTGCGATCCCAAAACCCCTCCCCACCTACCCCTAAACCCTAAACCCTAAACCCGAAACCCTACACCCACTCCTTTTAAAGCCTTGGCCCCTCTTGGGCCTGCAGCCAACAAGAGCTCTACCACGTTGTCCAGCAAAGCTGAATCGCCTTGAGGAGGTGGGGTTTAGGGTTTAGGGTTTAGGGCTTAGGGTTTAGGGTTTAGGTTTTAGGTTTAGGGTTTAGGGTTTAGGGTTTAGGGTTTGGGGTTTGGGGGTTTGGGGTTTGGGGTTTAGGGTCTAGGGCTCCCGGCAGCCCTGAAACCCTGAAAGCACGTGAGCAGCAAGCTCCTAGGGTAGTTCCACGGTGCCTTAGCTATGGGCCCTTACTTGGGGAACCCGTAGTTGTATAGCAATATATACCAACAAACCCAAGGTCCCGTACTTCGGAACCCTGCTTAGAAGGTAAGGAACCATGTTCAGGGACTAAAAGCCCGAAACAAACCCTAAGAAGCTTGACTACAAGAGAGAGAGAGAGAGAGCGTGAAAGAGAGGCTCAGGGCTTTGATGGTTTGGGGATCCCTGAAAGGAAAGGGGAAACTACTATAAGTATGATGGCTTAGGGTGTAGGGTGTAGGGTTTAGGGCCTATTTCTGCACCAGCGCGCGGCTTCTTGGTACACTCTGGCTTTGGGAGGGTAGCCTAGCCTTGTTTTGGGGGTTTTAGAATGCGGTTTCGGGCCTAAGTTCAGGGTTTAAGGGGTCTACATGGTGGCTTGGAATGCGCAACTTCCACGAATTCAAGCCGACATAGATGGGCTACCCGGGGGTGGTCTTGCTACTGTCTCCCTAAACCCCAGACCCTAAACCCTAAACCCTAAACCCTAAACCCTAAACCCTAAACCCTAAACCCCACACCCTGACCCCCCCCCCCCCCTAAACCACCAGAAACCATCAAGAGGAGCGAGGGGCTGCCGATGTCCTCATCGACGGGGAAGAAGGCGTCCAGCTGAGCACCACCAAAGGCTGAGGTGTCGTTCATCAGTGCCTGGAACGGGGGGGTTATCGGGGTTTAGGGTTTAGGGTTTAGGGGGGAACACCCAAAAACCCTGACTAAACCCCCGACAAAAACCGTTTCGCTGCTCGGCTTCTTTGATAACAAAAGAAGCCGCTTCCTCCAACAGCCTATTACGGGCAGCTGCACAATCCTAACCCAACACCCTAAACCTAAACCCTAACCCTAAACCCTAAGCCCTAAGCCCTACCCTAAACCCTAAACCCTAAACCCTAAACCCTAAACCCTAAACCCTTAAACCCTAAACCCTAAACCCTAAACCCTAACCCTAAACCCTAAACCCTAAACCCTAAACCCAACACCAAAAACCCAAATTAACCCCTAAACCCTAAAGCCTAGACCCTAATAAAACCCAAAACCCTAATAAAACCCTAAACCCTAAAACCCTAAGCCCTACCTCGCCTCGCGGGTGCGAATGGAGTTTCGATTGCCGGCAAGAGTGTTGATCTCACCTTCGCGCAAGGAGGGGAAGGAGGGTTTAGGGTTTAGGGTTCGGGCTTTAGGGTTTAGGGTTTAGGGGGGCGGGGGGGCGGGGGGGGGGTCTTCGTATGAGTGCCCAAATACTTTCTTTTCTGCAAGCTCCCCGCCTCGAGACCCTACACCTAGACTGACTGTAGCTAGAGACCGACAAAGCCTACAAACCGTGCCCGAAGCTTGCCTCTTAACTCCCCTGAAGAGATGAAACACATGCTACGTAAATACCAGGTCGTGAATAGACACAAAGCAAACAAAACAAGAACATTCTTGCCCAAAATAAAGAATGGCCCGTAGAGCCCCCAGCACTATTGTTGCATTTTCTTCGTTGTACTGGTGAGGTTACCCTAACCCTGAACCCCAAACCCTCTATAAGGCCGCTTTTATTTTCAGAATTGCCCGCTTTATCCAGAATTTGGCAGCTTTGTTTTCAGAATTTGGCCGCTTTACTTTCAGAATTTGGCCGCTTTACTTTCAGAATTTGGCCGCTTTTTCAGAATCTGGCCGCTTGATTTTCAGAATTTGGCCGCTTTATTTTCAGAATCTGGCCGCTTGATTTTCAGAACTTGGCCGCTTTAAATTCAGAATTTTGCCGTTTTTGTTTTTCTCAATGTAATATCAGAGCCGAAATCCAACTTTACCATACAACTGCTCGATCCGGAGACCAAACCCTAAACCCTAAACCCTAAACACTAAACCCTAAACCCTAAACCCTAAACCCTAAACCCTACGCCCTAGCCCCCCCACCCCCTTCCCTACCCATCAAAGGCCCCCGCCGTTGTGGGCGATGCGTCGGAATGGGTGCGCCCGGTTCCTGGGCTCCAGGTTTAGGGGTTTAGGGTTTAGGGGTTTACGGTTTAGGGTTTAGGGTTTAGGGTTTAGGGGTTTAGGGTTTAGGGTTTAGGGGTTTAGGGTTTAGGATTTAGGGGGTTTTGGGTTAGGGGGTCTTGGGTTCTAGCGGTTTGGGGGAAGGTAGCAACTTGCCCCAAGCAGCAGCCAACACCCTCAACACCACCCCGACTTGCCACAAACCTACTAGCAAGGACTCCGGCAACCCTCCAGAATTTCGACCTGAAGTCCCAGACTAAACCCTAAACCCTAAACCCTAAACCCTAAACCCTAAACCCTAAACCCTAAACCCTAAACCCTAAACCCTAAACCCTAAACCCTAAACCCTAAACCCTAAACCTAAACCCTACACCCTAAACCCTAAACCCTACACCCTAAACCCTAAACCCTAAACACCGGAAAGCTGTGAAGCGCAAGGCACCAGGATGGGAAAGAGTTCGTCGAGAAACGCGAGTGCACGATGGCCTTGGAGGGCTGAAGACACCCCTTTGGGCTTTCGGGGGGGGGGGGGGGGGGGCGAGGTTTAGGGTCCAGGGTTCAGGATCTAGGGTCGGGGGTGCTAGAGGGGCCTTAATCGCTCAACATTTTAGGACCCTAATTTTAGGAATATATCTCAAATCATCAAGGACTCCCTTATAGTTTCAGGTATATTCCTTGATTAAGGGGTCTTGGGGGGGCTCTTTGGGCTTCTCAAGCCCTATGAGCCCTCATAAGGTGGCACCTCGGAAACCATAACTAAGTCTTACTGAATATGATCCGACTTTGAGGAGGAAATGTTAAATTCTCATGGCCCTTCCTTGTTCGGTAAGCCCCCAGATCTCACCCCCAAAGCCCAACCACAAACAAGAGCTTCTAGACCCTGAACCCTCATTCAACCCTAAACCCCGAACCCCCCCCCCCCCCCGCTTGCTCAAGCGGCCAGGAAGGCTGTGCACTTCTCCGCCTTTAGGTCCTGAAGCAACGGATTCGGGGCTTCAGGGGCTTCAGGGGGGCTTGGTTGTTCGGGCTTCGGGCGAAACAGCTTTGCGGGGCTGAGGGAATCGGCCAGTGGCTCGGAGTTGAAGCTAATGGTGGCTTAGGGTTTAAGGTTTAGGATTTAGGGTTTAGGTTTAGGGTTTCGGGTTTAAGGGTAGTATAGGTGACGAGAAAATGATAATTCCACAAGTTGTCTACCCCTCGACTCCCTAAACCTCGAAATCCCCCAAGGCCCTAACACGCCCGCCCCCCTCTCGCCACCTGTCTAGACCTCGAGAGTCTAGACCAGAACCCCTCAACCAACTGCAACAGACCTCAAACTACCTCAGGTGTCAGTGTTGGTGTCTTGGGGAGAGCCCTGTAACTGGTGGCTACGTCTCAAACGAAACAAAGTGCCAAACGAAACAAAGTCACGGCGCCCAAGGCACCCCAGATCCCTGAACCCCAAGTCAGAGAACCCGGAAGTGAACCCTGAACCCAGGCAAGTCTCCAGGTAGTACTCGAAAAGTTGGCTGGGCTTGAACTGGCCCTTGTACACCTCAGCTTGCCGTGAGCCTCCTCGACTCACCCCCAACTTCAAGGAGGTTAAAAGGGGGATCCCCTGAACTTGCCTGAACACAGGGCTGGCTTATGATCGCAGGTGTTGGAAGACAGCGGGTAGCAGTCCCCCTAAACCCTCAACCCTATATAAACCGTAAACCCTAAACCAGGGAAGAAAGAAACCCTGCTCGGCAACGCCCGTTCCCTGTCAGCAGTCGCGCCAATGCTGAAGCCACATACTCTCCCATACCCGACGACCCCCAAGAATCTGGCTGTGACGCGATGTAGTTATATGTATGTAGTCATATTCTCTTGTAGTACGATACTAGTTGTGTTCTTATACTATTGCTAAATCATACCACTCACTAAATCATCATGTCAGTTTATCAGTATACTGCTATATTACTACAATTATTGTATGTTTATTGCAACATGTCTACACGGGTATATTCTTATGAAGATATGTTACTTTGTACAGCTATGGAAATATGTGAGTGCATTACATCGTTCCATTAGCAGTAGCATTACATATAATGGTTGCTATATGACTAGAATATTCAAAATTCATCTATTACATGTATATATATATATATATAATAGTTTTGTTATGTCATTACATTGTTTTCTTGATATATGAATATTATACTAGGTGTTTACACTATGATGGAAGTTCATTGTTGTCTTCTTGTCTTACTATATTGGAACAGGATAATGTTGCAATGCCACTGTATTGTGATGAAATTCTTATATGAACCTATTGGTATACTATCAAAATATTTTGCAGATTTTCTGGTATTCTGCTACTACATTATTCTGTATTCACACAGTATTCTGTTTTACATTATTGGGCAGGAACACCGAACCTCTCAGATCCCCTCAATGCTAGAGCACCTGGCGAAAACTTCCCAGACGGCCAAACAACCCTAGACCCCAAATTCCCTGAACCCTTTAAAGGACCCTACACCAAAATTCAACCCTAAGCCCTTGAAACAAACACGGAGCCCTAAACCCTGAACCCCAAGCACCCCTGAGCCCTAAGCCCTAAGCCCTAAGCCCTAAGCCCTAAGCCCTAAGCCCTAAGCCCTAAGCCCTAAGCCCTAAGCCCTAAACCATTCCCTTCCTCGACGAGGCGCAATTGTGCGGGAAGAGAGGGAGCACACGAAGACCTCGCGGTCGCGCAGTGCCACCGCGCGGCGGAGTAGGAAAAGGCGCGTCTCCAGGTTCAGACCTGCTCCCAAACTGGGGTTTAGGGTTTAGGGTTTAGGGTTTAGGGTTTAGGGTTTAGGGTATAGTCTTGGGGTTTTGGGTCTTGGAAGCCTCGGATTTTGCTTTCTGGGGTGTATCGGGTTTTTGTATTTTGTTGTCGGGGAGGCGCTTAAGTTCGGAGAGCTTGCGGCTAGGCGCCTAAGTTCGGAGAGCTTGCCGTGAAGGCTTGTTTGGCTTCAAGGGCTTCGGACCTTGACCCAAAACCCGAAACCTCAAACCCTTAACCCCGATTTCCCTCAACCCTAACACTCCGAAACGCTAAGCCCTAAGCCCTAAGCCCTAAAGCCCAAAGCCTAAAGCCTAAAGCCTAAAGCCTAAACCCTAAACCACAAGCCCTACAGTTCAGCGCTTTCGCCCTCCCGAGCTTCCGGCCTTGAAACTCCTTGGGGGACATCCTCAGAGCACCTGCTGCAGGGCTTCTTCGAAGGTCTTTGTCGGGTAGGGATTATAGGTCTTATAGAGATTATAGTGATGATAGGATTTCTTATAGGGATTATAGGGATTGTAGGGATTGTAGGAATTGTAGGGCTCTGGGTTTAGGGCCTTGCAGAATGGTTTGGTTCAGGGCTTGGCTTGGGGTTGGGGGTGTGGCCACAGGGTCATCGAGCATTCTATGGGTTGTGTAGCACAAGAGGGAAATAGAGCCTTACACAGGAGCCTGGATGGTCGCCAGGACTATCCCAAGATGTGATGAAGCATACACACTCTAACCCAAATATACACACACAAATTCCATAGGCCCAATATTACTTCTCAACCCCACCCGAAACCCCTATGCCCTAAACCCTAAGTCCCACGAGAACGCGCCTCCAACACGTGCCTTGCTGGGCTTCTTCTCCTCGCCGGCCGAGTCTGGCGCCTCCTCCTGTGCGAAGACGAAGGAACGGGCCGAAAGGCTTGCTTGCAGAGGTTTAGAAGCCCTAAACCCCTATAGGATGTAGGGTTTAGGGTTTAGGATTTAGGGTCTATATGGCTTAGGGTTTAGGGTTTAGGGTTTAGGGTTTAGGGTTTAGGGTTTAGGGTTTAGGGTTTAGGGTTTAGGGTTTAGGGTTTAGGGTTTAGGGTTTAGGGTTTAGGGTTTAGCCCTTAAACCCTAAACCCAAAGGCTTGCTTAGGAGAGAACTGACCATAACAAACTTCTTATGAGACTCTAAGACGGGGAGGCGCCCCACCCGAAACAGCCGTAGCTGTCCCAGTGGGACGATGGACTGGGCTTCGCAAGTCGTTCTTCAGTAGCGGGTTATCTTGGTAGCCCAGAAACCATATCATGATAAGGGTTCCCCTTCTGGGGTTGGTTCCAACCGGAACCTGGCAAAGGGCACCACTGGGCCACCAAGATCAACACGAAACCCTAAACCCTAAACCTACTTTAAACCTCTCATACCCTCTATATTTAAACCTTGAGGTCATTCGTCGACAAGGCACAAGGCTTCGTCGACAAGGCCAATTTGGTGAACCCTAGACCCTAAACCCTAAACCCTAAACCCTAAACCTCAAACCCTAAACCCTAAACCCTAAACCCTAAACCCTAAACCCCCAGAAACCGACTCCCTACTCAAACCCCAGGTTGCCAGGGCCCCGAAGATGCCTCGGCCAGGGTCACGTAGACCTGTGCGATGAAGGGCTCGGTGGTCCTGCCCAGCAGAGGGTTTAGGGTTTAGGGTTGAGGGTTGAGGGTTTAGGGTTGAGGGTTGAGGGTTTAGGGTTTGGGGTTCATTAGGGTTTAGGGTTACAGTTCTAGGTCGGATACGTGCCAGGCTGTCTCAGGGGTGGGGGCTTTGAGGGGCTTTAAGGGGCCTTAAGGGGCTTTAAGGGGCTTCAAGGGGCTTCAAGGGGCTTTAAGGGGCTTCAAGGGGCTTCAAGGGGCTTTAAGGGTTTTGGACTCAGGGTTTTCGCTTTCATTCAAGAAAAGCCATCAGACATGGTATTAGTACCCGACTTCTGTGACATGACACAAAGTCCACTCGCCTGGGTCGTGTCAGGAGGCTAAACCTTCTAAGGTCCCAAGCAAAACAGTCACCCAAATCCAAAATAAAATCAGTCAAGGCCAAAAGTCCCCACAAACCTAAACCATAAACCCAAAACCCTGAGGCCCTATACCTTAAGGACTTCGAAGACTCTCACCCTAAACCCTAAACCCCTAAATCCTAAACCCTTTAAGAAAGCCCAAGGTTGTCCTAGCGTAAGGCCCGAGGACCAGCGAGTTCACGGGCAGGGGTGCTCGCCAACCGATGACCTGGTGTGCTCAATGAGGGTTTAGGGTTTAGGGTTTAGGGTTTAGGGTTTAGGGTTTAGGGTTTAGGGTTTAGGGTTTAGGGTTTAGGGTTTAGGGTTTAGGGTTTAGGGTCTAGGTCTATAGGGTCCAGGGTCTAGGGTTCAAGGAAATTTGAAGGTTTTCGGGTTTCTAGGGTTTAGGTTTTGCGGGGATAGCGCCAAATTTGGGTCAGTTTCTCGGGGGTTTGGGGTGCTTTCTGGGGCGCCCCCAAGAAAGAGGCAATTACGCAGAGTTTGTACGGGGTAGGGCAACTCCCTGATGGTTTGCGATTTAGAGGGTGAGGGGTTTCGGGTTGGGGTGGGGCTCGTAACGTCGGAATCAGGGGTGTTGGGGTCGAGTAGTACCTCTTGCTCGTCCCTCATGCCTTTCGGCATGCTCGCCTTGGATACCATGCCAGGGGGAAGCGCTTGCAATTGCAGTAGGGCCCCTTCTTTTGTTTGTAAAACAGGGTCCAGGGCCAGCAAAAAGGTGATGTTTTTGACCCCGCAAGGTTGTTTCTTCGACCCCCCTCCCCGAAGTTGGCGCTTTGAGCCCCAAAGTTCATTCTTGCCGGCCCCTCCCCGCAACAAAAACTGCTTGTTCGCCCCCCTCGCCAAGGTGCCTTCCCTTCACCCCCGCCCTACCACCACCACCACCACCGCGACCACCAGATACTGCTGCCATTGCTGCTGGCACGGGCTGCTGCTACCAGGAAAGCAGTCTGCGCAAGCTCATACAATATCGTTCACGGCACGAAGTAGCGCGGCACAGTCATGTGATTCTCACCAGTCGAACACGTCGCGTGCGAAGTGGGATCACCGAAACATGGTGGGCGACTTCCCTCGTCGAGAACACGCGGGAAGGGGGGTGGGGTCGAGACGACAAACCTGTGTGTGGTCCAACCCGGTAACCCCAAACCCTAAACCCTGAACCCTATACCCTGAACCCCCAAGTAAGATTCCCCCATAGCCCCCAGAAGCGCCAACCCCATGCCATAACGCCACCAAGAACCCCCTAAACCCCTGAAACCCCAACCCCCAAACCCCTACACCCCAAAGGCCCTGAAAGCCCAAAACCCCTAAAACCCTACCCCCCTAAACCCCTGAACCCCTGAACCCTAAACCCGAAACCCGAAGCCCCAAACTAAAACCCCAAAACCCAAAACCCTAAACCCTGAACCCTAAACCCTAAACCCTGAACCCTAAACCCTAAACTCTAAACCCCCAAACCCCAAAACACCTGCGCGCCTGGAGCCCCAGCTTGCGCGCCATGCGCTCCACCAGCTTGACGGAGTCCTCGCGCTTGTCCTCCTGAAGGTTGGGGTTTAGGGTTTAGGGTTTAGGGTTTGGGGTTTAGGGTTTAGGGCTTCAGTGGGAGGGAGGGGGGTTCGGATTTAACCTTTGAACTCCAAAAAAAAAAACCTGAATCCCGATCCAAAGCCCTCAACCTGGCCGGTAGAGACTGCACACCCCATATGCCCTAGGAAACCCTAAACCCTAAACGGCCCTAAACCCTAAACCCTAAATCCTAAACCCTAAATCCTCTTAAGAGGCTGGGTGAAGGGTCCAGCCAGGGTTTTACTCAACTTCTGCAGAATGAGAACCCTCAAGCCCTGCAAGCCCTTAAGGCCTTTAAGGCCCTCGGGCCCTTTAGGCTCTGAAGACCCTGAGCTCTTAAAGCCCTTAAGGCCTCACACCCTATACGTGCCCTGAACCCTAAACCCTAAACCCTAAACCCTAAACCCTAAACCCTAAACCCTAAACCCTAAACCCTAAACCCTAAACCCTCAGTCATGGGTTACATTGCCGACCGGGGACCTGTGGCGGCATGAAGAGGTTTCCGACACCGTAGCTGCCGGCGGGAGGCAGCGTGAAGGTGCAGCAGGTGCGGTAGTACCTTGCTGGGGGGGGGGGGAGGGGGGGGGTCTTGGCTTAAGGTGGCACAGCCCAAGCTCCCTCAACCCGTTTACAGGGTTTTCGGTAGGACCTTTTTTTGGGCTTTAGAAGGGCTCATAAGTTGACTTCACATTAGGAATTCCCCGCAATTATAAAATCCAGCTGCCAGAACACAATAATGTAGCCCGCCACAATTATAAAATCCAGCCCGGAATATTCTTCTAAAAGTGATCCCCCAGAAGCTCGCAGTAGAGGCTCACTTAGCCCACTGTGGTGGCACCGGGACAGCTAGACCTACCAGGATTTAGGCGGATATTATTGAGGAGGCCCTGGCCGGAGAGATTGATCAATGAAGGGGGGGGGGGGGTTTATTAATGCGAAGTCAACATTAGGGTTCATAGGGACATACGTATATATATATATATGTATACATACATACATACGTACGTACGTACGTACATACATACATACATTACTTTACAGCCGAAAACGCGTGCGCAATTCCCTAGAAGCTTGTGTGTGAAAGGTATGAAAAACACCAACTTAACCACAAATGGTAGGTACATCGGTATATACATACGTAAAAAAAAACACATATATGCACATTCTATGCGTATATATATATATATACATATATATATATATACATATATAGATATATATACATATATATATACATATGTATATATATATATACATATATATATATATATATATTATGCATATAATGGAATGATGTTGGGTTTATGGGCGTGTTGAAGGGTGTCAGGGAGTACTCCAGGAACCTCAGAGTCCCAAATCCCTCGTAAGAGCCTTGTGGAGCCCTCAATGAGGGCGCCTTGAGGCCTCGAGGACCTGGGAGAGCTGAAGCGAAGGTCAAGGGCCTTGGGGAGCATCGCCTTTATGGTCCCGATGTACGCAAAGCAAAACAACCCCCCCCCCCCCCCAAAAAAAAAAAAAAAAACGAATTAGAGGCCCCTAGAGCAAGTGACTTGAGCCGGGGGGATCCTACGAAGCCGCGCTTTGCGTCCTCAAGACCTTGGGGCCTGGTGGTGGCCAAACCTCGTTCCGGCGGCTCATCTGGGATGGAGATCATGATTCCGACGCCGTCGCCGTCGTCCTCATGCGCCTGAAAGGATGCTCCGCGTTTAGGGTTTTAGGGTTTAGGGTTTAGGGTTTAGGGTTTAGGGTTAGGGTTTAGGTTTAGGGTTTAGGGTTTAGGGTTTAGGGTTTAGGGTTTAGGGTTTATGATATAGGGTTTAGGGTTTAGAGCTTATAGGGCTTAGGGTTTGAAGCTCAATGAGGGGCGGTGGCGGGAGGTGGGGTTGTTCGTCCGGCGCCTCCAAACCCGAAACTCCAAACCCTCTCAGGCCCTCAACCCTGAAACCTGGAGCCTAAGCCCTAGCCCCACTACTCTCCCAGCCCGATCCTCTGAAGCCCGAGGGCTCGTCGGGGCGGAGGAGGGGGGGGGGGGGCGGAGTGCCTGCTTCGCGCCGCGGTGTGTCATGCGCACCACCATGTCCCGGGCGTCTGTGAGAGTCTTGCGGGAGGGCTTCTTTCCTGGGAATCGGGGGAAGGGGGAGGGAGGAGGCGCGAGCTCTTTGGTTGAGGGGCGGAACCTGGGTTCAGAGCATGGGGCTTACGAGGGCTCTGTGACCCTCAACTTGGCGAAGCAAGGCAAGTCTTTGGGAAGCCCCTGGCATGTATGTGCAAGTTCTCTCTCAGCGACTTGTGCAGAATGAACCCAAACCCTATACCCGAAACCCTGAAGTCCCGAGGCCCTCTTCCGACCCGGCCCTGAAACCCCAAAGCCCCACGCATAGCGAAGCAACCAACCCTCAAACCCTAAACCAACCCTTAACCCTCCCTAAACCCTTTACCCTAACACACGAAAAGCCCTAAATCCCACAAACCCCCCCCCACACCCCTGAACCCTAAACCCTTAAACCCTAAACCAACCCCTATAGACCCTCAACCCTTCACCCTGAAGCCTAAACCCCCAAGCTCATGAGAGGCGCCCATGTCCATGACCGCGCCCACACCGCACGCATCGGACTCGTAGGTTGGGTCATAGAGGCCCTGCCTGTGGAAAGGGCTGAGGGCTTAGGGGCTAAGGCTGAGGCTTTGGGGTTCAGGGCTTTAAGGGTTTAGGGCTTTAAGTGGTTAAGGTTTCATTAAGGACAAGGGCTGGGGGGGGGGGAAAGAACAGCAATGCTTCCGTGGCGGAGGGCCTTGAGACATAATGCCCCCCCGTTGCAGTTCTTTTTGATACAGATGTCTCTTGCCCAGCTTGGCGAATCACGCTCAAAAGCAGGTGCTCCCATCTGGTACCCTATACAAAGAGGAATATGCCAGATTGGAATACCCGGAGAAAGGGCTCCAGATCTGTTCGCCTTCGTCGTTGCAGCCCTTGTCGTGGTTTAAATTCTGGAAGACGTGGGCAGTTCTCTCACATGTGGTCACAGCCCAAACATATGAAGTAAGTAGCCCTAAACCCCTAAACCCTAAGCCCCTCTAAGCCCTTAATCCCAAAAACCCTACACCCCTAAAAACTGAACCCTAACCCCTAACAACTCCCTACCCTCCACCCTGGCCGTGTAGACCGGGTCAATCCCGAGCCCAAAAACAAACTGAACCCTGGAAGCACCTCTTGGGCGTCTGATCCCAGTGCAATGCCATCTCCAATGGCGACTTTGCTTCCTGCACAGACGAAATGATCCGAAACAGCTGCAGGGAGATTGGCGTGTGGAGCTTAGGGCATTTAGGGTTTCCCTAAACCCTTTCCCTAAACCCTGAACCCGAAGCCCCAAACCGACAGGGAGAAGGACTGCAACTCCACATCTCTGTGACTTCGCAGCTGCTCGGACGCCTCTGCAACCCGCCCTCCCCCCTAAAACAAAATAACAATAATTAAATAACAATAAAGAAACAAAAGCCGAAAAAGCTAAACCTCGAAACCCCTAAGCCATTAAACCCCGAGCCCCTAAACCCTGTACCCCCAACACCCGAAACACCTAGACCCGCGGCGAGTCCATGGTGACAAGGGTCTGCAGCCGACTACGAAGTATCCCCAAAAGGGACTCCTAACCTTATTCCCCTATTATCCCCCACAAATAACCCCCATATATACCTTATATAGCCCCTATGTTCCTAAGTAACCTCTAAGTAAAACCCACCCCCTACACACCCCTGCAGCCCTCTGCTTCGGGAAGGTTGACAGGGTGTTTATGGTCAGCTCTCTAAAGTGTCGTCCCATCTCGGGTAATTAAGCGAAATAATTGGGGGGGGGGGGGGGGGCCGCCTTGTCATTAGGAACCCTAAAACCTTGCCACCCTAAACCCATAGGCTTAGGCGTTTAGGGTTTGGGGCCAGTTTTAGGCTTAAGGGTCACCCAACGCCTCTCAAAACCCGACGCCAACAGCAAAAATTCTGCTCTCTTCTCCCTAAACCCTCAACCCTAAACCCTAAACCCCTCAACCCTCAACCCTAAACCCTAAACCCTAAACCCTAAAACCCTTTTTGTTGCACCTTGGAGTGGCTCCTGGTATTGGTAACGAGGTGAGACGGACGGATAAACATGCACCAGCGGAGTGCTACTCTCTGAGCCATCGGCCGAGGGACGCCGGAGATGCGCACTTTTCTGTTTTTTAGGGTTTAGGGTTTAGGGTTTAGGGTTTAGGGTTTAGGGTTTAGGGTTTAGGGTTTAGGGTTTAGGGTTGGGTTTGCGGTGCTAGCATCCTAAACCCTAAACCCTAAACCCTAAAACCCAAAACCCTAAACCCTAAACCCCATCCCAGAAGCTGCAACAACCCTCAGCCGTGAGCCCACGGGTCTGGAAACCTGGAAGAACTCGCCAGGGATGTTCAAACCCTGCCCACGCTCATCGCCTAACCCCACATCTCCCAAACTCCCTCTAAATGGGGGGGGTTTGCGAACTTATGGGAACCCGAATCATAGACCCCTTAAACAGCCGGATTGCCTTATCAGAAGGACCCCAATAAGGTACCCCTACTTCCGGAAACCCCCAAATCCTCTAAACCCCAACATTCCCCTCTAAGTCCTCTAAACTTGGGATGTTCCCCCTTATGCTAACAGTTACCCCCCTTGATCATCCCTGTTAAGGACTGTCTGTGTAAGGGGGAACATCCCAACCCTAAAGCCCTGAACCCAAAAGCCCTAGACCCTAAAACCCTGAACCCAAAACCCTACGCCAAGGTCTTGCTGCAGTCAAGAGCTTCGCGCATCAGGCGGTCCTCTTAGCGCCGACCCTCTCCGTGCAAAGGCCCAGAGCGTGGCTGGTGAAATTTTAAGACCCAATCCTCGGGCTTTGGGCGTAGGGGTTTTTGGCATATCAGGGCTCGGGGCTTGGGGCTTGTGACGTGAGTAACTACGAATTGCTTAATTAAGAGCCGCCCCCCAAAAAAAATGTCTTCCCTTATTAAGGGTAATTTAGGGATTGTTTTTGTTGATTCTTTTGGGGTTCTTGATCAAATAGTAGGCAAGGCTTTTGCATGTGTGGTGTGTTTCATTTTACGCTTGTCTTCCTGCGGGAGGCACGAAGAAAGCACGCAGACTACCCTGCAGCCCTAGTTCCCCAACCAAGGGTTTAGGGCTTAGGGCTTAGGATTTAGGGTTTAGGGTTTGGGGTTTAGGGTTTAGGATTTAAACCCTACACCTGAACCCTAAGCCCCCTAAAATTCAGAAGCCACACTTCTCGGCAGAGGGGACTCTTTGGTCTGTGTATTTCTTTGGCGACGAAAACTGCGAGGGCAAGCTGCATCATGCTGTTCATATTCTCCTTGGTTGTGAATTCCCCTTAGGTTTTGTATGAACAAAAGTAGAACCAAAAACTAATCCGCCCCAGCCTTCAAGCGTTGTCAGAAGTGTAATAGATTCCCCTGTGGCAACCTTCATTCCATTGCTGAGATAAGAACCCCTCCGCGAAACCCTAAACCCTAAACCCTAAACCCTAAACCCTAAACCCTAAGCCCTAAGCCCTAAACCCTAAACCCTAAACCCTAAACCCCTCCGAACCATTTTAGTTAAACAGCAAGGTAAGGAACCAGGATAGCCGGTCGCGTAATGAACCCCAAAGAGCGGTTGCATGTCATAAGGACCTGAAGAGGGCAAGGGTGGGAGGCTTGTATCCCGGAACTCCCTCAGAAGGGCCCTAAACCCTGAATCCTAAACCCTAAAGAGTTTTTGGGGTTTGTGTGTGGGGCTTCGGGTTTAGGGTGTAAGGAAGGGTTGGACCCCAAACCCTAAACCCTAGACCCTAGACCCTAAACCCTAAACCCTATTTACCAGATAGATGAGAGCCCAGATGCCCCCGTCGACTCCCTAACTCCCCAGATGCTTGGGCTGGAGCTTCGGGTTGAGGTTTTGAGGTCCCAAGAACAGGGCCCCCTCCCTGCAACAAGTATCGCCCCAAAATCCTACAAACGAACCCTAAACCCTGAACCCTGAACCCTGAACCCTGAACCCTGAACCCTAAACCCTAAACCCTAAACCCTAAACCCTACGTTCCGACGTGCCCTGAGCTGGTCGCTTGCCATCTCCTTCTGAAGGGAGCAACGCCTCCCTGTTACATCGGATGCCGGGCAGCGGAATGGAAGGGCCGAAGAACAGCCCTCGGGTTTAGGGTTTAGGGTTTAGGGTTCAGGGTTCAGGGTTCAGGGTTTAGGGTTTAGGGTTAGGGTTTAGGGTTTAGGGTTTAGGGTTTAGGGTTTAGGGTTTAGGGTTTAGGGTTTAGGGTTTAGGGTTTAGGGTTTAGGGTTTAGGGTTTAGGGTTTAGGGTTTAGGGTTTAGGGTTACGGGTTCCCCAAGCCCTTAAGGCCCTGAAACCCTAAAGCTTGGAATACGCGTCAAGTCCAGAGGGACAGAAGAAAGACCCGGGAATGGAGATGGCCCACAGGTTAGGGAATTGGGCATGGCAGTATGTAGCATATACGAAGCAATACTAGGTCACTGTATGATGAGACGAACTATGAAATAGGCCCTTATATCAGACGTCGTCCTAGGAAGCATCGTCGAATGGTATGAATCTCTGGAATGTCAAGGGCGTTGGCGACTGGCCTTGAAACCCGATGCTTCGTTTGAGGGTTTGGGGTTCGGGTTTGCCCAACCTACACGATCTTGAGCTCTAAGTCAGCTGGACTCACAAAGCAGACTTTCGGAACCCCTGTTCGTTTCAAGGTTTAGGGCTTACCAACCCTAAACCCTAAACCCTAAGACCCTAAACCCTAAACCCTAAACCCTAAACCCTAAACCCTAAACCCTAAACGAACCTCAGAATCATGTGAAGACTGTGTCTTGGCGTGATGCTGCTGGCCGGGGACACCTTAGGGACGAACGCCGCTACACCCCAAACCGAACCCCAAGCCATCAACCTCAAGAAGAGACCACGAAGCTCTAACACCCAAAAAGCCGAAAACCCAAAAACCAAAAAAAACTACAACCCAGAAACCCTAAGACCCTGGAACCTGGAACCCTGAAACCCTAAAACCCTGCAACCCCAAAACCCTAAAACCCTGAAACCCTAAAGCCAAAACCCTGAACCCTTTAAACCCTAAGCTCTTGTTCAAAGCCTGTTCTCTGCTAGGCCCTTCCGAGTCCATCTGCCGTGGATTTGAAGGAGACAACGTTAAGGTTGAACATCCCCACTTCCTTCACGAATCAATGGGCTAAAGGAGGGACCCTTATAAGGAACCTTAAGGGATAGAGGCTACTTAGGCATGTCGGGACTCTATACGGTATATATATATATATATATATATATATATATATATAGGGGTTACATATGGGTTATATAGGGGAAAATAAGATTGAGGGTCCCTTCGTGGGGTTCCTCCTTATACCCCTAAAGCGAAACCCCACTGGAACACCAAGCCCCAACCCAAACTGCATAGGAGTGAAACTAAGCGTCTACTGTATAGATTCCAAAAGCAGACCTGACAAAGTCTGCTCTTTGACCTACAATGAACCACAACTTAGTTCACATGCCGAAGCCCCAACTAGCCCCAAAACCCCTGAACCCTTTTCCCCTAAACCCAGACACCAGACCCTAAGCCCTACACTAACCCTCGTATCGTGCGAAAACTCAACCCTCAGCCCCAAACTCTAAAACCTACACCCCCACACCCCTAAGCCCGAAACCCTAAACCCTAAACCTAAACCCTAAACCCTAAACCCTAAACCCTAAACCCTAAACCCTAAACACGCCAAACCCCCCGGCCCTGAACCTAGCACGACGTACAGCCGCAAGTGGCCTGCTGGGGAGCTCGAGGCCCCAAAATCCCGAAAACGATAGGTGGTGTCGGGTTTAGGGTTTAGGGTTTAGGGTTTAGGGTTTCGGGTTTAGGGTTTAGGGTTTAGGGTTTAGGGTTTAGGGTTTACGGGTTAAGTTAGAGAGTCTCCTTCCTTCCCCTTCGTTCTTAAAGCTGAAGGGCACTGCGAATTCTGCATCCGAGGTATCCGTGGCCCGGTTACTGTGATTGCTCTTCTTCCTACGATTGCCATGAGTCCGACTCTTCCTACTTTTCCAGTTTTGCGGGCATTGAAACCAACGTCAACAAATACTGGTACCTACAAAAGCGAAATACGATACTAACGGAAAACATAGCCACCATCGTACCGACAGTAGAACTAGTCAGAATCATAGTGGGAACTAACAAAATGGATAGCAATAACTACAACAGAAACATTCGTAATAGTACAGGAAGCCTCGATCATAGAACCAGCACCCCAAACCCTAAACCCTAAACCCTAAACCCTAAACCCCAAACCCTAAACCCTAAACCCTAAACCCTAAACACCAGACCCGACCATGGCCACCAACCTCTGGAGGTGCTTGCGTCGGCGCTCGCGCTTGGCGCGAGCGCCGGAACGCTCAAACGGTAACGGAGCCGCCGAGTGTGTGCTTCGGGCTTTGTGGGTTTAGGGGTTTAGGGGTTTAGGGGTTGAGGAGTTTAGGGGTTTAGGGGTTTGGGGGGTTTAGGGGTTGAGGGGTTTAGGGGTTGAGGAGTTTAGGGGTTTAGGGGATCAGGGGTTTAGGGGGTTTAGGGGTTTAGGGGTTTAGGGGTTTAAGGGTGTAGGGCTTCATGGGATGTTTTTGGGGTTTTCGGTCTTTAGGGTTTAGGTGGGGATGTTCCCCCCTATACTAACAACAGTCCCTAGTAAGGATTATAGTATCCCCTATATCCCCATTAAGGCTTGTTAGTATACGGCTTAACATCCCAAGCTCATGGTTTTTTACTTTGGTTCATTTGTTTTTGTTGGGGGGGGGGGGGTAGGGTTTTCAGGGGCTTGGGGTCTTAGAGTTTAACCGGCTTGGGGTATCTCAACCCTAAACCCTAAACCCTAAACCCCTTGAGGGTTTGAGGGGCTTCGGGTGCTTGGGAGTCCCCAAAGCAGAGCTTGAGCCAACAAACGCATCAGCGCCTCATTTGCCAGCCATCCGCCCGCAAAGGCCTCTTCCCAGTCACGCAAGTGCTTCATCCTCCTGTTCTGACAGCTCGACCATGAGGTCTCAGAAGCTAAACCCTAAATCCTAAACCCTAAACCCTCAACCCTAAACCCTCAACCCTCAACCCAACCGTACTTCGGTCCCTCAACCCTAAACCCTCAACCCGAAGCCCCTCGTCTTTTTGGGCCGAAGAATTCGAAGCACCCCCCAGCCTTGGGGGTTCAGGGCTTCCCTGCCCATCCTATACACCTTGTCAAAAGACCCACAAAACCCTCTCACAACAAAGCCCTACAAAGAGCCAGAACAAAAACTCCCATAACCTACAGCCTACAACCTATAACCGATAACCTATAAGCCTATCACTTCTAACCTATCACCTATAACCTATAACCCATAACCTCTCTGGCGTCCGGGCACCAGCCCGCGATGGCTTTGGGTGACAAAGGCCAGGGCTTCTTGCGCAGAACACAGGGGGCCGCCCCGCGTTGATCTCTGGAGACTTCAGACTTCTGACACTTGCAGCTCAGGGGTGTTGAGAGTTTAGAGTACAGGGTTTTGGGTTTAGGGATAGGGCTTCCTTAACAAGAGTTCGGGAGTCTTGATGTGTTCACAACAACCCGTGTCCAGGGCTTAGGAAATTTCAGGTGACATGTTTGGGGTTTGGGCAAGTTCTTCGGAAGGTGGGAGGCCGAAAACTTAAGTGAACCTAGGACCGAAGGGCGGGAGCTCAAGATACCCTAAGCCATCCTAAACCATCCTAAACCCTAACCCAAAACCCTAAACCCTAAACCCTAAACCCAGTGTGGGTCTCAGGGAGATGGCGTTCCTACCGCAGGGTTCAGGGCATGCTTGGGGTTTCGGGAGTTGTCCACTATTTTTTATTAATATATACATATATGTATATATATATATATATTTATATTTATATTGATATTTATATTTATATTTATTTTTTTTTTGGGGGGGGGGGGGGTGTGTCTGGGGTCTGGGGATGTTTCGGGCGTGGAACTTAGGGTTTAGGGTGTTTTGGCATGTTTGGGGTTTGGGCTTCTGCCTACATCTAGATGCCCTAAACTCTAAACCCTAAACCCTAAACCCTAAACCCTAAACCCTAAACTACCCTAAACCCTAAAGGGACCCAAAGCCTAAAATTCAAAGCTCTGTCACCGAAAACCTCGTACCACTCCTTCAGAGGGCCCCTCTCCTTCAAAGACCAACAGCGGTCGGCCTCCTTTAACTACCCAACGGCAGGCCACCAGGTTGAGTAGGGTTTAGGGTTTAGGGTTTAGGGTTTAGGGTTTGGGGTTTGGGGTTTAGGGTTCAGGGTTAGGGTTTCGGGTTTAGGGTTTAGGGTTTAGGGTTTGGGGTTTAGGGTTTAGGGTTTAGGGTTAGGGTTTGGGGTTTGGGGTTTGGGGTTTGCGGGTTTGCGGTTTGGGGTTTAGAACAGGGATTAGGGCTAACACAGGTGGTTCCGGGGGGGGGGGGGGGGGTGTAGGGAAGTGTTGGGGCTGTTTCTGGGGAAGGGATACGGGCGTTTAGGCTTTGTAGGGTTTCGAGAGTTTTGCAGTTTCTTGAGGGCGTTTGAGTTGTATAGGGTTTCTCGGGACCTTTGGGCACAGAGTTTAGTGTTGGGGACTTTGTAGCGCCGAGGTTCAAGTACTTGGGGTGCTAGGTAGACCCTAACCCTAACCCTAAACCCTAAACCCTACACCCTAAACCCTCTTCAGGGCTTTAGGGGGCTGAATAGGGGGAACTTAATAATGAAAATGGGGGGGGGGGGGGGGGGTAGTCTAGTCATATAGGACTAGAAGACGCCGGCCCCCTATATTTGGGTATTTTGGGGGGGGGGGGGGGGGTGGGGGGGGGGGGGGGGGGGTCTTTTCAGTGGAGGCGGCGCGATGCCAAATCAAATGTCCCTTGCAGCCCGGTCGGCTGAAGAGGAGAAAGAATTGAATGGAAGCCCTCTGCTTGGTGGTCACTCTCGGGTTCTTGGGGCCCTAAACCCTAAACCCTAAAATTCTAAAAGCCTAAACCTTAACTAAAGCCTAAACCCTGAACCCTAAACACTAAACCCTAAACCCTAAACCCTAGACCCTAAACCCTAAACCCTAAACCCTAAACCCTAAACCCTAAACCCTAAACCCTAAACCCTAAACCCTAAACCCGAAACTAAACCCCATATGGATAACTTCGGCTCTTGAAGAACCCTGCATACCTTGCACCCTGGAGAACCTCGAGTGGCCTTGAAGTCGTTTGCTTTCCAGTGTTTGACCCTAAACCCTAAACCCTAAACCCTGAACCCTGAACCCTGAACCCTAAACCCTAAACCCTAAACCGTGTGGAATTCGGGACGTAGGCATCCTGCAGAATTCCCTGAAAGGGTTGTGTAGGGTGTTGCTGGGGTAACCTCAGTCCCTGATTCCCTGCTAAGACAACCCTAAACCCTAAACCCTGAAGCCTGAACCCTGAACCCTGAACCCTAAACCCTAAACCCTAAACCCTAAACCCGAAACCCTAAACCCTAAACTTACCTTTGTTTGTAGGGGCGGGCACGGGGCACCACAAGCCTCCATTCTGCTTCGGCGCCTTCGGCGGAAGCTGTGAAAAGTAAACCTTGGAGGACGCCTTCTTCGCGAGCATCTAATCCTTTTTTGGGGCCTTCATCATCGTAATCGGGTTTCGGGTTTCGGGTTTAGGGTTTGGGTTTAGGGTTTAGTGGGGGATAATATCCCTATAGGGGCCTTAATCATTGTGTTTGAGGGTTTAGGGTTTACGGTGTAGGGGTCGCGAGCATCTAACCCCGAGGGGCCTTCATAATGAGTTTAGAGTTTCGGGTTTAGGTTTAGGGTTTAGGGTTTAGGGTTTAGGGTTTAGGGTTTAGGGTTTAGGGTTTAGGGTTTAGGGTTTAGGGTTTAGGGTTTAGAGTTTGGGTTTAGGGTTTAGGGTTTAGGGTTAAGGGGTTTCGGGGCAAGATTGACACTAATAGTAAGTATTCCGACACCCTCTAAAACACCCAGTAAGGGCCAGCGCCCCCGGGCCGCCGGAGCTCAAGGAAGCCTCCCACCTCACAGTCTTAGGGTTTAGGGTTTAGGGCTTAGGGTTTAGGGTTTAGGGTTTAGGGTTTAGGGTTTAGAGTTAGGGGTTGCATGGTCCCCTATATATGGGCCCATTACATTGGGGCGCCTGAATGTACCCCTTATATACCACATGCTTCAGAACCCCTTCAAAGGAGGTAAGGGACCGCATGAAGGGCCCATATAGCTACCCTCTCTAGAGAAGGTAAGTGACCGTACGTGAGGGTTTACGAAAATAGGGGACCCCTACTCTAGACCCCCAAATAGAAGGATCCCCTTAGAATAAGGACTGCAGCAGGGTACCCCCAATAGGGCTTTTGGGGGTTTAGTTTTGATGCGGGCGCTTCGGGGCTTGTAGGGCATGGTAGGGTCAGGGTTTAAGGTTTAAGGTTTAGGGTTTTGGGTTTAGGGTCTAGGGTTTAGGGTTTAGGGTGGTTTAGGGTTTAAGGTTTAGGGTTTAGGGTTTAGGGTTTAGGATTTAGGCAGGGTTAAGAGGCTCCTACATTGGCGTTCTAGGGCGTAGAGGGTGCAGGCCTTGGAGGGGTTCGAATCGGGCTGTTGGGGATGCGGCATGGGCTTGCAGGGTTTAGGGTTCTCTGCAAGGTTGAGGGCGCTGTTGGGGCAGGGGAGTGGGGGCGGGGGTGGACCCCCTCTAAGGAGTTTGGGCTTTGGGTTTTGGGGGGGCACGATGGAAGGGAAACAACATGGCACCACAATGTAAAGTGAGAGGACTTGAGGATACCACACATATCCTATGTGCCCCAGAAGCCCTACAAAACCAATAAAGCTTGTAGGTCCTAAAATGCCGATCCTATAATTATAAAGTCCTATAAGCCGTGAAATAACTCTCTAAAGCCTATCTACCCTCTAAGCCCTCAAAGCCCGTGTCGGGCACCAAGCGCTGGTGCCGCACGCCCCAATGGGAGCCTAACTCACATAGAACCTGAGGGTCCCTTGAGGGTTTAGGGGTTCTGAAGGAATGGGATACCTGTCTCTATAGACGGGGGACCAGAAACAGCCGCTTATTGGCGAAAGAAATTGGGGACGCCCTTGCGCGCACCTTTTTTTCCTTCCTGTCGGGTGTCGCCTGCTGCTGTCCCCTTTTCGCCTCTTCGGCTCCTGATCATGGACGACGACGTACTGTTCACCGCGAATCAGTTGAAGACTTGGATCTTTGAGCCACCTGGCAGGAGCCATGTGGTGGATTCGTCGTCGGCATCGATCGGAATGGGTGGCAGCTCCTTCTTCTCAGGCTTGTAAGCCTTACGTCTCCAATAACCCAAGGAAAAATGTTATAAACTATGTAATATTTTCCTACTAAATAATAAGGAAACCCAAAAAAAAACTTAAAGTCCAGCTGGAGGAGTACAAGAAGCTTCGGCCATCCTCTGCGACTGGTTCCAGGGGAAGGACCGGCGGTTCTGGAAGATGTCCTCCGGGAGCAGCGTGACCTTGTTGGCCAAGGGGGCCGGAGGCTCCGGCATGGCGAAAGCGCGTTCTTTAATGGCCTCGAAAACCCTAAACCCTAAACCCTAAACCCTAAACCCTAAACCCTAAACCCTAAACCCTATGGTATAGGATTTAAGGTGAACTCTGTGACTCCTTGCAAAGACTCTGCTTCGACCTTGAGCCAGAAGTTCCCCGAGGCAGCGGCGGTGAGGGGGGTTAGGAGGCTTCGGAATCCTCGTGAACGAGACTATCAGCCACCCTCAACCTTAAAACAAATACGCAAACCTCACAAGGCCTCATGAGGCCTCCGGAGCCGACATGAACACGAAGCTAAAATGGGCTGCATTTAGGGTTTGTTAACGCTAAAGACCCGAAATTTTAACGCTAAATAAATGCTCTGTAGCAGCCTTGTCAAGCTCTACGGCTCTACCCAGTGGATGCCCCTTCGGATACAATGCCCGGCAAATGAAGCCAAACCATGTCCACAGCCATGGTGCCCAGGTGATGCACGTGGCATATGCAGCTGCACACAGTTGGTGTATGGAAAAGGGGCTGCCCTAACATTTACAAACCCCTCAACCCTGAACCCTCAACCCTTAACCCTAAACCCTAAAACCTAAACCCTAAACCCTAAAACCTAAACCCTAAACCCTAAACCCTAAACCCCTCAATCCTAAAGTTCGAGAACCGACTGGGGACCCGGGCAGAGATCAGGAGCGGCTGGCCTTCATCTCCTGCGACTCCAAGGACTTAAGGGTTTAGGGTTTAGGATATGAGGGTTTTGGGTTTAGGGCTTGGGGTTTGGGGTTTAGGGTTTGGGGTTTAGGGTTTGGGGTTTAGGGTTTGGGGTTTAGGGTTTGGGGTTTAGGGTTTGGGGTTTGGGGTTTAGGGTTTAGGGCTTGGCGTTTAGGGTTTCAGGGTTTGGGGTTTGGGGTTTTGGGTTTGGGGTTTAAGGCTTGGCGTTTAGGGTTTAAGGGTTTGGGGTTTGGGGTTCAAGGGTTTGGGGTTCAGGATTTGGGGTTTAGGGTTTGAGGTTTAGGGGAAAAAGGGATTCTCGCCTGCAGGGGTTGAGGAGCTTAGGGTTTGGGGCTTTTAGAGACTGAAGGACTTCTGTAGGTACCGAAAACCTCGACCGTTTGGGCTTGGAATGCGCAAACCTTTTGTGGGAGAGTTATCGTTTAGTGCGTGCCGGGCGTCGTTCCACTCTAGCCCCCCCACCAATCCGTCCCGACACCCCATTCACCCCCAACTCGCGCCCTAAACCCTAAACCCTAAACCCGAAATCCTGTCGCGGGTCCAAAGAAACCTCAAAGCCCTGAAAGGCCATAAAGCCTAAACCCGGCGAAGCCCCAAAAACCCCAAACCCATGAACCCGAATCCAAGCCACAAAAACCAACAAAGACCCCCAAACCCATGAACCGTATCGACCCCCTAAATCCGAAAAGATCCCGAACTCATGAAGCCTGAACCCCCAAATTGCAGCCGAACGCCTCGTCAGGGCTCTTGTCATGGAATCTAAACAATGCCAGTACCACGTAGGCAAGCAGCAGGAACGGATTTAGGCTTTGAAACCCTAGGGCTCAGGGCTGAGGGTCCAGGGTTTCGGGTTTCGACGAACCCTAAACCCTAAACCCCTAAACCCCAAACCCTAAACCCCAAACCCTAAACCCCAAACCCTAAACCCTAAACCCTAATCCCTACAAACCCTAAGACCCCATGGGGCGCCCTTTCCTCCATGATGAGGTCCAGAGTCGACTGGATCTCGAGCATCCTTTGGTCCATGACCTCGGGGGATGGGAGAAGAGGTTTAGGGTTCAGGGTTTAGGGTTTAGGGTTTGGGGTTTAGGGTTTGGGGTTTAGGGTTGAGGGTTTAGGGTTTAGGATGGGAGAAGAGGTCAGGGAATGGGGCTTGGGGAGGCTTAGGGGCTTTAGGGGCGTTTAGGGTTTAGGGTTTGGGGTTTGGGGTTTGGGGTTTTAGGGTTTAGGGTTTAGGGTTTAGGGTCTAGGGTTTAGGGTTCCTAACGCGAAGTAGTGGACCCTATTGGGGCTTGGGGGGGGGGTTGGGGCCAAAGCAACTTCGAACTTTCTAGGCCATTCCAGAGTTGAAGGTGTAGGTTGTAGGGCGCACCGAAACTCTTAAAACGAAGCCAACCCCTATAACCCCCTAAACCCTAAACCCCAAAACCCCAAAATCTAAACCCTAAACCCCAAACCCTAAACCCTAAACCCTAAACCCTAAATGGGTTGCAAGTACCCTGAGCCTCCAAATACACCGCCTCAACCCCCCCCCCAAACCCCTAAACCCCTAAACCCTAAACCCCTAAACCCCTAAACCCTAAACCCTAAACCCTCAACCCCCCCTTGCCAGGCCTCCACCTTCCTTCCTAGCCGCTGGAGTTCACCGGTCGACTCCTGCACCCGCAATCTAGAAAAAAAAATGAGGGTTTAGGGTTTGGGGTTTAGGGTTTGGGGTTTGGGGTTTGGGGTTTGGGGTTTGGGGTTTGGGGTTTGGGGTTTGGGGTTTGGGGTGTAGAGTTTCGGAGGGTTTAGGGTTGAGGGCTTAGGGCTGAAGGGCCTTGCGCGCTGGAACACCCCAAGGTTTCGAGCTCAGGGGGTGTAGAGCTTAGGGTTTGACCCAACTCCTGAAATCCTGCCCCAACACACCTTGCACTGAGTCGCCAGATCTGAAACCTTGAGCCCCCCAAGTCACTTTGACTTCCCCAAAAAGTCACTTCCAAACCCTCCACACTAAGGCATCCTAAACCCTCTAAATCCAAAATATCCCAAACTCTCCACCCTACAGTTCCCTAAACCTCAAACCCTGAACCCTAGACCCCTAGACCCTAAACCCTAAACCCTGAAGCCCTCTTTTGAAGAGGCTTTCGGTTGAATCGACCCCAGGCTTCCCCCAGGCCTGCGACACGGAGTTCGTACGAGACTGAGTCTGCGCGAGGGGTTTAGAGTTTGGGGGGTTTGGGGCTTAGGGTTTGGGGTTTAGGGTTTAGGGTTTGGGGTTTAGGGTTTGGGGTTTGGGATTTACAGGGTTTAGGTGTACACGAAGGATCCACGTGCCGCAATCATGGTAGATTATCATTCAGCCTAGCGGTTTGCGCATCCGCATGAAGGTAGGGTGACTGAGGAATGGGTTGCTATTGGTGATATTCTAATTCACTCGGCAACAAAAAGCAATTCTGGGCTCGTCATGCTGCATCTACCAAATGTTATATACCCTAAACCCTAAACCCTAAACCTTAAACCCACTGTGTCGTCGACCCCTACGGCCACGACTATGAGGCTGAGCCCCCACTGCCGCGACGAAGACACGCTGTTGCTTTGCATTTCCTGAATACTTCTCGGGGGGTGGACCTGCACGGAACAGAACATACATGAACCAGGGCTTATATTTTTGGTGAGTGTATATAAGGTTCATTTTTTTGAGATTGGTGAGGTGTACATATTGGGGGATACAAGGAATGTAAACCCTACTTCACATCAAAAGCCACGTTACAAAGAAGGGTCAACCTCCTCCGAAGCCCGAGCTTAGGGTTCACCCTAAACCCTAAACCCTAAACTCTAAACCCTAAACTCTAAACCCTAAACCCTAAACCCCAAACCCCAAACCCTAAAACCTAAACCTAAAAACCTAAACCCTAGCCTTCGACCGAAAGCTGCACCCTTCTTTCAAACCCTAAACCCCTGAGCTTGGGATGTTCCCCTGATACTACGAATTGCTTAAGAGCCCCCAAAAAATAAAATAAATAAATAGTCGTCCTTATTAAGGGCAATTTAGGGATTATTATTTTCTATTCTTTTGGGGTACTTAAGCAAATGGTAGTAGACTAACAGCTCCTTAACAGGCATTGTACTAGGGGGTACTATGATCCCTATTAAGGACTGTACAAGGGGTATCCCAACCTAAACCCCCCTAAGGAAAGGCCCTAAGCCTTTCAAACCCTAAACCCCTAAAGGCCCTGCACCCCGAAAGGCCCTAAGGCCCGGGTTCGGGTTTCGGGTTTAGGGTTTAGGGTTTAGGCTTTAGGGTTTAGGCTTTAGGCTTTAGGCTTTAGGCTTTAAGCTTTAAGCTTTAGGGGCCCTAAATCCGAGAGGCCCGAAGCCCTAAACCCTTCGAAGCTGAAACTCTGCACCCGACGCCCCTTCTGCCGCCTGAATGGGGCTTGGTGGCACCTCAGGAAACGAGCAGGGGCCCTAAACCCTAAGCCCTAAGCCCTAAGCCCTGAGCCCTGAACCCTAAACCCTAAACCCTAAACCCTAAACCCTAAACCCTACTTCGGCTGTCAGGGTTTAGGCTCGAGGGTTTGAGGGCCCACCCCAACAACCCTGCAGTCCAAACCCTACGAGTCGCGGTGTACCTAGGGTCTAGGGTTTAGGGTTTAGGGTTTAGGGTTTAGGGTTTAGGGTTTAGGGTTTTAGGGGTTTAGGGGTTTAGGGGTTTAGGGGTTTAGGGGTTTAGGGGGTTTAGGGGTTTAGGGTTTTAGGGGTTTAGGGGTTTAGGGGTTTAGGGGTTTAGGGGTTTAGGGGTTTAGGGGTTTAGGGGTTTAGGGGTTTAGGGGTTTAGGGGTTTAGGGGTTTAGGGGTTTAGGGGTACGGGTTTAGGGGGTTTAAGGCCTTAGGGGCTTTGGGGCTTAGGAGTTGAGGGTTTATGGGCCTTAGAGGGTTAAGGGGTGATGTGTGAAGGCTATTGAGGGAGGTTGGTGGGGCAAGGAACCCTAAACCCCAAACCCTGAACCTTGCGACTCTCACAACCTAAGTACATCCCTAAACCCTGAACCCTAAACCCTAACGCTGAACCCTAAACCCCCCTAGACCCCTCAACCCCGAAATCCCTCAATCCAAAGAGACTTAAGTTCATTCATTCTCCTCAGCCCTGAACTCCCCCCAACCCGACTTGGCAGCCCGGTTACCATATTATGACAAGGGTACCTTTTGGGGGATGGGGGGGGGGGAAGGTTACCACTACCCTACCAGCCCTAGATCCCCAATCCTTAGCCCCTCAGCCTCAATCGCCCTAAACCCTAAACCCTAAGCCCTAAACCGGGCCCCAATCCACTGGATTACGGCTGACTTACACACTGGAACCCGCAAACCCCGAAACCCAAGAAGCCCAGAAACAAACGAAGCACGCGATGAACACGACAAACCCGATAAACCATGCTTATAAACCGCTATAAACCATTATACACCCTGTAAACCCTCAACCGTCCCGAACCTCTCCCTAAACCCTAAACCCTATAAACCCTATAACCCCCATAAACCCTATAAACCCTATAAACCCTATAAACCCTATAAACCCTATAAACCCCATAAACCCTATAAACCCTGTAAATCCTATAAACCCTACAAACCCTCTAAACCCTCTAAACCCTCTACACCCTATAAACCCTGTAAACCCTCTAAACCCTATAAACCCTATAAACCCTCTAAACCCTATAAACCCTATAAACCCTATAAACCTTATATACACTGTAAACCCCATAAACCCCACAAACCCTCTAACCCCCCTAAACCCTCTACACCCTATAAACCCTGTAAACCCTATAAACCCTATAAACCCTATAAACCCTCTCAACCCTCTCAACCCTATAAACCCGATAAACCCTATAAACCCTATAAACCCTCTCAACCCTCTCAACCCTATAAACCCTATAAACCCTATAAACCCTATCAACCCTATAAACCTTATAACCCTATAAACCCTATAAACCCTATAAACCCTATAAACCCTATAAACCCTATAAACCTTATTAACTCTGTAAACCCCATAAACCCTACAAACCCTACAAGCCTTCAACAAAAAAAACAGTTGCTTCTTCTTCATAGGGCCGGGGGGCAATGATCTGGTTGCTGTGCGGCTTCTGCCGCTCCTTCGACATCCTCTTTCCGAAGCGGTTGCGGTAGAAAGACCTCACATGTCAGGGTTTAGGGTTTAGGGTTTAGGGTTGTAGGGTTTAGGGTTTAGGGTTTAGGGTTCAGGGTTTAGGGTTTAGGGTTTAGGGTTTAGGGTTTAGTGTTTAGGGTTTAGGGCTTAGGGCTTAGGGCTTTGGGAGAATTTCGGATTTAGGGCTCAGGGTTTTAGGGTTGTTTAGGGTATATTGGGCTTTAGGGCTTGGGCCTTATGGCATTTAGGGTTGCTTGAGGTTTTATGGGGTTCATAGGGGTCAGAGGGAGGATTTAGGGTTCAGGGCTTTGGCAGAGAGAGGCCTCGAAGCTCAAAAGGGGAGCCCCTAACAAGGGACCTTAGGTTCAAAATTTAATTTGAAATTGAAATTTAGGGTTTAGGGATGTAGGGATTTAGGGATTTAGGGATTTAGGGATTTAGGGATGTAGGGATGTAGGGATTTAGGGTTGTTCACAACCCTAAACCCCTAAAAGGGTGCTAGGCTGTGCGTTCGGGGACCCTGCTGCTCTTAGGGGTGTTGGTTGGGGAGGGGGATCTTCTCTGCTGCAGAGAGATGGGGGAGAGGGGTGAGGGGCGTGGAGTTAGGGTTTGGGGCTGTGCCGCCCCCCCCCCTTCGGTCCCAATTTAGGACCGGATTTTTGGCGTCCTCTTGAAAGGTTTGATTTCGGGCGGGTCCCAGTGTGAAAGGTTGCTTAGGGGGCTCCGAATTTTGGAACAACCCCAAACATGAGTGTTTCTCATGGGTGAGGGTCTTCTTCCTAACGCCGACCATTGGGGAGAGTGCGTAAAAAAGAGGCCTGCGGATATTCAAGGTAACCCCCCCCCCCTCCCCCCCCCCCCCCTTCACCCAACAAACCCCCCTCCCCCTCCCCCCCCCCCCCCCCCCCCTCCGTACAAAGAAAGGGGAGTGGGGGGGGGGCCCCCCCCCCCCCATGCTCAATTCCACATTTCCTCTGCCATGTTTGGTAGGATTCCTACTGCTTTTTATTCGGAATCCTTCTAATTTCAAGAGGATTTCTATTAATGTAACAAGATTTCTATTTGCCTTCTTTTTTCGTAGCATTTCTAATCGGACTTCTACTAATTTTAATAGCAGTTCAATCAATTGTAATAGGAGTTGAACTTAATTCGACAAGGATTTCTATTATTTCAATACGAATCCCGTTAAACCTAATACAAATCTTATTAGAAGGGATAAAGATCTCATTCATATTATTAGAAATCTTTCAAAAGTAACAAAAACCCGATTAGAATCAAAAGAAGTCCTATTAAAACGTTAATTAAAATCAAGTGAAACCCCTATTAAGAACACTGTTATTGACCAAGGGGCCCCCCCCCCCCCCTTGAACAAGAGGGGGGGGGAGGGGGGGGGGGGGGGGGGTCATTGAACAAGAGAGGGGGGGGGGGAGGGGGGGGGCTGGCTTATGTTCCCGCAGGCCGCAGTGGCGCGCACTATCCCATTGGGGGGCCTCAGAGAACGCCGTCTCGGGTTTGGGGCTAGGGTTTAGGGTTTAAGGTTTAAGAAAACCAGGGCTGAGGAATTCGGATTTCGGACTTGAAGGAGAGGGGCCGTTGGTAGGTTTCTCCTGTTTGGTTGACAGAACAGGGCCCTCACTCACAAAGGGAAGCCCGGCAGCAAATTTCCACACCAGGACCCTCAAAGAAAACTTGGGCGCATTACACTAAACCCCTAAACCCCTAAACCCTAAACCCTAAACCCTAAACCCTAGACCCTAAACCCTAAAACCCAAAAACCCTAAACGTACGGTCGATGGATCGCGGGGCCGATGTGGGCTGGATAAAAGTGCTTCCTGGGCTGATGGGCATACAGGCCCAGGAAGATAAATGTGGCTGATAGGCTGATGGGGCAACACTACTTACTTGCTGAGTTCATAAGCCCACCAAAAAGTGTACACTTCTAGTTCTATAGGGGGATTCTAGTATCCCAAAACGTGCAAAGTGTACTTACTCAGCTACTCAGACTACATGGGAGATCGTTTAGATCTAGGGGTTCTACCTTGGACCCTTAAGGTTGTAACAGTTAGGTTTTGGGGCCCCTTTTTAAAAGGATCCCAAGGTGAGTATCAGGGCCATATTGGGAGTATATTAAGGGGGAACCTTTAGGGTTACAACCTTAGGGGTTTAGGGTTTAGGGTTTAGGGTTTAGGGTTTAGGAGTCTACATCCCTTGATTAGAGCGAGCTGCTGGATGGTGTGGAGCGCCAACCTCTTGTAGTTGCCTGGGAGGACAGCTCTTTCCGAACAGGCAAAGCACGAAACAACCCCTCAAAGGTTTCGGGCGCTCGCTCTGCGAAGCAACAAGCCCGAGACGTTTAGGGCTTAGGGCTTAGGGCTTGGGGCTTAGGGCTTGGGGCTTGGGGCTTGGGGCTTGGGGCTTGGGGCTTGGGGCTTGGGGCTTGGGGCTTCGGGCTTCGGGCTTCGGGTTTCGGGTTTCGGGTTTCGGGTTTGGGCTTTAGGCTTTAGGCTTTAGGCTTTAGGCTTTAGGCTTTAGGCTTTAGGCTTTAGGCTTTAGGCTTTAGGCTTTAGGCTTTAGGCTTTAGGCTTTATGCTTTAGGCTTTAGGCTTTAGGCTTTAGGCTTTAGGCTTTAGGCTTTAGGCTTTAGGCTTTAGGCTCTAGGCTCTAGGCTCTAGGCTTTAGGCTTTAGGCTCTAGGCTTTAGGCTTTAGGCTTCAGGCTTCAGGCTTTAGGGTTTAGGCTGAAGCCTGAAGGGCAACACGTGAAATCGCGCGGCATCTGCTTCTGGGCGCTGGGTCCGGGTGTGCCCGGACTGTACCGTCAGTGTCTATCCATAGGGTGAAAGGGCTTGATGGTTTGCAGGAATTAAGGGTTTAGGCGGTTTGGGGCCGAGAGCTTTGTTCAGGGCTTAAGGGCTCGTTTTCCCCAAAAACCCCGAAAGCTGAGCGCCGGAGGGCTCCCGAATCAACTTGGCACAAGAGTTCAGGGTTTTGGGTTCCGTGAACTGTGTTACTTTCGGGCTAGTTTAAGGTTCATTCAGGGTTCATTTAGGTTAAATTTCGGGCTAATTTCGGGCTGCTTCAGGGCCAACTTCAGGGTTCATGTCGGGTTCATTCGGGTTCATTTAGGGCTGGGTTCTCAGGGCTGTTTGGTCCAGGCTTCTGGATAATTGGGTGGGAGACGGTGGGGGACGGTGGGAGAAAGTCCTCCACCCAGCCTCCACCCCCCATTAAACAAAAACACACACACACACACACACACACTCACTCACTCACTCACTCACTCACTCACTCGCTCTCAACTCAACAAATCTACTCCACCCACACCCAACCCCACCCCAACCCCCCCCCCCCCCAAAAAAAAGAAAGAGTAGTCCTAAGCCCTCGCCCCCCCCGCCCCCCCCCCAAAAAATAAAAGAAAACAAAAAGACAGCAATGCTCAACCCTAAACTTTCTGGTGCTGTAGCCGCCGGGTGGCGCTTCTCCGTGAGCTGCTCGAGGAGCTGCCCGCGGTGCCACTCCTGCGCCATACTCCCCAGCGTCACCGAGGGTTTTGTTGTAGGGCTTAAGGGCTTAAGGGTTTTCAGGGCTTTCAGGGCTTTAAGGGTGTTAAGGGTGTTAAGGGTGTTAAGGGTTTTAAGAGTGTTAAGGGCGTTAAGGGTTTGAAGGGTTTAAGGCTGTTAAGGGCGTCAAGGGTTTTAAGGGTTTTAAGGTCTCGGGTTTAGGGTTCAGGGTTTAGGTTCCTAAGGTCGAGGGCTTGGGTCTTCCATACCTGTTTTCACCCAACATGCAATATCAACGCCCCCCCCCCCCCTGGCCCCCAAGCTATTGAGAAGATCGGCTTGAAAGCCTTATAGAACCTGCTCAGGATGTGGGCTTTGGGCTTATGTAGAGGGGATTTTATGGTTGAGAGCTGATTGGCATGAGCTTTTTTGGGGATTTCGGGGCTGCTGAGAGGTCGGGTTGTGCCAAGATTTCGGTTGTGTTCTGTGGTGGGGGGAGGGCTGAGGGAGCTGCGGGCTTTCGATTAGGAATGCGACACTGAATATGAATATGGGGAGGGGGGTAAAAATTTAAGGTTTTTTGAAGGGGTTAACGGCTCGCACACCCCAATCAAGCTCGGAAGCCAAACCCTACAACCCTAAACCCCAAACCCGAAAAACCCTAAACCCTAAAAACCCTAACCCCTAAAAACCCTAAAAACCCTAGACCCTACAAACCCTAAACCCTAAGCCCCTAACCCTAAACCCCAAACCCGAAACCCACAACCCTGAACCACCCCCCGATGACTGGTTCATAGTTGGGATAGTAATAAAAATTTAAAATTTTTATTCTTATTGAGTTTAAGTACCCTTAAAAATGTAAAATGTTACCCCACTATGACAAAGATGAGGGGGTTGTGGCGCCTTCCGCCTGGCCACCTTGATCCAAATCTGCGCGGCGGCAGGGAACTCGCCTTGCGGAAGGGTTTGGGGTTTAGGGGTTTAGGGTTTAGGGTCTAGGGTTTAGGGTTTAGGGTTTTAGGGTTTAGGGTTTAGGGTTTAGGGTTTAGGGTTTAGGGTTTAGGGTTTCGGGTTTAGGGTTTAGGGTCTAGGGTCTAGGGTTTAGGGTTCCAGGGTTCAGGGCTATGGGCTTTTTGGGGGCCTCCAGGCTCGCAAAATCCTGTGAGAGATATTTTGCGGGACTTCGGCTGTTGAGAGACCGTTGGGGCGGAAGGGGTTTGCGTAGGGTTTAGGATACCACACACGCTCCCCCTACCCAAGCCGAAGCTCCCGCCCAACTCCCGGTAGGCACTGGCAACCTGCCAACTCAATGCCCTAACCCCTAAGCCCCTAAGCCCCTAAGCCCCTAAGCCCCTAAGCCCGTAAGCCCCTAAGCCCCTAAGCCCCTAAGCCCCTAAGCCCCTAAGCCCCTAAACCCCTTAAACCCCTAAACCCCTCAACACCTCAACCCCTCAACCCCTCAACCCCTCAACCCCTCAACCCCTAAACCCCTAAACCCCTAAACCCCTAAACCCCTAAACCCCTAAACCCTCCGAAGCCCCAAAAGCCACACAAGCCTGGCCTTTCAGCTCTAGCAGGTCCTTCTTGTGGAGTACGAGCCTCCGAGTCGGCTGGACTCGCTTTCAAGGCGATTTTGGGATGTTCGTGGGCAGGCTGTTGGAAGGGGGGGGGGGAGAGTTCTCAACCCCTGAACCTCTCAACCTCTGTAAACCCTATAAACCTAGAAACCCTAGAAACCCTACAACCCCAGAAACCCTAATCCCTAGCCTTATAAACCTGCTATAAACCCTACAAATCCTGTAACCCCGACAAGACCAGAAAAACAAACTTGCCTTTATAGACCCTACAAGTTTCGCCTCTTCCTTGGGCTGATCAGCATTTTTTGATCTCCGTACAATGAAGGGGTCCACAGAAACATCTCTTCGGGTTTAGGGTTGACGGTTTAGGGCATTGAAAAATGAAATGTTCAGCCTGGACCGCTTAAGCGGATAAGTGCCGCCTGCAAAAGACCAACCAGGTTTAAAGACTGCCTTGAAAGATTCAAACAGAGCGAGCATGTGCTTGAGCCTGCGTGGGCTCCTGCTGAAGAATGTGCTTGCTGCGAGAAACGTTTTAGTTACTCGATTGAACCCTCGGGATTTCACACGTAGATGTCCGAAATCGCATGACATTCCTGCACAGGTTCTAGACCTTGGGTCACAAAAATGTGGTGCTATGCTTCTGCTGCAATCCATCTGCAAGATTTGTTGAGTGCTCTGAATTGTTACGTACATCTTCTTTACTTATTGGCTTCGACAGGCTTTCGCCCGCATACCCCCCCCCCCCAAAAAAAAAAAGGAAAACAAAAACCCATTGTCATCACTAAGGCCCCTTGTCCTGAACCCTTCAGCTGCAAAACCCTCCAGAACTCTAAACCCCAAACCCTAAACCCCAAACCCTAACCCAAACCCCAAACCCGAAACCCGAAACCCGAAACCCCAAACCCCAAACCCCAAACCCTAAACCCAAACCCTCAACCCTAAACCCAAAACCCCAATCCCTAAACCCCAAACCCAAAACCCCAAACCCTAAACCCCAAACCCCAAACCCTCAACCCCAAACCCCGAACCCCAAACCCTAAACCCCAAACCCCAAACCCCAAACCCGAAACCCGAAACCCCAAACCCCAAACCCCAAACCCCAAACCCCAAACCCCAAACCCTAAACCCTAAACCCAAACCCTCAACCCTAAACCCAAAACCCCAATCCCTAAACCCCAAACCCAAAACCCCAAACCCTAAACCCCAAACCCCAAACCCTCAACCCCAAACCCCGAACCCCAAACCCTAAACCCCAAACCCCAAACCCCAAACCCGAAACCCGAAACCCCAAACCCCAAACCCCAAACCCCAAACCCCAAACCCCAAACCCTAAACCCTAAACCCAAAGCTGCCAAGGGCACTTCCGCCCCAAGCTCGGACTCGACGCGTGCGAAGGACACGCGGGAGGGAAGGTCGGCGAAGGGCTCGTACCTGTTTTCGGGCTTCTTTGGGGGCCTTTTGGGGTTTAGGGTTTAGGTTTTAGGTTAGGTTTAGGGTTTTAGGGTTTAGGGTTTAGCTCGTACCTGTTCAGGGCAACATCCCAAGTTTAGGGGTTTTGGGGCTTTGTTTTTTTGGTTCTTTTTTTTGCGGGGGGGGGGGGGGGGGTGGTTTAAGGGCGTTTGGTTTAGGGTTCAGGGTTCAGGGTTCAGGGTTCAGGGTTCAGGGTTCAGGGTTCAGGGTTCAGGGTTTAGGGTTTAGGGTTTAGGGTTTAGGGTTAGGGTTCGGCGAAGGGCTTGTACCTGTTCAGCGTTTGGGGGCCTTTTGGGGTTGAGGGTTCAGGGGTTTTGGGGAATTGGGGCTTAGGGTTTGGGGTTTTGTGGGCCTTTGGGGGTGTGGGGTTTAGGGCCCTTTGGGGTTTAGGGCTTACTGTTTCCTGGGCCTTTTGGGGTTCTGGGTTTTGGTGTTTGGGGGTTTCGGGTTTCTGGGGTTTGAGGTTTAGGATTGAGGGTTTAAGGTTTGGGGTTTAGGGTTCGGTGAAGGGCTCGTACCTGTCTTGGTAGCCCTGCAACCTTATCATAGCAGGGGTACTTGGGGTTGGTTACTGTTAGAAGGGAACCTTTACGCAAAAGCAAAAGGGCGCCACTGGGCGACCAAGCTGCTAGGGATTCTGGGGCTTAGGGGCTTTAGGGGCCTTAGAGGTTTTCGGGGCTTTAGGTCCTCTAGGGGTTTTAGGGGTTGAGGGCTTTGGGGGGTTTTAGGGTTTTTGAAGGGGAAGGTCAGGGTGTGCGCCTTAGGGGAGGGCGAAGGGGGGTTGGTTTAGGACAGGCAGGGCTTGGGATATTTCGGGTTCGGGTGCCCCCCTAAAGTCCCTAAAGTTAGCCCCAACACCCCAAGCCCTGAAGGGTGTAGGATTCAGGGTTCGGACCCCAATGCAGGATTCAGGGTTCGGTGCAGCTTTCGGGGGCCCCTTTTTTCGGGCTGCAAGATCCCCCTCCTGAAAACCCCGAAGAAGACCCTAAACCCCTAACCCCCTAAACCCTAAACCTTAAACCCGAAACCCTAAACCCTGAACCCTAAACCCTAAACCCTAAGGTTCTCAGGGTGGCCATGCAGCCCAGCGGCTCGCCCAGGTAGCTCCGCACCCCGAACAGCTTGTACGGGTAGAGGTCGTGCTGGTGCCTGGGTTGCTTCGGGGTCACCATGGGGTTTAGGGAGTACTTAAGGGAGGGGCGTGTTTTAAGACAAGAATTGTCAGGAAACATTGAACCCCGGAACCCCGAACCCCCTAAACCCTCAAGCCCGGGTTTAGGGTTTAGGGTTTAGGGTTTAGGGTTTAGGGTTTGGGGTTGGACTTTGCCTAGGGTTTTCGCGGTTTAGGGGCTTCGGGGTTTTAGGGGTTTAGGGAGCTCGAAGCAGCACTGAGTGCAGACACGGCACGCTCCGCTCGCCTGCGGCATCGCAAACCCTAAAGACCCAAACCAAAAGACGGTTTAGGGTTTAGGATTTAGGGTTTGGGGTTTTAGGGTTTAAGATTTAGGGGTTAGGGCTTGGGGTTTAGGGTTTGGGGGTTTAGAGTTTGGAGCTTAGGGGTTCTGACCTTCAAGCCTTCAGGGGCATGCCAGCAACCCCCTTCCCCCCCTTCCGCCCCATACAGGCGGCCTGATCATAAGACCACGTTTGGGGACACGCCATAGGGTTCAAGGCTTATGGCTCGGAGCTTGGGGGGGTGGGGGGTGGGGTTGTTGAGGGTTGCTTTTGCCCCCGAACCTCTGAGACTCCCGACTTAACCCAACATGGATCCACTCCTACTAAACCTTGTTTGGGCGGTGCTTAAAGGGTTTGACGGTTTTAGTGTTTTAAGGGCAGGGAGCCCCCACTTACCATGAGCATCCAATCCCACCAGACTCGCTCTCACGAAGGCGACCCTGCGCAAGAAGGGTCCAATTCCCCAAAACCTTGCAAGCCCTCAAAGCCCTGTCAGCCATGTAAGCCCGTATAAACCCTAAAAACCCAAAATGAACCCCATAAACCCCATGTCACCCTAAAAGCCCTGAAGCCCTTCCAGCCAAAACAAATCCTACAAAAACCCTCTAACACCTATAAGCCCCATCAACCCTGCAAACCCTCTACTCTAGGGGTCGGAATAATTGCTAGTAGTATTCCCTCATCCCCAGATAAATATACCAAATATGCCCCCAAAACCCTATTCTAACTATTAAGACCCACTAGGTTGCCCAGCAACCTACGATTAGAAAGGGTGCCCCGCTTTTGCTTGAAGGGGCTTGTAAGGGAACCCCCTAAACCCTAAACCCCAAACCCCAAACCCTAAACCCTAAACCCTAAACCCTGAACCCTAAACCCTAAACCCTAAACCCTACACCCTAACCCTAAACCCCAAACCCCAAACCCTAAACCCTAAACCCTAAACCCCCCCAAAACAAAGGGAATAAGAGCACTTCTCTGGGCATCCTCAGCCGTGGCCGTGCCGTGGCGCCTCATCATCGTCCTCCCCCTGCGCACGCGCCGCCTGCGCGCGGCGTCGGCCCAGGCCGAGAGCAGACTGCACCTTCGCCGGGGGTTTAGGGTTTAGGGTTTAGGGTTTAGGGTTTAGGGTTTAGGGTGTAGGGTGTAGGGTGTAGGGTTTAGGGTTTAGGGTTGGGGGTTTAGGGTTTAGGGTCTAGGGTTTAGGGTTTAGGGTTCATATGAGGTGCCGGGTTTTGGGCTGCTTGGGCCGTAGGCTGCTGGAGGGATGACAGGAGGGTTGACAGGACAAACGTTGGGCGGGGGGGGGGGCTATGTTTGTTGTTTCCTTGCTTCAGGTCGGAGAGCTTCATTCTAAAAGAGCGGCCGGCAACACTGTCAGCCATGGCGAGACATAAAACCCCTAAACCCCTAAACCCTAAACCCTAAACCCTCAACCCTAAACCCGAAACCCTAAACCCTAACCCGAAACCCTAAACCCGAAACCCGAAACCCCAAGATCCGGGAGCCCCAAAGCCTACTCCTAAACAACGGGTCCATGGGGTGGATCGGGCTTATAGGGGCCGACTCTGAACCTAGGAATAAAAAGGGTGCCCTGTTCCTAGAAGGGAACTTAAACATGAAAAAAAAAACGGGATAAGGCCCTAATCTGAGTCAAACCCTATAAGCCCTAAGCCCGAAACCCTGAACCCTTAACTCCCGACACGCGCGCCTCGCTCACCGTGTAGGGCGCGATGCCTCCCTTCGGGTGCGGCGTGCCGACGAAAGCGAGGGTGCCTCTGGCTGGGCGAATTGGGGTCTTACTGGGGCTTGATGGGATTTAGGGTTTGGGTCTAGAGCCATTTAGGGTCTAAGGCTTAAGGTTTAGGGTTTAGGGCTCAGCAAGCAAGAGCCCGAGGTCTCAGGGTGTTTGGGGACTGGCTAAGATAGAGGCTGTGGGGCATCTTGGAGGCTCTTTAAGAGGAATGTGGGGCCCAAGTTGGGATGTCCCCCCTTATACTAGCAGTCCTGAATAGGGATGATGATGCACCCCCCCCCCCCATATGATAAAGATTCCTATCAAGGACTGTGAGTATAAGGGGGACCATCCCAAGGGTTAGGGTTTAAGTTAGGAATCAGGTTCTGCCGGCCTTTCATGACGAGGTAGATGTGGACGGGCTGATCAGCGTTCCTCGGCCCAAAGAATAAGGCAAGGCCTAAACTTGAACCCCAACAGCCCAAAAAATAGAAAAAAGGAAAGGGACAAAAACACTAAAACAAAAAGAAAGGAGCCCCTAAAGCCCTAACCCACCAAATCGAAAACTATCTCCGGTTTTGGGGGGGTTCGTATAGTATACTTGTAAAGGAACCAAGGGAATACCACTAGTAATTAACTGTTCCGACCCCTGTATTACTCAGAGGTCCGGGTTGCTAGTGTCTTGGGGGGCCTTGGCGAGGTGCGGCTGATTCTGAGCCGTAGCGTTTAGGGGTTAGGGTTCAGGATTCAGGGTTCAGGGTTCAGGGTTCAGGGTTCAGGGTTCAGGGTTCAGGGTTCAGGGTTCAGGGTTTAGGGTTTAGGTTTAAAATTCAGGGTTCAGGGTTCAGGGTTTAGGGTTCAGGGTTCAGGGTTCAGGGTTCAGGGTTCAGGGTTCAGGGTTCAGGGCTTAGGGTTTAGGGTTTAGGGTTTAGGGTTTAGGGTTTAGGGTTTAGGGTTTGGGGTTTGGGGTTTGGGGTTTAGGGTTTAGGGTTTAGGAGACTTGGGTCTGCTGCTTCTACGTCGGACAGGCTTGAGTCATCAAAAAGCGGACCCTTCTCCCGCGTCCTTCTCAGTACGCTCCTGCTCGCGGCTTGCTTGCAGCAGCACGTTTCGAAGCCAACCCTAAACCCTAAACCCTAAACCCTAAACCCTAAACCCTAAACCCTTTGGGGCCAGGTCTTTTCTGGCTCAGTCCGAGTGCAGTGCGCGTAGGGTTTTGAGGGCTCGGAGTGGAGTAGGGAGCTTTCGGGGCCTGGAGGATTTATGGTTCAGGACTTAGGGGTTGGGGCCAGTTCAGGGTTTGGCGTGTAGGATTTAGGGTTTAGGATTTAAGGCTTAGGATTTAGGGTTTAGGGTTTAGAGTTTGGGGTCTGGAGCTTGTGAAGGTCCGTTTAGGGGCAGGAGGCGGGCCCTTAAACTTAGGGAACCCAAAAAAGGACTGCAAGTTACAGCATGCCACAACCTAAAGCCTCAACCCCTACATGCCTCAACTCCTAGACCCTAAGCCCACATATCTGCCCTCCAAGACGTGCGTCTGGTACACCACGTCCTGGAACTGGAACTGCTTCCTTGGCGGAGGGCAGGCTTTGAGGACTTCACAGCCCTAAGCCCGGGAGCCCGCTTCCACATGAACCCCTGAAACCAAAAAAACCAAAGCCCAAAACCCTGAGCCCGAACCTTATATGGACCCCCTGAGGCCCTTTAAACCCTAAACCCTAAACCCTAGATCCTAGACCCTAGACCCTAAACCCTAAACCCTAAACCCTAAACCCTAAACCCTCAACCCTGCACGTGCAAGCTGCCCCTCAACAAGTCTTAGAGTTCCAGGAGCTGCCAGAACCTTTTGATATGGGGTAGCCCTGACCTGGGCCCTACATCCTAGACCCTACTTCAGCCCCCAAAAGACCTACAGACCCTACGTCCCAAGCTACATCCTAGGCCCCATTTAAACCTTATAAGCTCTCAATCCTACATCCTAAACCCGAATCCCTATAAATCCTAAACATAGGCTTTAGGGTTTAGGGCTGATACTGTGCTTAGGGTGTTTAGGGACGGTTGAATGAGAAGAACACTAGGGGCCGCCGTTCCTGAGTGGGAGCAATCTTCAAGTCATCAGCAGCTTTCATCGTAGGAGCCCTGGTTTAGGGTTTGGGGTTTAGGGTTTAGGGTTTGGGGTTTGGGGTTTGGGGTTTGGGGTTTGGGGTTTGGGGTTTGGGGTTTAAATAGGGCCTACTCAAATTTAACCTAAACCCGACTCCCTAAACCCCCTGCCCCCCCCCCCCCCCCCTCACTTCAAGTCTCGTTGGTCCCTGAAACGCTAGGCACCTTACCCTAAACCCTAAACCCTAGACCCTAGACCCTAAACCCTAAACGCTAACCCCCAACCCTACACCCCTCAGCCCCCAACCAAACACTGCATCCTGGCAAGAACGCCCCGCATACCCCCAACTCCCAGAGTCCGACTTTCCCTGAGGACCGTCTCGGGTTTTGGGTTTAGGGTTTTAGGGTTTTAGGTTCAGGGTTTAGGGTTTTCGGGTTGAGGGTTTAGGGTTTAGGGTTCAGGGTTTAGGATCTTAAGGCTTAGGGTTTCGGATTTTAAGGTTTGGGGTTTAGGGTTGTAAGGTTTTGGGTTTTTAGGGTTAAAGTTGGGGCAAGTGGCGGATGCATCACTGAGGCCAAAATCAGCGGCAAGCGCGAGGAAAGCGGAATGCCTCAAGCGGAGGACGGTAACGGTTTCGGCTTCAGGCGTTTAGAGGAACATTTGGGGTTTAGGGTTTAGGGTTTAGGGTTTAGGGTTTAGGGTTTAGGGTTTAGGGTTTAGGGTTTAGGGTTTAGGGTTTAGGGTTTAGGGTTTAGGTTCCCTAGTTGGGCTCCTTTCCTGTTTCCTAAACACATGTGGAGAGCACTATGCACAACGTACCCGAACAAGGCCACAGACTTCCCCAACAGCAAGAGCCCAGGCAGGAAATCAAAGGGTTGTCGCGTTACCCTAAAGACCCAAAAGCCGAAAGGGTTTGTTTAGGTTTTTAGGGTCTGGGGTTTGGGGTTTTGGGGTTTGGGGTTTGGGGTTTGGGGTTTGGGGTTTGGGGTTTGGGGTTTGGGGTTTCGGGTTTGGGGCTTGGGGTTTCGGCTTTGGGCCTTGGGGTTTTGGGGCTTGGGGTCTTGGGGTTTGGGTTTAGGGTTTAGGGCCGAAGCAGCAGAACCCCGATCTGAAGGTCGGCCCAATTTTGCCCTGAGCCCTAAACCATAAGCACAAAATGACAGGAAAGAGCCCAAAATGTTTCCTTAAACCTTGGAACCGGATCCCTCAAATGCAGCGACCCTCACGGGCAATCCGGGCAATCCCTTCCCTTCTCCTTCCCCCCCCCCCCCCACACCCAAATAGAAGCCAAAGAGGCGACTCAACATTTTCAGCTCTTCTGTTACAGGAAGTTGAGTTTTCCTCATAGAAGGATAAACTTTAGGATGCTCTCCCTTATACTAACAGTCCTTAATGGGGATTCTTGTGCCATCCCTATTAAGAGAGCTGTTAGTATAAGGGGAACATCCCAAGATAAACCCTAAACCCTAAACCCAAAACCCTAAACCCCAAACCCTAAACTTCCCCCCTTCCCCCCCCCCCCCCCGCAAACCGAGTCATGGCCCCGGCAGCCGCAAAACCCCGTCGGGCCCCCGACCGTGGTTCTCCACCGTCACCAGAAGCCTGGGCCAAGGCGCCCCTAAGGCGCCCCTAAACCCTAAACCCTAAACCCTAAACCCTACACCCCCAAACCCCTCCCTTGTGCTGCTCAGGTCTAGGGTCGAGAGTTTGCAGGGCTTGGGGTGGAAGGATCAACAACATCATCCGAATTGGGTCAGAATAACCACTAGCATTAGAGTCTATATAGGGCACAGGCCATTGCGTCATGGGAGCGGGCAAGAAGAATGACGGCCCCCCCGCCCAGGCAACACCCAGTCCCACGACGTGCTAAGCTGGCAATTGAAGCCATGTGAATATATGTCCTAGATACGGTTTATAAAAACACAAGTTTATTATCGGACATATATTAAGCAATTAAGTAACTAAGAGAAACCCAATCCAAGGGAATAGATGTAGTATCCCAAGGTCCTGCCTAGCATAGGATCTCACAGCTCTGGGCCTCAGTGGGATAGAAACCTGGGGCCATTTAGGACTTCAATACGGTTGCCCGATGAAAAGCAAGGTTGCGGTGAGACAAACACATGAGCCTTACCTGTGAGGGGCCCTGCGTAGTTCTACATCACTACCCTTGTAAACCCTTGTAAGCCCTTATAAACCGCTATAGCCCTTATAAACCCTGATCAACCCACATGAAGCCTCGGAGGTCCTCGGAGGTGCCACACCTTGAAAACCCCTAAACCGCCACAGCACTCGCAGGATTGCTGGCAGGAGGCTCATTCCGGATCAGCATGCCTGCGTGGTTTAGGGGTGTTTAGGGGGGTGTAGGGGGGGTGGGCTTAGGGCTTAGGGCTCAGGGCTTAGGGCTTAGGGCTTAGGGTTTAGGGTTTAGGGTTTAGGGTTTGGGATTTAGGGTTTCGGGTTTAGGCTTGAGGGTTGAGGGTTGAGGGCTGAGGGTTGAGGGTTGAGGGTTGAGGGTTGAGGGTTAAGGGTTTAGGGTTAGGGTTTAGGGTTTAGGGTTCAGGGCTTAGGGTTTAGGGGGGGTGCAGGGGGGTGAAGGGGGGGTTCAGGGTTTGAGGGATTTAGCCCAGCGGGTTTAGGGCTTAGGGTTTAGGGCCGAGGGGGTTTCAGGGTTTAAGGGGTTTAGGGTTGGGGGGTTTGAGGGGTTTCGGGTCTAGGGTAGTGTCAAGGCTTAGGATGTCGGGCTTAGGGGGTTTAGGGTTTCGGGGGCTTCGGGGGGGTTTAGGGGGTTAGGGGGGTGTAAGGAGTGTTTGGCGAAGCTTTGGACTCCACTCCTCGGCAGTGGGCCATGCCCCACCCCAAAGCCTAAACTAAAAACACCTGCGGTTTAGGGTTTAGGGTTTGGGGTTTAGGGTTTAGGGTATCTGAACCCTACCAAGATAGGGAGAGGGGTTCAAGCCGGGCATGTAACCCAAGGTACCCCACTACTCCTACGGCTCCCTAGGTTCCCTAGGTACCTACCCCCTTGCTTGAATCCCCCTCGATTAAATTAAAGAACCCTAAACAGTCATGAGTGGTTGCCAAAGGCGGGCTGTTACTAGGGTTCGCTTAAGAAAGCCCAGCCATCAGCTCTGAAAGGCAACCAGCAATGGTTCAGCTTTTCCTTTTTTGTTCCTTCAGCTTATCCTAGGTTTGGCTCAGCCCGCAACTTGCTCTGGAAGCCGGGCTTAGGGTTTGGGGTTTAGGGTTTTGGGTTTTGGGTTTCGTGCTTAGGGTTTGGCGGGGGCCTTGGAACAAGTCCCGGGTCAAGTCCAGCATCAGCTCGCGTGGAAGCGTGTCGGAGGCGAAGAAGGACTTCCTTTCCAGCTCGGGATCTTAGGCCTTAAACTGATTCATGGTTGGGATAGTATGATTTGCTTTACATGTTTATTCCTTATTGGGTTTAAGTACCTTAAAGATGTAAAATGTTACCCAACTATGATAAAGACCCGGGAGTAACCTAGGAATAAACGGGTGAGGGGGGGGGGGGGTTCTTAAGGCCCTGTAGGGCTGAATTCCTCAGGGCTCCCTGTGTTTTGGAAGTCAACCGCACCCCCCCCCCCCCCCCCCCCCCCCCCCAAAAAAAAAAAAGAACCTTACAGAATCTAAGCAGCCCAGCCCGACGCCCAACCCCTCGTACTTCAAAGCACGGCGATGTCTCACCAACACTCGAGCACAGCGCTGCAGGAAGCCTTCATCCAAACTTCTGAAGCCCCCCCCCCCCCCCCCCCCCCCCAAAAAAAACAAAAAAAAAAAACCCTCCGAAACCCTAAACCTTAGGATGTTTCCCCCTTATGCTAACAGTCCTTGATAAGGTTTTCAATAGGGGGTAGTTGCTATGATCCCTATGAAGGACTGTAAGTGTAACGGGGAAACATCCCAACCTGAACCCCTCTGAAACCTGGAGCTCGCCACAAAGACCGCAACTCCAAACAGTGCCCCTAAACCCCAAACCCGAAACCCGAAACCCGAAACCCTAAACCCTAAACCCAAACCCACAGGGCCGGGGGGCATCAGGGAGGGGTCGACGCGCATCTCCCCTGCGTGAGAGGCCCTCTGCACCTGGCGCCGGAAGGGCTTTAATAAGGTGGTGTTGGGTCGTCAAGGGGGATGAGGGTCTAGGGGTTTAGGGTTTGGGTTTGGGGTTTAGGGTTCAGGGTTAAGGGCTTAGGGTTTAGTGCTCAAGGGTTCTACACTTTTTTGCTGTGTCTTGTAGGAACTATGGTACCCAAAAAGTTATGAGAAAAAAAAAACCTTCCCAAGTATCCCAATGAGAAGACTCTGAGAGAACCAAAAGGTTGGCCGAGCTGCTGCTTTCTCGAAAGCGGTGGTGACCTTGCCGCTGAGCCGGGCGTGCTCGCTGAACTCCTGTGGAGCGGTACAAGGGGCTAGGTTATCTCACATCTTTGCGTGTGAAGTGTTAACTCACATCTTTGCGTGTGAAGTCACATCTCCCCAGTGACACGCGGCTGCGAGCGAAGTTACATCACCTCGCGTAAAGTCGCATCACCGAGACATATAATGAAGCCTTTCCCGCAATGTGCACGCGCCGCACGCGCATGTTCTCGACACACATGCAAAATGCGCACTTGAGCACGCCTGGGAGGGGAGCACGTTTTTGTCAGCGTGAATGAGATTTCTGCTTGGGGGTGCAAGTGGGTTCTGACCAATGTTGGAATTCGCGAATCCCCAGTGTGCACGCGCCCGAGATACGACTTCACACAAGAAGATACGACTTAACCTACCCTTTCGGTTCCTAGGGTTTAGGGTTTAGGGTTTAGGGTTTAGGGTTTAGGGTTTAGGGTTTAGGGTTTAGGGTTTAGGGTTTAGGGTTTAGGGTTTAGGGTTTAGGGTCTTGAATGGACAGCGTTGTTTCTTACGCTGACGGCGCCGCTCGAATCTAGCAGCACCTGCCCAAGGACGCCGAGAAACGGACCCCTAACTGACGAACCGGTTCACGAAATCCAATATTCAAGACCCTAAACCCTAAACCCCAAACCCCAAACCCTAGGGGACACATTCTTTCAGTCTTGCCTGTGGCCTGTGGCTCCACATGGCTGTTCCAAGTAATTCGCAGGGTCCCCTGTTAGGTAACGTGTATCACAGGGCTCCTTATACGCTAAACCCTAAACCCATAAACCCCTAAACCCCCAGACACCTAGACCCCCAGACCCCTAAACCCCTAAACCCCTAAACCCTAAACCACTAAACCCCTAAACCCCTAAACCCCTAAACCCCTAAACCCCTAAACCCCTAAACCCCTAAACCCCTCAACCCCTGAACCCCTAAACCCCTAAACCCCTAAACCCCTAAACCCCTAAACCCCTAAACCCCTAAACCCCTAAACCCCTAAACCCCTAAACCCCTAAACCCTACACCCGACACCCTACACCCCAAACCCCTAAACCCTAAACCCTAAACCCCTAAACCCAAACCCTAAACCCCTTTCGGGAATCCTTGATGAGGCCGTAGCGCTTGTTGAGCTCAGCCTGGGCTCGGTCCACACCAGTCAGGGTCGTGATGACCTGCGCAAAGAAGGGGGGGCAGAAGGACAGGGATGAAAGGAGAAGGTTTAGGGTTTAGGGTTTAGGGTTTAGGGTTTAGGGTTTAGGGTTTAGGGTTTAGGGTTTAGGGTTTAGGGTTTAGGGTTTAGGGTTTAGTTTTAGGGCCTAGGGTTTAGGGTTTAAGGTTTAGGGTCCATTGTAGGGTTTGGGGTTTCGCAATATCCCACACGAAAAGCTTCTACCTTTTCGGGCGTCTTCGGATCACCTGGGCTATGCGGGGGAAGTCCGGGCATCATCCACATACCCCCCCCCCCCCCAAGCCCGATAGTCTTGGGGTAGTTGCATGGTCCCTTAGTAGGGGCCCTTACATGGGATCCCTGAAATACCCCTTACACACCGTGTAGAAATTAAGGGCCCACACATCGGAAGCCTTCAAAGGAGGTAAGGGAGCATGTTATAAGGGCCCATGAAACCACTCTCAGACCAAAAACCCCGAACACCCTAGAACACCCCCAAAAGCCTTCAAGGGGATTCCGGGACTCTCTGGCTCTAGGGTTTCGGGTTTTAGGGTTTTGGGGTTTTGGGTTTAGGGTTTAGGGCTCCAGGGGAACTGGGGGGGGGGGGGGGGTCCTCGTACAGATCTGCTGTTCACCACCTGGCCAAGCATAGACCTGTATAAGTCTATTAATATATATATGTGTGTGTGTGTGTGGTGTGGTGTGTGTGTGGTGTGTGTGTGTGTGTGTGTGTGGTGTGTTGTGTGTGTGTTGTGTGTGTGTGTGTGGTGTGTGTGTGTGGGTGTGTGTTGTGGTGGTGGTGTGGTGTGTGGTGTGTGTGTGGTGTGGTGTGTGTGTTTTGTGGTGTGTGTGTGGTGTTGGTTGTGTGTGTGTGTGTGTGGGTGTGTGGTGGTGTGTGTTGGTGTGTGGTGTTGTGGTTTTGGTGTGTGTGGTGTGTGTGGTGTGTGTGGTGTGTGTGGTGTGTGTGGTGAGTGTGGTGTGTGTGGTGGTGTGTGGTGTGTGTGGTGTGTGGTGTGTGTGTGTGTGTGTGGGCGTGTGTGTGTGTGTGTGTGTGTGTGTGTGTGTGTGTGTGTGTGTGTGTGTGTGTGTGTGTGTGTGTGTGTGTGTGTGTGTGTGTGGGTGCGTGCGTGCATGCGTGCGTGCGTGCGGGCGTGCGGGCGTGCGGGCGTGCGGGCGTGCGTGCGT
>CAJNDS010002672.1:0-97455 GCA_905221605.1 Symbiodinium natans | reverse complement strand
CCTTAAGGATCCTCGTTCAAGTTTTTTGAATTTCCAATACAAATTCCCTGAATTATATTTGGGAATAGAAGAGAGTCGTGTGCCAAAGGGAACTTCCAAAACGCGCATCCATTAAATCATTGTCGTAATGTTTCATATCATAGTCGGATCGGGAATCTGTCGGCTCATTGGCCAAACAACATAATGAGAAAAGTAAGTATCTCCTCAGGATAATAGAAGAAGGCTCGCTTCTTCTGGTTGTAGGAACTCGACAGCGTCATCAGCCGCCCTCAGAATCTCCGGACACATTTGCTTCCCTAAAGTCTTCACGGCCCTCAAGGCCAATGCTCGACCATTTGGTGTCTTTGGGTTCGAGATGTCGGCCAAGACAGTCTTGAGCTCTGATGTATCCAAGTTTAGAGGAATGTAGCGTAACTTCCGGTGCTTCAACTGGTACTCCTGGTAGGTAGCCAGTACCTGAAACGTGTTCAATTGGAGTGCCAGAGGCTGCAAAGCGGATACCGCCACTGAGACCGCATGCCCGTAGAGGCGCTGAGCAATTCGAGTCCCATTCTCACACCTTTCCAAGGGACCCTCTTCAGAAAACTCCAGGTTGGCCACCAGGTGGGAAAGGAAGCCTTGGTCCATGACAAGGCCGAGATGCTCCGAAGTCGCGATGCTGGCAGACCATGCTTCCAACAGTGCCTCGTTACTCCGCTCCTCAGCCCTCATGGCTCGCTGCCACGACTCCCGCAACGCCACGGTGTCTGCACCTTCACACCGCGAGAAGTTCTTGGCCAAAGTGACGGCGTACTCCACCTGGTCTAATGCCTTCAAATGTAGCATGGTGAAGGCGTCGTGTTTCTCGTGACACCGCAGAAACGACTCCAGGATTGACATCCAAGCACTTACAGAAGCTGGGTCATTCCACGACATCATACGCGGCGAGGAGTGTGCCTGCAAAGACTTCACGGCGTGCGCCGCTTCGCGCTGACCAAAGCTTTGATCACGCAAGTGCTCCAGCTTGCGGTTCATCTGCTTTTGAGGGGCAGAGGAAGCAGACGCACCAAGGCGTTCATGAAGGCTTCTTTCATAATGATGCAGCATGCCCTTCATAGCTTGGCGACGGTGGGGCCAATTTTGCAGGGAGACATTGATGAACATCCCAGCCATACGAGAAAGAAGCTGATCCCCAGTTGTCTTGTGCCAATCCAACACCTCCAAGCCCAAATTGAGCCCTTCAGAGGTCAAGTGGGTCAAATCCAACTGACGCATTCCATCCAAGAGTGCTGGTGCGGAGAGTACGTCGGCTTCAGCTTTCTTTGCCTCTTGGGGCTGGAGCACTGAACCGATGGTCCAAAGCAACAACTGCGTCTGGTAGTTCAGCAATGCTTGCATGTTCGTCATCAAGACCGCATGCGAGTCCTGCAAACTGCTGAGCACAGCTGAGGTGCCAGCACGAACAGAATCCTGAATGCAGAACAGGTCGCACATCACCTTGGAAAGGCCAAACTGCAACGGAAGGCAATCTTTCCAGCTCGCATCAGCCAGTGATTGCATGTCCTTGTCGTAGTCCCCATTCAGCTCCGGGACCGTCTGTTTGATGAGCTCCTCAGACATGTTCTCCCACTGTCCCGGGCTTGGAGGGTTCGGAGCTCCGGGCGCCGACCATTTGCCGGGGAACGCGGTGATCTTGTCCCAAACCTTGTTCTTCCCAGCCTTTTTAAAAGCATAGGAAGCCCCGCCATTGGTGATGTTCTTCATGGTGCTCTCCTTGAGATTCTTCAAGCCAGTGGACCACCACTCCTTGTTCGCGAGCTTTTCTTTCCAGAACGCTTTGATCTTTTGCGACACGGTCTTCTTCACCTCCTCTTCCACCTTTTCCTTGACATTCTCTTGCGCAATTTCGGCACTTTTCTCATTCGGCGCGGACCAGCTTCCCCAAGGGATCATTCCAAGAATGGCTCCAGCAAGTTCAGCCGTCAGCTTCACTTTCCCCCACCAGCTCAATTTCTCATCGATCTCTCTTCCCTCCTGACCCAAATTGATCTGAGTCTGTGCGCTCATGAAGGTCCGTCTCTTGCTTCGCTCACTGCACTGCCAAAACGACTGTTCGGTGATACCCTTCGGTAAATCAACCTCTGGATCCAAATTCGCTGGCATGGAGTTGAAGACATGATAGCAAGGGTTGGTCTCGGCCATCGACTCAGCCGCCGGATATTGAGAAGGATCTTCCAAAAAAGCTGGATCGCAATACTCCTTGTAGTCTGGCTGCTCTGAACGGAACGGCACCAGCTTGGGCATAGTAGGCTTCTGCTTCGGGAAAGGACCATCTGGCTTCTGTTGGGTCAGGTAGGCTGCAGTGAGAGGCTCAATAAAGGTTGCTGAGAAACTGAAGCCGGATGCATTTATCCACGCTGGCGACAATGCTGATCCAGGCAAGAACGCGGTGGCAGTCCCTTCAGGGTCTTCCAGCAGCCAGCGTTCCTTCCATCTGTCCCATTTTACTGTCCATCCGTTTTTCTGGGATGAATTCTCTGGTTCACCCAGGCTGGCAATGAAGGCCTTGGAATAGATTGGCGCGCCCGTGTTGTCTATCCTGGCTGGGCAGTAATAGCCAGCAGAATTCGTTGTCTCACTGAGAGACGTGTATTCACCCAGCGCCATGCCCAAACGCCTTTGCACCTGGCAGCAGCCAAGCTTGAACTGATTGGAGTCAAAGCTGACACTCACCACAACTCCTGGGGTCTGACACCAGGCTGCGGTGGGCTGCTCACATGATGACAGCAGTGGTGTAGAGCGACACCACAGACGAGTTCCGGTGAAATTACCGGGGCCATTTGAACTGTTCGCTTTCACCGGAATTCCAGGCAAGTTGTACCACCCACTGACTGCACTGCCCGCCGGACAATCCATCGATCCAGAAAAGCTTTGGAATTCTTGCTCTGGACCCATGTTGGCGCCAAGCTGGAGGCAATACGGCATCATGGAATTGTCCGATGCCACCACGGAGCCAGGCGGACAACGCAAACCCCAAACCCCCCCATTAGGCGTCACGCTCAGAAAACCGAAGCGCATGCACCTGTCCACACCAACGTATTCAGAATGATCAGACAAATCGCAGTCAAAGGGCATGCCGGTAGGATTTGAGTACCGCGAAGCGGGGTAGAAAGTGTCTTGGTAGATGTTCATCAGCTCTGGCATAGCAATGCCACCACTGGCTGAGTTTGCAGCGATCGCTGGGTTGACATGCGTGAACTTCTGAAGCCATGCCGGGCAGTTCAGGTTGAGCAGATCGGCTTTCCGGTCTTGGTTTGTGGGCCATTTCGAGGCTACAAGTTGGGCTTGCACTGCGACCTTGTGTGCGACAACCGTCGTGTTCGTGTTCTTGGCATTCCCCTGGCCTGGCAAGGCAATGAAGATCGGGTATCTTTGCTGGAAGTGTTCCACACCATCATAAACAGCCAGTGCAGGTACATGGGTGTAAGCCGCTCTTTCCTTCACGGAAAGTTCTTCTGCACTTTCGACTTGCAGATCAAGTGGAGCAAGGTCACTTGGGACGTCAGATTCATTTGCATCTACGGATATGGATGCCTCACAGCTTCCAAATAGCGAAGCTCCGTGCAAACTGGAGTGTCCTGGGCGAAAGGCCAGGTGACCCAACGAGACGAAATCTTTAGAAACGGTCTCCGCTTTGACAGACCAAAGCTTCGCTGCAGTATTGGCCATAAAAATATCGAGAATGCAATCGCCGCCGGCAAGGTACCATCGAAACTCCTCGCCAGGTTGTTCTGGGCAGTCGACGGCACGGATGGCATTATCCACAGCCAGAGCACACCGCTTTCCATCCGAGGATTTCAGCAACCCGTTGTTTTGCAAGGTCCACGTAGCAACGCTCGAGGAGCCTTCCACAACGTACAAGTCATGGTCTGGAAATTCCCGGATTTGCGCGAGTCCGATCACATCTGTGTTCAGCTCTCCGTTGCGGGTAGTGTACCAATGCGGGGATACAGTGTCAGTATCCTCATCAGCGTTCGGCTGAAGCGAAAGCTTGTGTTGCCTTTTCTCTTTAGCCATGACCACATACATCTCCGACGACGTTGAGCGCAAACGAGCCTGAGTTTGCTGGACGGCAGAAGTGCAGCCTGGTGACGCAAAGGGGTATGTCACGTGTACTTTTCTGTGCTCCAAGAAGAAGACCTCCGGCATAGAGATGCGTGACAACAGCTGAAGTCTTGGCGATCCCACTTGGATGCATCTCTCACACATCAGGTTCGCCAAGGATTGCCCCGGGCCTGGGGAGCCTTCCCACTTTCCGCTAACACATACGAAGTTCGCCGGCTTCTCCATCCCTTCCCACACTAGGTCCCCTTCTTGTTTGGCAAACATCCTGGACGTATCGTTGCATGTCGCCACAAGCTGCGCGCCCGAAGGAAAGGTCTCCGGAAGTGGTACTTTGGTCAGCCCCTTGCTTGCAAATGGAGTTGACGCATCAATGTACAGGCAGCGCGTGCAAGTGCCGTCGACTTGTCCATGAAGAAGTTGGAGAGCATCACACGCGTCAAGCTGCATCTGGAAGAGGCATTCAGGAAGGTCTGAAGGCTTAAAACTCAGCATACTTCGGCGCCTGATGTTTGCCCAGCACCCCTCCGGGTCGGCAATTCTACAGAATGACGAAGACTTCGGGGATTTACCGTACAAGCTGTTCACGATCTGCAGGCCAACGTGCTGTATGTAGTCGCAGCTCTTGTACAAAGTGCAATCATCCGAAGCCTCGCCAAAGATGTAGAACTTACAGTCGGGGCTTGACTCGCAATTTTGCTGGCAGTCCGACAGGCCCACATCCTGAAAACGTGCTATTTGAGCGTTTTCTTCACAGGTGTAAGGGCCTTGAAGAAGCTTGATGTCTGGAACCGGTCCCACGTTGAATGTACCAGCTGCATCCTTGGGTACAGCTACATCAGAGGTTTCAGTCACAGGTGCTTCATCTGCAAAGGCAGCACCAAAGCATTCGCAAGGGTGCAAAGAATACAAATCAGGTCGCTCTTCTGTCCCATAGATGAAATCCTCATCAGGCTTTGGACATGAAGGCAAGGTCAAAGACGCGACTGCGGATAGGTTTAGTCCAGGTCTATCCTTCTCGTCCACGTCCTGCACCTCCTTTTCCTGCAGGTTCAATTGAAAGGCCTCTTCCCCATGAGAGAAAACGTTCGAGACCAGGTCAGAATGGATGCAACCAATCACTTGCCCAAAGAACTCGGGCGCGTTGCCGGACTCTTCATCCTCATAATCGGATGAGTTGGTGTGCAGGAGGACCCAAGTAGACCTGAGCTATGCCCCGAAGTAGTACTTAGCACGTCTTTAACAGCAGACCCCAGAAAGTACAATCTGATCAAAAAGCGTGTCTGCAACCCACCCTGTCGCCCACTGTTCCCAAACCTCCGGTATGACAAAGACCTCCCCAAGATGCTTACATCGGAGAGAAAAAAAACAGACGGGCATGAGCAATTTGACGCCATGCCGGCATGCCACCACAGCGAGATGAGTGGAGCCAAGCTGGTAGAAAGATTCGACACCACGCAGGCTAGGAGACAAGCTTCCTTCAGCACGGACCACCAGACAAACTGGGAGACAAGCTTGGAAACATCCCACCAGACAGAATAGGAGACAAGCTCAAGTTGGAGACAAGGGGTCGTGGTGTAAAACAATGTAAGAAACCCATAGCTTCCAGCTGAATCCCTTCCCATGCTTGGTGTCAACAAGAAACACCGCATGATACAACAATGAACAGAAATCTTCTTAATTGCCGTCAGCAACTGTTCACACTCGTGGTTGGTTGATTGCACATCAGGCCCTCGGGCCAGAACCAGCTGTCGTTCCACATTGGGTCCTGCACGAAAGTAGGTGGGCTCGTGGTGGTGCATGTTCGTCACAGAGAACTCGCCCTGGAGGTACTGCGCTTCTGGGATCGAAATATTGAGGCCGGTCTCCGCCTCTGAACAGTTATTCACCCGAACCAAGGCGCGGTGTGTAGCCGACTCTGGCTCGTACGAAGGCGAGTATGAATCCGGCGTGCTCAAGAGCCAACACCGAGGCGTCCGGGAAGTGGTAAAGTAGAAAGCGGCACACTGGCGCTGGCTCTTGCAAGTGTCGATGCACTTTTGTTCGGTCAAGATCGACCCACGACTGCTTCCCCAAGTCCCGAACACATCGCGAGGCACCCAACCTTGGCCACGCGAGATCTTGCAGAAGCGGGACACACATACACACACCATCATGCACCGACTGTGGATCAGCCATCCAAGCAAAGCAGCACAAAACCGTGTGAAGTGCTACCACAACGACTATCCGAAACACACACAAGTAGACGACATGTGTTGCTGACGTGGTGTCATGTGGTAGTTTGCTTTCCTCATTTGTGATGCCTGCAGTTTTTGTGTTTGGCGATGTGTAACGTGATGAATTTTGATGTGGGCATCTGACAAAACTTCCGGGCAACGAAACTACACGTGAAACAACGAGGTCCTTATTAATCGCGTCTTCGGGGGGGCCTATCGCTTTTCCACTTTGGCCCGGCAACAATACGACCAGTACTTGGAAACCATCCGAGAATGCTGTCACTGGCCCATATGACCACCCCCGTCCCAAACCCTCCCCAGAATTTCAACAAGAGATGCAAATGTCAACGAGGGAGGAGCTTCGTGATTGCCGCAAACTATTGTAGGCAGAAAGCAGAACATAGATGGTCCCGGATGAACTACCACAGCAGACTAACACACACACACACACACACACACACACACACACACACACACACACACACACACACACACACACACACACACACACACACACACACACACCGCAAGATGCAAGCCAGCACGGCACCATCACAATTTTGCTACACACACTCGTCCAATTCGGCTTGGCTCCCAGCATACATCATCACGAATCAGAACATGCACGATAGCCGTTGGCAGGGCTTTCTCATAGAGGGGCCCTGCCAGCGAGATGCATGAAAGAGCACAGCATTACTTCATTCATTGTTTAGAACTTTAGAACTGCCAAAAAGATTTCCATTCCGCCTCCAAGTGCCACTTCGCACTTGATGTTCACTTCAGCGCGGCCTAGTAGGGACGAAGCCTCGAGCGAAGAAAACCTGATCGAAGGAGTCCCAGAGATGGTACCAGTGAACGGGTCCAAGCGAAAGGCGGTCTCGCCTTGCAGCATCACGTCACCAGTAATTCGCGACCACGTGAGCTCGAGACGTTCTTTCTCCACTGTGCACTTGACATCCAAAATGTTTGGTGGGATCGCCTCCGGCACGACGAACTTCTTTCCCGACTTCACTTCCTCGACCACCGGGAGCTGCAAATCATGGCCGGAACGATTGTACCAACGGAACTCAGGTCCTTGCATCGCGCAGGTTTCATTGTGCCGATCTCCAGTTGGGCTACTTTTCGGGACAAGATCGGCTGGGCATAATTAATCCGTGGAGGCCTCACCGTATCGCCGTCTGGGGAGTACCGCATCCAACCACATCCACCCCAACCCCCCCACCACCCAGCCCCCCGCATCTGCCTCTGCTTGCTCCCCGCGCCCCGCTCCCCTCACCCTTGAAGGAGCTACCTTTCCTGGCAACGGCGAGGCGGATTGGTTTCTGAAATCGCCCTTCCTGACTTGCATGGCAGAGGCTTACCGGACTCCACCTGATCTGAGGCGGCACGCGCTGGCGTTGATCATCCCAGTGAAGGATTGGCTCGCATGCTGTCGGCTATTGGACGCTTCGACTCATCAAGGCCGCACTCAAGTGCAACGTTTCGGGTTAGATCGTGTCTTCCGCAGGGCACGGCCACATTTCTCTATCTGCGGCTCTGAAAATGCAAAACGTCTTTTCGAGTTCATTTCCATGAACCCGATTCTTGGATGGGCAAAGCCCAAGCTTGCGATGTGTCTCGATTGATGCAGCCTCTACAGCTCTAGCTAGAGTGTAGCCAGAACAGCACTTGAGGCTTGCCAAGTCTACACATCCCGGTCACATCCCGGAAGAAGTTCTGGAAAAAGGCGGTGGGCATTCGGAACACCGGCGCTACCACGGCAGTGGCCTTTGCAAGCCTTTGCAAGCCTTTGCAAGCCTTTGCGACAAGTACTTCGGTCAAAGGGTTCCTTCACACATCACGTGGTGGCAAATTCAGATCGCAGCTGTTGCAGCATCTACGACTCTGCACATTGGTTTCGTGAAGAACCGTTGTTGAGCCTACTAGATGCAGGAGCGATGCAGGAATCTATGATACCGGCCCTGGCGTTGGTACAGAGCCACACATGCACATGAACAACGATGCTCTCAAAGGAGACTAAGGCATGGTCCCAAAAACTCCAGAAGAGGTACGTCGTCAATCTCAAGCTGGACACGACCAGTGATCTGAGGCACCTCCCAGTGTCCCGCCCTCCAAAAGCGAGCTTGCGCAACCAGAAACTTCGTGCTGACGACATCTGTCGAGTCTCCCGGAATCGCCAGAACTTGACAGCTGCAAGAGGGCATCCCAGACAAGGCCTGAACCTGTGCTTTCATGTCTTGGGGGAAGGTCACCTTTAACCACTGGGCCGGCTCGGAAAGCAGGTTGCCAGACGAGGGGTTGACAGAAAGCCAAGGACATTCCGGATCGCATTCCAGCCGAAAGCCGCTGAGATTTGCGCTGCTCGGCTGCCGGGGTATCTGGCTACTTTCTGGGTGCTGCTGTAAGCCGTAGAACTGAAAGAACATCGTCTGCTTGCCGTACGCAAACTCATAGACTGGAACTGAAAACTCCGTGTTGCTTGCGATCCCACGAATAGGATCTTCCATTGACACAATGGAGCACGTGATCGTCGTCTCGTTCGTCACGTTCACCTTACCTCGAATGCGACCGTTGTCGGATAGCGTGAGCCCCGACGTTGCAAACATGCACTCTGCATCAACTTCTTGAGAATATGTGAGTGGTTCTGGCGTTGCATCCACCTCTTGCCCAAAGTGCAAGGCTTCATTTGTCAAACTGGTGTACGAAGGAGTGGGGTAGACATTGCCACCACCGCAATCGCAGCAGGCCTCGCTCGGTCGAAGCCCATGATAAGGTGCATCTTCTTCCTTCGGTGGCCAAGAACCCGAGCAAACGCCATCTCTTTTCAGGTCTGCGCAGGTACGACCCTGTGCATCATGCCACCGTGGAACGTCATCACAAACAAAGCATTTGGACACTCCAAGCACTGGAATTTGCTGCTTTGTGTATCCAGCTGCACACTCCTGGCAGTCATCGTTGGCGTAGATACGGCAGCCTTGGCAAAACTGCCCGCCTGCACAACAATCGAAAGAATAGGTGCCACTCCCTCCGAAGTGTCCAATCAAACTCTCCCCTGCTTTGCAAGCTGCTTTTGGTGGCAACTCGCCAGGGTCCGAAGTGGTCATCAAGGCAATCCTCTCCTTCTTCGCCTTGATCCTGGGACACTTTCGGAATTCTAAACCAGGAACAGTCCACGCATCAGAAGATTTAGCCGTTGCCACCCCGAATTCTTTGGGTCCGGCTTGACCTGCAGCCTCCAAGCTGCCAAAGTGAGGCCTCTGCAGGCTGCAAGCCAAGTCATTCGCCGTTACACCCAAGCCAAGAAGCAGAAGTAACCACATTGCTCTCGTGGCTGTGGCAGATCTGCACTCCGGACAACCAATCTTGAGGCAGTTTGGACGAGAATACAGCATGGCCACACTCCAGGACACTGGAAACAGATGGCAACAGCCCCTAACCCATGCCCATGGCAAACGCGACGTGCAAAGACTACGCATAAACGAGAACGGATGACACAAGCAAAGCACAAAGCGGACCTTTTGCTTCATGGCTGGCAGCGGGGTGGCCAGGAAAAACAGGATTGCATGCATTCTTGCATAAGCATCCTTTCTGACATTACCGAGACTCGACCGTGTGTTGAAATACTCCAAAGCAGGGCCGTAGACTTCCTAGGGTCCTGCAGGGACTGGCACAGTCCGAGGCTTCAAAACGAGCTTTGGACGGCCACCGCCGGGATCCTGCCGCACGTGCCCGCAAGCAGAAGGATCAAAATGGAGCCGAAGCGACATGGAGCGTAGGAATGCTGGAGAAGGCAACAAAAAGCGAGAAAGCCACAAAAGAACGAAGAGACGGCTCGAAGGGTATGCTTTTTTTCTGAGGCCTTCTGCAGGGCCGGGCCGGCTTTCGCACTTGGCCTGGCGGGGCACCATTGTCCCTCGAACATGAATGGTTGCTGGGGCTTGATATTGGTATCATGAGGTGACTATCAGACTATGATGACTATCAGTAGTCAACTCGGGCGGACACCCAGCCGCTGAAGGAGCCACAGCCTTCAGCAGACTCTGCACTTCATTGACCGGGGTTTCTTCTGGGCTCCCTCCCACTGCCAAGCTTAAAGATGCTCAGGTCCTAGGTGTGTACATATTCAAATGGCTGACAATGATGTCTCAAGATGTGCGGCTTCTTCTAGCCTGCTGGACGAACTCCCCGCCCTTCATCGACTGGGGCTTCGGTCCAGGCCTTAGAAGCCACAGCACCACCAATTCCAAGATGCTTGTGCGGGCACTACGTTCAAGCAAGCATGGGAAGCGCAAGATGACGGGATGCTTGAGATATGCTCAGCCACAGAGAATCTGAGCAGTACTCTCGCACTTGGGCTGCAGCATCTGAGGAATCTCAGCCTGGAGTAGTGTCACATCGCATCTTGACCACATGTGTTCAAGCTTCCCCCGTCGGAGGTTACTTCATCAAGCCGAGACATACAGAGCAAGGCTAGATGATTGGCCCAGCACCTGCTGAGTAACGATGGGCGCCGGGGCCGGAGACCTGGCGCAGGCTTTACACAAGCACTTGGTCGCTTGCTCTGCTACGTGGATCCAGGGCTTCAGGCAGCAAGATGCACCAAAAATGCAAAAAAGCCTCTCGATACCTCTGAGGGACGCACGTCGCACGTGGTCCTGGCTTGGCCGCCTGCACGAAAACTCACATATGCGCCATGCTGTCACAGGAGAGAAGCACACCTCCACCGTCGGCTGTGGAAACGATGGCGCGCCCACCTGTCCATGAAAATTGGAGTGTCTGTGGCTCAGCCTTGCTGCCAGAATCTGCCAGATCATCATGTCATCTCTCAAGTTTCGTGCAAGTTGGTGACTGGTCTGGATTGCACCGATTAAAGTGAGACACTACTTGGCAGTCCCGCATGCTCTGTACATTGGAGCTGCGGGAACATGTTCCGGAAGGATGTTCTTGCGCTATGTCGGCTATATTCTTGTGCTTGGAGGCGGGCTGATCTCTCGACCCACGATTTCGGAGCACAGCTTTGCCCGCAACTGTAGGGTACGCTCACGCTCGAACTCCACCTCGCGCTTGAGGGCGCTGCAGCGTGCTTTGTAGCCCTCCAGTGTCGCCGGCTGCGAAATGATTAACGCCGACTCAACGGCTGCTTGTGCAGTACCGGGCCTCGCTAGTGTCCGGGCTGTTCCTGGACGCTCACTTCCGAGATGGCCAAGCGCCTGCTTTCTGCGCGCGAGCTCGGCTTCTCGTGCCTCCAGCGCCGAGCGCATCTGTCTGCTTTTGGCTGCCGTGTCATGCATCGCCTTGTTGGCTTTCTCTAGCTCACTCAAGCGTTCTCGTAGAGTAGCTGTTCCAAGAATCGGTTCTGTGGCTTCCCGGCGGAGACCTTGAACCTGCTTTTGGAGGTTCTCACATTCCACCTGCATCGTCTGCAGACGGAGCTGCAGAGCCTTGGTGTATTCCTGGAACTTCTCAACATCCTCCCACGAGTTCTCGCAAGCCGTGAGCACTGGAGCAGGAGGGGCCGAAGGCTCAGAGCCCACATCTGGCGACCCAGATCGTGGCCTGGAGCTGCTTCGAGATCTCGGTCTCCTCGAGCTGGACCTGTTGCGGGCCGACGAGGCCTGCGAGGCCTCCCGATGTGATTGCGCACCTGTGACGATGGGAGCGGTTTTCGGCCGGAGCCCGTAGGAACTGCCTGGCCGCCTTTCGAGGCCCACTTCTTCGGCACAAGCAAAGAACTCGGTGGCCAGCTGCCTGTCCACACTGGCAAGCACGTCACCGTCCAACTCCTTCAGGCCCGGTAGGGCACGAACCACGCTGTGTCTGTGAGCAATATCATGGAAACACGGGTTGCCGCCAAGGTCAAGCGAGGTCAACCGTCCAAATGCTGCCAAAGCGTTGATCAAGGCATCCAAGTCTGGTAGCAAGTTGCTGTACAGCGACACTCTTGTCAACCGGGGAAGCACCTCCAGCCCGGCCACCGTGGTCACCCTGTTATTAGCCGCCAGCAAGACGTGGAGCATGTTACAAGACGCCAGTGGGCTCAGGTCGCTCAAGCGATTGTGATTCACATTGAGTTCCTCCAGGGACTCAAGTGTCGAAATGGGGCCTAAGTCTTCAAGCGCGTTGTGGGAAAGGGAAACAACTCGCAAAGTAGCCCTGTGTGGGAAATGCAGCGACTGCAAATCGCGTAAGCCCTTGCGCCGAAGAATGAGCTGAGTCGGATCATCAGACTCCTCCCGACCGTTCTCCATGGCGAGAGTCTTACATGCTGTGGAATTTGACGCCTACGTTTTTCATTTCTGCATCACATGCCGATTCTTCTACCTGACTGGCTTGCGGTCTAGGCAAATTTAGGCTGGAGTGCTAAGCTCCAGTTCCAGTTGAGCGTTCCTCCTCTAAGCTCAAAAGTCGAAGGCATGCAGTTTTGGATGGGTGCCTCCCCTAACAATAAGTCTCTGGCTAGGTCCAACCGAAGTTTGAGGTGAGGGCAAGGCACGGCAAATTTGTCACTTCAAGCCTCTCCCAGCGGCAACTCTACCTCGCCCTAAACACTAATGTGTGGCCGAGTCGGGTGCCAGAGACGCTCTCCGCACTGGGGACACCTTGGAGCCGGACACTGTTTTTGCCGGGGTCTTATTTGGGTTGGCAAGTGAGCTAAATTGGGGCTTTGCTAGTCGCAGAAAGGGTATGGACATGGAGCGCGGTCTAATGACTCTAGTGCTTGCCTCCACTGCGTCGCCTGAGCCCTCAGGGGTCCCCACGCAGACCGTAGTCGTGGGTGCCGGGACCGCTGCGGGAGGCTCGGAGCGCTTCTTCAGGACCAGCCTTGCGCATGGCATCAAGGGTCCTTGACACCTTGAAGGACTCTGTCACGAGTGACTTTAAGCAGATTTGTGGCGCCCATTGGCGCCCCCTGAGCCTGTGGATAGACACGGCTATGGCATATGGGCAAAGCAGTGGAAGAGACTCTGAACCGCTCAGGTTGTTCGATCTGAGCCCTTCTTAAAGGTATGGGAAACGCACAACTCAAAACAACATCTTCGGAAACAAGAATGCTATAGAATGAAGATGCATCTTGTAAACAAAAAGAGGAGGAAACTCGGTTCAAGTAAGATCTGCAGGAGGACCCGGCCTCGGCCTGCCACCGGCAGGATCCGGCTGAAGAGCAGGCCCCTGAACAACCCAACACGTCAACGTGAACATCTACGCAGGAGACTCTTTTCTTCTCCCCCCCCCCCCCCCCGCCCAAAAAGAAAACAATCAAAAACTAAGACAGTCAGAACAATTTCCCCTTGTGATGAGAGAAGGCACCGGGGGTGCGGATGGAGTTGCCCCAGCTGGCATTGGCCCCGGCAATGCCGGCGCCGGCTGCGCTGCCAGAGGCGGGGAGGCGGGCACTGACGTGCCCTGCGGGATGGCCTGGAAGATTCGTTTCTGCTAGTTTAGTCTTTGTTTGTTTTGTTGTTTTTTACTCATGTGATTAGGCTTTCCAGTACTACTAGCAGTATCAATATCACCCTTAGTTGCTGTTATGAAACCCATCCTTTCCACCAAACAAGCCTTCGGCCATGTCTACGACTGCACGTGGGTATAAGACTGTGGCCATGCCCTGCAAACGCTAGGGACGTTGGTGTTAAGCCCCCACACCCCACATCTCAGTTCAACTTTGTGAAAGAAGGTCCTTTTTAAAACTCGAAGCCGAGGGTCTTCGTCTTCACCTGGGGCGCCCAGCCTCAAGCACATTCGCACAGCTGCATGCCGGACTAGGACGCTACATCGTAGCAAGGTCTCCGGTGAAGCCCTCGCCGGCCTTGGGTTCCGGGGCTTCAGCTGCAGCTTTGGCCGGCCACTGGGGGATACGGCGCCACTCCTGCAGCCCACACCGCGCTCAGCCACCAGCCACCGACGTGCGGCATGCTTATTGTACAATTCATCTCTGATAGGATGCATGGATGCATGAATTGGGCATTAGTCGCTGGGCAGCTGACTGCACGGCGGCGTGGACGGCGCTAACGACCTCGAAGCAGCTACTTGGATCTACTGGGTGAAAAGTGTAAAGGTTCGGTTGAAGGATCTCCGTGGCAGATCTTTCTACTCAATCCAAGGTGCCACTGTTTGGGGCTGAGCCTGACGAGCTGCAGGCTGTGGTTGCTGCAACGGCTGCTGCTGTAGCTGCTGCGGCTGCTGCTGCTGCTGCAGCTGCTGTGGCTGCTGCATTGGCTGCTGCTGTGGCTGCTGCATGGGCTGCTGCTGTGGCTGTTGCCGAGGCTGGTTGCTTGGCACGGCTGGCGGCGAGGAAGATGGCGCCGCGAAGCTTGAACGGGTGCCTCAGCATCTCCAACACTCTGCACAACCCCACCCACCCGAGTCGTTGCGCTGGCCCCTGCGTGTTTGAGGCCACACGTCTCACATGACCCTTCCAGATGCTTCCATTTGCTTCCTGTCGCGCGCTACCTTGCCACTGCAAGGCATTGCCATTTCGGAAAGACCCTATCCTTCCCATCCTTGACCTGTTCTCGAAGCCGAGGGTCTTCGTCTTCACCTGGGGCGCCCAGCCTCAAGCACATTCGCACAGCTGCATGCCGGACTAGGACGCTACATCGTAGCAAGGTCTCCGGTGAAGCCCTCGCCGGCCTTGGGTTCCGGGGCTTCAGCTGCAGCTTTGGCCGGCCACTGGGGGATACGGCGCCACTCCTGCAGCCCACACCGCGCTCAGCCACCAGCCACCGACGTGCGGCATGCTTATTGTACAATTCATCTCTGATAGGATGCATGGATGCATGAATTGGGCATTAGTCGCTGGGCAGCTGACTGCACGGCGGCGTGGACGGCGCTAACGACCTCGAAGCAGCTACTTGGATCTACTGGGTGAAAAGTGTAAAGGTTCGGTTGAAGGATCTCCGTGGCAGATCTTTCTACTCAATCCAAGGTGCCACTGTTTGGGGCTGAGCCTGACGAGCTGCAGGCTGTGGTTGCTGCAACGGCTGCTGCTGTAGCTGCTGCGGCTGCTGCTGCTGCTGCAGCTGCTGTGGCTGCTGCATTGGCTGCTGCTGTGGCTGCTGCATGGGCTGCTGCTGTGGCTGTTGCCGAGGCTGGTTGCTTGGCACGGCTGGCGGCGAGGAAGATGGCGCCGACGAAGCTTGAACGGGTGCCTCAGCATCTCCAACACTCTGCACAACCCCACCCACCCGAGTCGTTGCGCTGGCCCCTGCGTGTGTTGAGGCCACACGTCTCACATGACCCTTCCAGATGCTTCCATTTGCTTCCTGTCGCGCGCTACCTTGCCACTGCAAGGCATTGCCATTTTCGGAAAGACCCTATCCTTCCCATCCTTGCACCTGTTCTCGAAGCCGAGGGTCTTCGTCTTCACCTGGGGCGCCCAGCCTCAAGCACATTCGCACAGCTGCATGCTGGACTAGGACGCTACATCGTAGCAAGGTCTCCGGTGAAGCCCTCGCTGGCCTTGGGTTCCGGGGCTTCAGCTGCAGCTTTGGCCGGCCACTGGGGGATACGGCGCCACTCCTGCAGCCCACACCGCGCTCAGCCACCAGCCACCGACGTGCGGCATGCTTATTGTACAATTCATCTCTGATAGGATGCATGGATGCATGAATTGGGCATTAGTCGCTGGGCAGCTGACTGCACGGCGGCGTGGACGGCGCTAACGACCTCGAAGCAGCTACTTGGATCTACTGGGTGAAAAGTGTAAAGGTTCGGTTGAAGGATCTCCGTGGCAGATCTTTCTACTCAATCCAAGGTGCCACTGTTTGGGGCTGAGCCTGACGAGCTGCAGGCTGTGGTTGCTGCAACGGCTGCTGCTGTAGCTGCTGCGGCTGCTGCTGCTGCTGCAGCTGCTGTGGCTGCTGCATTGGCTGCTGCTGTGGCTGCTGCTGTGGCTGCTGCATGGGCTGCTGCATGGGCTGCTGCTGTGGCTGCGGCTTTGCGGTGCATGGCTTGCTTGGCGACACGGCCGGCTGAGCGAGCTGTGTCTGGGAGATCGAGACGTGCTGCTGCGATAGTGGTGAAGGCACGGGCCTTTGCTGCATTTGTGTTTGTGGTGTTGCTTGTGCAGCCTGCGGCTGTTGGGAATTGGGTAACTCGCCAACGGACTTGGCGGCCTGCAAGCCCAAACCACAGGGCTACGAGCTACGACAGGGAGCACCGCAAAGGACCTCCGGGGCAACGGGACCCAACAGAGGATCGCGAGGCTTCAGCACCTGACTGTTGTCACAATCAGAAGCAAAAGAGCTTCAGCAACTCCACCAGCTGCGGGATCAGCGGGACTGAGCAACGCCACCAACTTTGGTCGGCCCGTGCTGGACCACTGAAGCGCAGGCCTCAAGTGATCACATTGGCCATGACAACGCACATGTCAGATTCACCACCCTTAAAGAAAGCTTGGCCGCGAACGCCTGGCTCGAAGCTGCGGCTGGCTGCGCCTGCCGTGCTTTTGCCGTGCTTGTGCTCGGAGCTTGACGAGGTACGAAAGACTGTGCACAGCGCACTGTCCGCTCCCATGGGCCAGGGGGTCGTGCATCAACCTTGCCATCTCAGCATACTCCCAGCAACTGGAGCGACTAGACTCGTTGAAGATCCTGGCGGTACAGATATGCTGATATGCTGCACTGCTGCACAGGCTGCGACCCTCGGCGCTGGTTGCGGCCTTTGCCTCAATAGGCAACACTCAACACTAACGAAGAAAGGCAAGAGCCGGTTTCGGTTGCAGCCAGGCCTAGGTGTCGGAGGCGTCAGCAGGTGCACCAACCTCACATCGGAATGCCAACGACCTGTTTGTCTGAACGATTCAAACGAACCAGGTGCCAGGCTGGTGAAGACCAAGGGGTGGCTTTTGACGGAGCTGCTCCAACACCTCGAAGACACAGACACACGCACAGACAAACACACACACACACACACACACACACACAGATGGATGAGACAACTGCAGAGATCGCCAGGGGGTTGGGTTTGGGGTTGTTGAATCACAAGTTCAAACATGCTGCACTCATGTACCAACAGCTCGATGTTATCATCATGTAGATTGTTGACTGCATTGTACGAATCACCAAAGCTGAATGCTCAAACCAATCATGCTGCTTCACTCATGCTGTGTCCAGTGCCACAGGGGGCCCACTGGCTAATCCAATTGCAGGTACAGATGAGTGATCAGCTCATCCTTCCCACGCTGTGGCATGGCTTCGTTGCATGGAGAAGCCAGAGAGTGCTCCATGCCCCTGCTGCATTGTGAAAGCGAAAGCAAAATTCGACAAGCTGGGAGTGACCCCATTCACCTATGAACTAAGGTGTTCCACACACACACACACACACACACACACACACACACACACACACACACACACACACACACGTGTTGACTTGTCTGGAACTGACGAGACGGACCTTCGACTGGACAACATCAAGCATCGCAGAACCCTCAAAAACATCAAAAAGCATGACCCTCCATGATTGCACACTAGCTGTGTTGCCATCAAGGATGTTGCACATATACTAAACAGATCACAGACATTGCAGATACGTCTCCGGGGCGTCCCCCAGAGATATCACAGTCATGCTACCACCGTCTTCGTTGGGCAGTGGATGGTAGCAGGCTCACTCCCCCGCTGCATGAAATCGCAAAACGGGCGTGACCCCAATCCTGCATGTACAGCAGGTTACACACACACACACACACACACTCACACACTCACACCGACATGTCTGAATAGCTCCAGTCCATTTTCTCTGATGGCCTGGGCCCAGTTCGCCGCGGGCCTGTGCCGCGGAGTGGAAGGCAAGATGTGCAAACACTCTCAGCGGGGGCGATGCCTGTAGTGTCGGCGCATGATCGGCGACAGATGGCTAGTGTCAACGACCGGAGGCACCTGACATCACTGTATCCACGGAACTTTGCACGAAGCAATATGCTTCGCAAACCCACAAAACCATGTTTTGTCAGCTGCACGCGCCTCTGGTTCCGGACTGTCGTCTACAGATGTTCGGATGGCAACTCCCCGAGCGACTACCATCACCTAGTTCACAATGCCCCAAGTTGCCACCCATATTTGGGCAGCCTTCGCGGTCTTGCAGCATGCTTATGCTTTTCAGCATGCTGCCACCGCATGCAGCCACTTGCCAGCTGCAGGCAACAGCGTTCTCAGCCATTGCTGTGCTCAACTGTCAAAGCGCCGCGCAGGCCCAGCTCACTGAGGCAGCTCCAGCGGCTCCTCCACATTCTCAAGAATCAGACAGCCTTGGCGCTGGTCGCATGTGAAGCACAAGGATCAGGCTTAGCATCGCCCACGGGGTACCTTTTCGGTCTGCACATCGGAATCGGACTCACTTGTGCTGCCCAGTGTGGAAGTTACGCTGGGATCTCTGGCACTTGCCAAACGTATAGAAGCAAGAGATGCAAGAGAACATGTCAGGCTTCAAAACGCAGCTACTGTTGATGCTCTGAAGCCCAGGCCTGGTTGCGCAGCTGCGCGGTCACTGCCTTCTGCATCCTGAGCTCACCATCACCATCTGCTTGCACCGCCTGATGGAGCCTGTGGGCCATGCGGTGATATGTAGTGATAATTGGTGATATGAATGGGCACAGCACGAGATACCCACATATGCACGGCTGGCGAGATCTGCAGTGACTTTAATATGATGGAGGCAGGGAGGCAGCACTGGTGCACAGGCGAAGTTCCTGTTGCTGACTTCCCAACAGCACTCTTTCCGCATTCATCGTTGCCCCCCGATCAAGCAGGCTTCATGAAGAACAGCTGAGTGGCTTCTTTCTCATTCTCAGCGGCAACTGCCAATACCAAACAAAGCTGATGAGGACGTGTGTTGTAATAATGTGTCTTGGGCTCATCATTGAACACTCTCTACTTGGACTACAAGACTCCACACATCTTCCAATGTATGGTCCTGAAGCGTGAACTCTTTGGCACTGATGCAGTGCTGGTTCAAATTTGCGGCTGTTTTCAACCACACACATGCAAGTTTGCAAACGTTTGGGCTTTGTCTCCATCAGACCTCTGCGTAAGGCTGGAGGAAGGTCGCGCGCACTCGCGGCCACGGCTGCTTGCACAGCTTTAGGGGCTGCAGCGAGGTTGTCATGTCTGTGCAGCGGCTCAGCACACTGCAGGCTTAATTGATGGTTTGCCTCAGGCTGCGACAAAGAATGTTCTCAGACCATGTGGTCCAAATTCAGATCGAAACAAGTAACTTCCACCAAGCTACCACGCAGCAATGCTTCCAAGGCGGCTGAAGCTTGTGGCTGCCGGAGTCTGGCGTAGTCCAGGGCAGAATGGCCAGCCTGGTCTTTGTGGTCTGGGTCAGCTCCATACCACAAGAAAAGCTCCTTGGCAGTGCGCGGCATGTGAACAACATGCCCCCAAAGGTTGAGGTTGCTAGCTACTGGGAGTCGCTGGCCATTGATCCACCAAGCAGAAGCAAAAAGGGAGCATTCAACAATAAAACCGAAAGCATATACAAGCAAAACGCCACACGAACACACCGCCTTTGCTGATAACTTGCACCAAAGATCACAAAGATCCGCTCTGTCCTTGGTTCAAAAGCTGTGTGAGGCGCTTGTCCGGGACTGCTCGCTGACCATCAGACAATCCCAATCGCAGCTGATGTGCGTGCTTCGCTGCCCAATGTAGCAGTGTGAACCCACGAGCCCACTGCATCTTGTCCCAACCTACCAAGTCTATCTGCTGCATAACACCTTGGCTACCATCGTTGCAAGGGTAATTTGGAGGTACAAGAATACAAGAATCACCCGGCAGACACGTGACGAACATATGCCGCAGGAATTCCGGCACCATGATCAGTGGGAGCAGACGACCTGTCAAGCTGACCACAAGTCCGTTCATCAAATATCATTTCTTCCAGGCATCCGGTCAATGAGAACGGCACGATATCTCATGCATCTCCAGTGGCTCCTGCAGACGGTTTTGGGAGGCGTCTGTTTTTCAAGCTGAAGTCTTGCGTATGTAGGCTTACCCGAACATATCACATCGATCATGCTAGCTAAACAAAGAAAATTTACTTGACTTCAACATTCGGCTGTTGAGCCTATCGAGCATGTCGCACCCTTCAGGCTGCTGACTTAGGCCTCCTCGTTGGCGCATCGGGCCTCTGTCCTAAGCGAGCGGCTGCCAACAGTGTCGGATGCTGCAACAAGGCTGAGATGAACAGATAAGTCGCACTCGCGGAAGCCCCATGAGCTCCCGAAGCACCAGCTCAGCTTCCATGTTCTTTGAGTCCATGGCGCACTGAAGGGCAGTTCGCCTTGCACCAGCAATGTGAGTACTGGATCGTGCGGTCGCGTGAAGTTCCCGTCTCTGCTATCAGGCAGCCCCCGACTGTCAGCGGCATTGACGTCAGCATTGAGTTCCACAAAGTACCTGTGGCATGGAGCAGGTGGCGATTTCTCCTTTTGTTTCATGTTGTTTCATTTCTTTCGAGTCATCATGTAGCTGTCGGTATCTCAGGGCCACCTCCATACACAGACAGCTCATGGTCATGCAAAGCATGTGTCGAGACAGTCGTCTGTGACAGACTGTATCAACTTTCTTCGCAATGTGCGACTCTTGAGCAAACCTCAAGCCCTTGCTTCTAGGGGAACGGAGCCGACCACGGTCTTGATGTTGAATGTTCGCGTTTTCACTAACGCAAAACTTACACTGGCCAGCTCCACATCTAACCTTTTGCATAAGGCTCGGCCCGCTCCACAGCTGACCTTGCACATCCGCTATCAGCAAAGGCCAGACGTGCGGTTACGGAAGACGTGAAACGCGCTGATTATATTTCAGGTTTTTGATTATCTTAAGACTGTTGCAAATCACAGAAGTCTGAAAAACAGTTTAACACTTTCAACTTTTTATAACTTAAGGTTTCAACTGTGCGCATCGCATCGGCTCTATACCCCATGTAGAAAGACACAAGATGCCACAGTGCACATGTGGACACAATGAATCTCGCCCATGATAAAAAAAAACACAAGGAGCCCGACCCCATCATGTAATTACCCCGAGAGCCTGCAGAAATCCGCATGACCTTTCTCAGCCGCCCAGTGGAGCATCGTGAAGCCCTCCATCCAGTTTACTGCGTGCCAGCCTGCTGAAGGTCGCAAGGACTCCAGGCCATAAGGTGTTGCGACAGAGACATGCACAGGGCATACAGAGACATACGCAGACACACAGAGGCCACAGGACAGCCGTGGCCTCTCTCTTCGACCACCTTGATCACCTCCTGAATGCAGCACATACACGTACAGTGCATACAACGCATACAATGCATACAATACTCATACAATGGAGGGGTTGCGACAAAAACCATCTGCATCAACTGCTGCAGCTTAGCGGCCGTAAAGGCATCTGGAATGGCGCTTGTGGCGGGCCTCCTGCGGACAGGCTCCTGGCGGCGCAGCGGGCACCACACGCAAGATGCAAACTGGGCAGCTGCGACTCGACGAATGCAGGCCATCTTATGCTGGCAGCATTTGCAAGCTCCTGAGGATTGGCATCGCATCCGCTCTCCCGCAGAAACAGTGCGAGCGCATCCTCGGCATGCTCGCTCCCAGAAAAAAAGGCTCAAAAACCGACATCGGCTGCCGCAAAGAGGCGTTTCCAGCACGTTCCGCATAGAAGAGTGGCGTGCGCCCATCTGGGTCGCGCTGATTCATCCCCTCGTCCGCGTAGATGTAGCGCAGGAGAAACTCGATGACATCTCGCCTACATTGTTATCGCAGCACTTTCTTGCCAGTGACTCCAACAACACTGCATTGCAGAAGTCGCAGAAACATCTGCCTGCCCTGACGCGCTGCCCAGTGCATCGGATACTGCCCATCCAAATCCTCCTCGCCCTCCATGTACACCCCACAGAGTGCAGCCATGGCCTCCAATGAGCCACCGAAGAAAACAAGCACAACGGAGACTCTGTCTCCCCTTCCCCATGGTCTACATAATGCTAAACGGATAGCATACTGTATCACCATGCGTGCTAATCTTCCTCCCCCCCTGGAACCCAGCCCCTTCTTGCCCTCAAACCCTCCCTAATAAACCAATAAGCTTCAATAAACCTTGAGAACTCTTCAAAGCCCCTCTGCAGCCTTGAGGACCGGCCCCGGGATGCCCTGCAGCGGCGGAGACGTGAGGAGCGGCAGCTCCTGTGAGATCAGTTGCGCGTCCATCTCCAAGCGCTCAGCCGCCAGCCTCGAAGTGGCAAAGCTTCGTCGGGAGCTTGCGGGCTTTTTTGGGTAAAAGCATTGGGTTTCGTGAGGGCTCTCTTGAAAACACCTACATGGGATGGCAAAATGGTGCGACAGGCACATTGCGGTCGTCCCCTGAAGAGCTCCTGCCGAAATTAGATGCAGCGCTAGCAATGATCGCCGAGGCGCTCCTCCTCATCTGAGCCTGGCTAGGCTCGCAAGAACCCAAGCAGTTTAACAGTTTATCGCTCTCCTGGAGATTATTCGAGAGTATTTTGGGTCTCTCGCAGGCGAGGCAGCTCCAAGAAAGCCTATTGTTGAGACGGTCTGTCAACCAGACTTGTGCCTGCGTCCACGCCCTCCGCGCACTTCAAGAGAAGCGTGCTCTGCACTTGCGTCAACATCTCTTGGAGTTCTTGTGCCAGACCTTGGTATATCCAGAGGGTCTAAGAATCTAAAGCTCCACCCTCCAAAGGTGCCAGAGCTGCAAAGCGGCGATCTCTTCTAGCAGCGGCGCGGTTCAGCAAGGAGTGCAACATGGCCTGGGATGGCATGGCGCGACTGGCCATAACAGATTCTGCCCTGTCGTGCTGCGGCGCCCGTCCTGGCCATTGTCCGCAGAAGGCTCGAACCTGGGCTAGTCGACCAACGCAGCCTCCCTCTACTTGTCTATACATGCGTTTACTGAATTACCATGCTCTCACATGCTCTCACATGCCTAGGAGATTCAAGCCACTCCTGGCAGCGCTGCGATGCCCGCCAAAGCTCAAGCTCCAAAGCTGCGTGGTGCGCATCACCAGCCCGCCGCATCGCTGCCGCGACCTTCCTGCGGATCTTCGATGCCTGAACACAGCCGGAGACTGGGGGAATCCTGCTACATACATCAAAAGGAATAGGATGTCACCAGTAGGAGCTCGTTTGTGTGCAGCCTGTCCTTCTGCTCGAAGAGGCTGACGAGTGGATCAAGCATCTCTGGGCTCGAACTCAAGTCTGCCTTTGCGGCCAGCTTGCTCCACACGTCCTTGGCGCTCCCTCCCTTCTGCACGGCGCACGCCCGCAAAGTCTTATGGGGTACTATGATAGCCCGACATAATCAATCAAATTTTTTAGAATCGCCCACATTCTCAGCTAAGCGTCCTGCAGCTTCTCTCGAAGCGACGCTTCAATTGAAGCCGCATTCCGAAGCTTGGCATCCGTGCTGGCTTCTGTCTGGCGGAGGCGGAGCTCCAGTCTTTGTTGAGACATCTGAAGCTCCGCAATGCGTTGCTGCAGGTCTTCAACTTCAGCTCCCTTTTCGGCAAGCTGTCGGAGGACCACATCATGGTCCACCCTCTCATCTGCCAGCACCTTCTCTTGCATGTGCAGGGCTTTCCGCAGAGCAGTTTCGCTGGCTTGATGCGCTTCCGAAGTAGCCAGCTCCTCCAGAAGAGCTGCCTCTCTCTTGGATAAGTCCGACTTTAAATCCTCCGCTTTTTCTTGGTGTGCCTTCTCCAAGCTGCGAGCTTTTGCCAAATCTCCTTCCAAACCGGACAAGCCTCGGCAGGAATTGAACTCGATGCTTCCCGAAACAGCAAAATCGGCAAAGTTACTCTTCGTAACCCCCATGTAGCTTCGGCAAGACACGAAAAACACGCAGACGAGGGGCGCGCCCTGTGCTCTCCAGCCAGCTCTTGAAGCTCTTCCACATGCTCACCTGCAGAAGCCAGCTCTGCCGCGGCTGCCCCAAGTCGATCCTCCGCGTCTCGCTGACGACTCTCGAGCCGATCCTGTTGATCCTGGCAAGCGCTTCTTCTCTGCAAGGGCAGAGAACTCACACCAAGGTCCACAAACAGACCACAGTCCAACGCTCTGGTGCAGTCTCCTTAAACTTCGTTTGGGCTCTTGCCGAGTCCGCTTCCGTCTCGCGAAGGCAGTTTCTGAGTTCAGCAACCAGCTTTTGCTGCGCCTCCCGCCGAGCGATCAGAAAAAAAGCATGCTCTTCTGCCAGAACTGACATCACATTCAATTCACCCCTTAAAAATTACATGTTTTTGCAGTTTCCTACAAAGTGTTCTGATGGAAATCGGACTCTTCCACAAGTGCATGACCACCCCCGTTCCAGTTCAAGCTACCGCACCTTTGCACTGTTGCGTGCTCCTGCAATCTCTGCTTCAGCTACAGCCGCGCTGTGCTTCAGCTCCACTTCCTGGAGCTTCTTCTCCTTCAAAGCAGCTTCCAGGCGTTCATTTGCTTCACCTGTCAGGACACTGGCGGCCATCACTACAAACCATGTTGTCGCGGCTGTCAAATTAGTGAGTGGTGCTTGCACAAGCTTGTATGCTGCTTGCTGTGACAGCTGTCGCGCTGGTTGCCTGGTTGATGTTGTCAGCACAGCTTCGTGACCGGCCAAACATTCAGAACCATGTTGAAACCGTGGGGGTCTCTGTGCTTCACACAACGACTGAAACCCGAACAGGCCCTAGCATAGCCAAACAGTGACAAGCACGGATGACCGAATTCGCATCTTAACAGGCGGGGGCCGTTCATGAGCCAAAACGTCAGCAACCTTCGATTCTTGCAGAGGAGCTGTGCCGTCGCAGGTCTAGAACTTCTGCATGCAGATGCTCGGCTTGGTCCTCTCTTCCCAACGTATGATCACGAGAGCGTTGTATCACCGAATATGGACAAACCCTGTCCTTGAGCTCAGCTTCGCTTGTGCGTTGCTGCTGTCCTGTCTGGGCCTCTGCAACCAGCTCAGACTGAAGCCCACGTACCTGCCCCTGAAGGTGGTCCTCAAAGTGCCAAGGACCAAGGACAGCAACTGCTGTGCCACATTGCAGGTCGCTATCAGGCTACCCGAATCACTATCCTCAACTCTGAGCTGCAGCCAAGTTCGCACAGCTTTGCTGCAGCTCCATGGTGGCGGCCGCTTGAAGCTCGGAAGCTGACAAAGCAGTTCCCAGGGAGGCCTCCAGTGAGGTGACTTGCTCCTGGAGCTCTGACATCCTGTCCGCGTTCCGCTGCAGACTTTCTTCCGAGCGGGCGGCGCCGGCCTCCGACACCTCCTCGGCTTGCCACACGCACAGACGACAAGAAGACACCCCCAAAGGGCCCAAAGGGAGATGAGGGGCAGATAAGGGCCAATCTGCACATTTTCGAAAGTGTCATGCCACGGCTCCAGCTTCATCTCCAGTTGCCGCGCCACGCTGTCCTGCATCGATGCGTCTGCTCTCGTCTGAGAAAGCTCAGAAATGGTGGCGGCCAGGCTTTGCTCCAGCTGGGTGTTCACGGACCTCAGTCGGAAAGATGGCTTTCCGCGAACATCTAAACAGCAAGTGGCTTGAAGCATCCAGGAGCCTTAAACCGCTTTCTTACAAATAAACAGGGCCCTGGCCTGGCAGAGGCAACTAATTAGCTGATGAGCCCCAGACCAAAGAACAACTTTGCCACGAACAGTCGTGGCGCTGCTGCACCTGCAGTGCGGAGCGCACATCAGAGAGCTGGTCTGCCTCCTGCGTGAGCCGACCGCGCAGGTCCGTCTCGATGCTCCGCAGGGTCTGAAAGGCGGTGTCTGACGCGTTCCTTTCGTCCTCGGACTCTGTCAGCTGCAGCCTCAAGTCCGTAGCCAGCTTGTTTTGCTCCCGGCACTCGGCCCGGAAAGTGTCCAGCTGCTTCCGCAGCTGGGACTCCATGGCCTCCTGGGACTCTAAGTTGGATCGGTACTGGGACAGGCTGACCTCCGAAGAGGTCAGGGAGCTGCGCAGCTTGGCGGTCAACTCCTGCTGCATCTCGTCGCTGCGCAAGGACCTGGCCAGCTGGTCCTCCGTCTGAACCATCACGCGACGCAAGTCAGCGTGTGTGCCCAGCTGCGCTTCCTGGAGCTTCTTGCTGTTGACGATCTCATCCTCCAGAGTCTCCAGCTGGTGCTGCAGCTTGGCGATGTGCTTTTCGTCATCTGCTGACTTGTTTTCCAAAGCATCGACCTCTTGCTTCATGAGCTCAGTCGTGCTTTCAAGAAGCATGTTCTTCTCCGCCGTTGCTTCCAAGACCATTTTCAGGCCTGCAGCTTCGGCACTTGCGTCGGCTTCAAGCCCCATGTGCTGTTCGACAGCCTGCTGAAGGGCCAGATGCTCTTGTCGCAAATGATCCTCATGCTTCTGCGCCGCGGCTGACTGAGACCTCGTGACGGCCAGCTCCTCGTGCAGTCGAGACATCTCGGCTTGCTCAGCTACAAGCTCCCGCTCGAAACCTGCAGCTCTGCTCTGCATCTCGGCCTCTCTTTGCTGGCTGCTCTCGGTCGTTTCCTCGAAGCTTTGCCGCTCTCTCTCCAATTCGTTGATCTTCGTCGTCGAGTCTGTGACTTGTCGCACGCTTTCCTGCAGGGTCTTCACCTGAGCGTCCAGCTCTGCTTCAAGCTGAGAAGCTCGGGCTTGCCACAACTGTGCCTGCTGCGCTTCTGCTTCCTGCGCTTCCTCCTTGTGCTTGCAAGCTGCCAGGTCTGTTTGCAAGTCGGCGACCGCCTGATCCAGCTCTTTGTTCAATGAATCGCACATCTCCAGCTGCCGCGTGAGTGCCGAGACCTCTGCTTGCCTCAACTCTTTCTCATTCAGCTCCACCTCAAGCTGTTCTCGAAGCTCCACCATAAGCGAATGAGCCACGCGGGCTTCAGCCTCCGCGGGCATCTCGGGCTCCACATCCGACTGGCTGCTTTGGCCAATCAAGGGCCCGCCTTGGCTCAGCGCACTGCGCGCTGCTTGCGCTTCCGCCAAGTCATCCTCCAAGGACGTTAGCTTCTGCTGCAGGTGCGAAGTCAGCCGATACTGCTCCTTCAACAACGCAGAACGAAGCGGCTAGAATCGACTTTAAAGCATCTGTGGAGTATCGTTCTGCCTTCGCCACTTGATGGCGAATCCGATTCGCGCTGTTTGGCCGCAAAAAAAGATGTTGTTTCGTTGGGACGCGGACGACTTGACCCTACACTTGGAGACACAACGCCTTTTTGATTCTGGGATGGACGTCGATGAGGCTTTATCGGCTTGTTTTGCCATGGGAACGCAGGTCAGCATGAGCACCGAAGGATCACGGATACGGTTACAACGTCTGATCTGTCGTTAGACAGGGTCGTCTGCTTTTGGCTTTTGCTTGCCACCTGCCCAGTTGACCTGTCGGATGCACTGAAGGGTCGGCTGTTTTCATGGGAGGGTTGGGGCGCCAGTTCCAAACCCAAGGTGTAGATTAAAAAAAGATATTTAACAAAAACAGTTTAACAAGAAAATAAGATCTCTAGCCTAGACCCCCGAAGCAACCCCGCATACACTTCCGGCTCCTCTAGCTTGGCATTCGCTTGCGTAAGCTGAGTCTTCCAGTGAGCGACTGCATCTTGCAATTCGGCAGTGGCGTCGGATTTCTCCGACACTGCTTTCCTCGGCAAAGCCGACAGAAGTCACTCAACTCAACAGCACTAGCATCGCCGAACCGGCGATACGCTTTTGTCACAACCGCGAGATCCCACGACGAAAATCGCAATCAAGTATCAGTTTGGACATCTGGATCTTTTGAGCTTGGATGGTGTCACGAGCGGTCGCCAAGCCAGCTTTGAGCTCCTCAACCCGCTGCTTCCACTCGCGCTCGATGTCGCGATGCCTGGTCCTCGGTCAAATGAATCAAGAAGTACACGTGTGTGTGTGTGTGTGTGTGCGCGCGCGCGTGCGCGTGCGCCTCAGCGATAAATATACACGGCTACAACATTGTAATCTTTTCCTGGGCTCTTACATTCTAAGAAGCTCTTATCTGTTAATACTGTTTATCGGCCCGTATTATAATACTATTTGTAGAGCCCCACATTCATATGATTAATACGCTCTTTATAAGCCTAAAAATATGCTAATTTGCTTGTTACATGTGGCATTTTTGCTTGTAGTAATATGACTTCTGCTCCAACTTCTGGGAGTATATACTTTCCCAAGCTTCAATGTCGTTCAGTCCTTGTAAACCTCATGTAAAAACTAAGAAAACTACATGCATGACGACATAAACAATGAACGAACAAAGGACGTGACCAAGTTAAAGGCGCATGAACTTGAATTTTAAGTAAGTGTGTGTGTGTGTGTACACTCCTGATTGCAAAGGATCAATAATAAGAAGCAGGGGGGATGGAAGGCCCTTAGAGAGCCCATGCTGACAAAGATCTCTCTGAGTGGCTGGTGATATGAGCTGGGGACGCCCGCTTCACGTACCTGCAGTTAAATGTCTCACTCGACGACTCCTTCGAAAGAGGGTGCGGACCTGTGTCAGGAATTCTGACAAAGTGCCTGTCGTGAGGGCCATTGGCCCCCACTGGATGCAAGCATGTGTCTTCGGCAATTCGTCTTCTCAACAAGTACGTTCGAGTCTTCTGTGTAGTAAGATCTTCATGATGCAACCAGAACTCGGGACTCCTTCGAAAGAGAGTGCGGACGTCTGTGTCTGTGTGTGTGTGTGTGTGTGTGTGTGTGTCTGTGTTCAGGGCTTAGGGTGTTTAGATGTGTTTAGGGTAGGTAAGGGGCTAGTGCACCAGCGCCCTGAGATGTAACCTGACAAGGGGCTCGTCTGCCTTGCGGCCGTCTATCTCCTCCCGCATCCTGACACAAAACAGCACATCGAAGCTAAGAGAAGGGCATGTAGCCATATTAGCCATGCGTAGCCCAGAGCCCTACATGGCCAGTAGTTAGGGGCTCCTTGAGACCTCCTTCTTCAGCTCCATGCTGTGCTGCAGCTGCTCTTCAAAGCGGCCAGAAACCATCTCCAGCTCGTCGGCCACGGCGGCCTGAAAGCAAGATGAGATGCTGGGCCCGGAAAAAGACATGTCCCCAACATCTCAACATCTCCAAAGCAGGGATCCCTCCACTCGCGGCCTTCTCGGCTTCGCGCGCGGCTGACTTCTTCTCCGCGCTCGCCGCGCGGTCTTGCAGGGCTGACAGGGTTTCCTGAAAGCCTCGGCTGGGCGCGCCCCTTTACACCCCTTTACACCCCTTTCCATCCCTTTACATGTATCATGCCTTGACATCCCTTTGCATCCCTTTGCATCCCCTCTCGGCCCACTCTGATCATCTCTGATCATCTCTGATCATCTCTCGGTCCAGGCACCCGTCTCGCGAGCTGCTACCAAGGCGTGGTTCTCGGACTCTTGGGCCAACTCTTGGGCCAACTGCTTCTCACGTAGTTTGGCTGCCTTGGATGGCAATATGATGGTAATATGTCAGGATCACACCGAAGGACCTCAATGGAAAGTCATGGTTTGGGGTCCCCCTTGCTCTGGGGTGTTTGCTGGTTTGCTGGGGTGTGAGTCATGAGAGTTCACGACTGCTCTGGTCCAATCGACATCGGCGACTTCAGCTTTTTCACGCAGCAGACGGCCGTGGGCTTCCTGGACGACCCAGGGCAGCGAAAGAAAAACGCAAAAGGCCAAACTCAGCGGCAAGCGGTTTCTGGCCTCTGCCACTCGCGCTCGCTCATCCGAGCGTGCAGCAGCCTCCTCCGCTTCCTTGACACGCTGCGCCCAGCTCGACCTGGAAGTCACCCAGTCAGGTTAAAGTCCGCCATGACCGGCTCTACATGGTTGGTTTTGGGTGATCCCTCAAGCACTCATGCGTAGGGATCATAGGGCATCACAAAGCGCAAACGGGATGCTCAATCTTCAGGATGTGCTCCGCGTTGGCTCGCCACTTGCGCTCCTCAAGCTCCCTGTGCCAGCTGTGCGTGGGGCACGGCCCTGTTGGATAAAGGTATGCTGGGCTCACGTTGCCGGCCGGATGAAGTAGTGTAGAAGCACCATGGTTGCTTGCGAATGACCCAAACACTTTGGCGCGAGCGCTGGCAGGGCTAATGCCACCTGCCACATGCACCAATCCACCAACGGACGGGCATCTTGGCTCGTGGACGTTCGCACAAGCCAACAAAGTGGACTGGGTCTTCTGGCTCTGGGATGGCAGTTGTACGCTCTGGGATGGCAGTTGTACAAAGTAGCTCTTCTCCTGCTCGGATTCCGCATCAAAGCCTTGGTGCTGCAACTCGTGATGGACTAAGCCTAAGCCCTTGCACATCGATCTGTCAAGCCCCAAGTCCACGAGAGATTCTGCACACCGCCAGAAATGACTGCAGGCAACTTCCACTGTCTCAGGACCTGTCTAGCTTCTGTGGCAGGCAACTATCCGAAAGAACTTTGACCTCATTGAGCTCTCGCTGGATCTCGGTCACAACGCCCTCGATCCGGGCTAGCCTGCAGTTGACTCCGGATGGCAGCGAAGATCTAGAGGCTTCTGGTTAAGGGCCACTAAAGCTTCTGGCTTCTCCTCGTGATGCCGAGTGATGTTTCTGGTCGGATGAAAGACCATGGCCCCTCCCATGCTCTCGCCAAGTGGTGCTAATCTTCGGGGTCTACGCTTGGTGATTTGTTGTATTCGTTTGCATCACGTGTCCTTGCACTGGTGGTCGGGAGCACAGGGAGTCGAAGAACTAGCTGGAGGCTAACCCTGCGTACTGGGCTTGCGGGGGCTCAACGCCAAAATCAACCCCCTCATGCCAAAATCGGAACTGTTCCAGGATCATCCGGTGATTGACGCAACGTAGGTGCAGAGCCAACTAAGCTCAAGGCTGCCTTGCTCCGGGCTGCCTCGGCCCCTGCAAACGACGAAGAACACACATTTGTGGCAACAGTCCCTCCATCTCCGTGCCCAGCCTGGGACTTGCTTCTGGGCCGCTCGAAAACGCCATGCCCATCCAAGGCGGCTGAAGGCAGGGGCGGCATCCAAGGCTTCTTTGGGGGGAAACGATACTTCAGGAAGCCCCTCTTAGGGCGGGAACAACTTGAATGGCAGACCATGACCTGCCCCACGTGCATCAGCACTGATGGGCCGCGGAGTCGGCGCAGAGTTGTGGCCGCTGCTGGCCCGGGACTGCAGCACCTTTGATCAGCTTGTGGTGCGGCTGGGGACCCGGAGCTAACTTTGAAAGATTTGAAAATGCGTTCTAAGGAGCAGTTGTTGCTTCAGCTATGAGGGCAGAGGCCTTCACCTTGAGCGCAAGGCACACAACATCTCGTTGCCTTCGCCTTCGGATCTTCGGACGGGATTCATGTGCCAAGTCGCTGGAGATGCAACGAGGCGGAGCTGTTCTTGCCTTTTCGGCAAGCTTTGTCGCAGCGGGCGTCCTGGAAATGATTTCACCTCGGGAGTGTTGGAGTCTAGTGGACTTCAGGGGTTTCTACTGCTGTCGTTGCAAATTTGGGCCTGGAGGATTGGAACAAGCGAGTCCTGAATATGCAGTCATCAAGACATGTACTGGCAGCACGCGAGTGGCAGTAACATCGCTGCTGGCCACGGCAATCGGGCTTACTGGCTCGGACAACGAAGCAACCGCCATGTAGCATCAGCCACACAAACATCGCGGGAGGATGGGCTGTGGCTATGACAGGAGGGGGTGCTTGTTAGCATGGACATGCTGCTGAGCTGATCCCTCCTCTGTTGGACTATCATGACTTGACCAACGGTTTAGACTTGCCAAGCTATACGAGCTGTCAGGTACATGCAAGGGCGCAGTTTACGGGAATGCCAGGTTTTCTTGGGTGAACACTTGCTTCGAAGAACGTGGCTGCAGAAGGAGGACAAGGGCCCAACAGGAGGAAATGGAGCCAACATGTCTCGATTTGCACAGATCCAAGCCTGCGCAGTGCTACAAGCCCGCGGTGATGCTCCGAGGATTGAGCTGTCTGACCCCCGCAGCCCCTCCAATTGAATACCTTGTCGCAGGAGGTCTCAGAATAGACAGCCTGTCTGGCATGCTACAGACGCGCACGGACTGTAGAGCTGGACAGACATCTTGGGCACCTGCATGGCTGCTCGGCAAGCCTCACCCGGCACAGAGGGCACCGCAGCTCCAGCGTGCCGTCCTGTGGCGCCAAAGGAGGGTGCCAAAGTGCCAACTGCCATGGTTTCAAGTCCAGCACTCAGAATGGGCAGTGAAATGGGCGTCCCGAAGAAACCAATCAGCCAAGCACTGGAGGTGGAACCTGAACGCGGGGGAGCAACGCCGCATTCTGGAAGGCTCCATGCGTGCGAGCTGCATATGTCCGCAGCCAAGCCCTCGCACCCGTGCGCCGGGGGCGATTTCGCAAAGACCTCAACGTTCAGAAAAGCGTCGGTAAACATCTTGAGATGAGCAGAAAACGGAAGGCATCTTGGCATAGAGCTCCCGGCAAATGCTGCACTCCCTGGTCATGCGACTGGGCCAGTTCCCTCCCAGGATGTCCTGGGATTTTTTTGCTTCTCTGGATGCGTTCAGAAACCTATGAAACGTGCCAACGGTGGATCAGGCGGTCCTAGAGTTCCAATTGGCATGACCAGACATTACCCAACAAAAAAGGCTTACAAAGGCCATGCCCGCTTCTCTTGCATCGAGAGCTCTGGCAGGTAGGCCTGCGTGGTACTGGACTGGACTTGGTGTCTGCAGCCATACTGATTTCGACAGCCTCCTCCCACTCTTCTCTGGTGCAGATCCTCGTCCTCAAGGCGCAGGCGCAGTTCTGTCACATGGATTTCGCAAGCGAGCATTGGCGCCCGTTCCACTTCAAGAATCCTTCTGTTGAGCTGCTCAATGCGGTCCTTAGCTCGGCACGGCACCATGTGCAAGATTGCGTATGTCAATGCAAGTCCACGGCTTAGATAATAACTGCTAGGAAAAACGCACATACAAAGCTGGTCAGCATTGCCAACGCCCACAGCCAAGTGACCCCGCAACTACCTTTCAAGTGTTGAGGCTTAGCCAGGCATCAGTCAGCACATCCGAGCGCCGCAAGTTGGAAGTGAGTCCAGGGTCCACGGCCTCCAACAGCGATCCGACACTGCGCGTGGCAAAGCTTGGCAGGGTCTGTGCCTCTGCGGCTTCTGGAGGGATCTCTTGGGTTCGGCGGCTCCTGGCAACTTCGAAACTGAAGTGCTGAGATGGGCGGCAGCGTGTTGAGGATCCGGCAGGGATATCCACAAAGACACGGAGAACAGGAATCCTGAACTGGTTTCAGGCTGTCATGCTCTGGTCAGCCGAGCAGGGCCGTCCTCCGAGTCCCAATGTCAGGCAAACTGCCAGCACGCCAGTCTCAGCTCCGCCGAGGCTCTGCCGTTCCATCGTGTCTCGTGAAGATTAATTCGGCCTTGGCCCCTCACCGGTAGACGTCCACGGGCGGCCACCACGATAGCGACCAAAACCTCGCATCTCAGCTACGCTCCGCGTCGCTCCGCTGCAGAAGTGCGCTGAAGTTGTTTATGTATTGTAAGTCTTCGGCAACATGCTCCGAAGAAGTCGGACTTGAATCTGCTGCTGGGTGCCGCCACACTGAGCACCCAACGATTGGCAAAATCCAGCGAGCCGACCGTGTGGCCAAAGCCTGGCCCGAAGCGAGGCTAGAATGAGCGAATGGTCCAGAGCATGTTCTACGTCGTCTACGTCTACATGTGCATTTCGCATGGCTTCACCGTGGTTTCACCAGAACGCCAGCCAACCTGAACCCGTTGCAGCCAGGATCGCACGGATCTCCCCTCTTGGCCAATGCTCTCAGACTCAGACCTGTCAGCCGGACAGGTCGGACATGTGCGCGCATCTCGGCGTCTCTCTCGTCACGTGACACCAGTGGCACCGGTACAAGCGCTTTTGGCACCTAAGGGCACGACTCGAAAGGCTGCCATGCCGTCTGCTCCTCACTTCGGAAAATAGACAAAGTCGACTCTGTTTGCTCCGAGCAAGCCTCCGTCTTCTTCTTCTTTTTCTTCCTCTTCTTCTTCTTCTTCTTTTTCTTATTCTTCTTCTTCGTCTGCTGCTGCTGCTTCTTCTTCTTATTATTCTTCTTCTTCTTCTTCTTATTCTTCTTCTTCTTCTTCTTCTTCTTCTTCTTCTTCTTCTTCTTCTTCTTCTTCTTCTTCTTCTTCTTCTTCTTCTTCTTCTTCTTCTTCTTCTTCTTCTTCTTCTTCTTCTTCTTCTTCTTCTTCTTCTTCTTCTTCTTCTCTTCTTCTTCTTCTTCTTCTTCTTCTTCTTCTTCTTCTTCTTCTTCTTCTTCTTCTTCTTCTTCTTCTCTTCTTCTTCTTCTTCTTCTTCCTCTTCTTCTTCTTCTTCTTCTTCTTCTTCTTCTTCTTCTTCTTCTTCTTCTTCTTCTTCTTCTTCTTCTTCTTCTTCTTCTTCTTCTTCTTCTTCGTCTGCTTCTGCTTCTGCTTCTGAACCCGAACACGGTGCGTGAAGTGCTTTGGGACTGAATACCACGCACAGCTCTGCCCTTTGTTCGGGTCCATCCCTCGAGCTCTAGCCGTCCTCGTGCAGCAGCCGATCGTCGGCATGTCCCGGCACATACATGTAGGTCGCATTTGGCTCTAGCCCCCTCTAGGCATGCTTTCCTTCCCTTCTTTGAGGAGGTGTTCAACATATTCAACATGCCCGCATTGCACGTGGCGATGCTTCTGGAAAGGATCGGAGAACCGGACGGTTCCGGTTGCTGAGGTGCCCGACTCAAGCTTGAAACAACGCAGGCAGCAACGTGAGGCAGTCAGGAACCCCACGCAGAGCTTGAACAAGAAAGACAGGCTTGCAGCCGTGCCTTGGTATGGCCACCCTTTGCAAAGTGGAACAGGAGCCCCTGGCAGACGCAGACTGAAGGCCACGGAGCCCAGTCTCTCATTGCATGAGCCGAGTTTCGAAGCCTGGAAGCGTTCCACCAAGTGACGGCTGTTGCCCGCCTGGCACTCAAGAAACCATGATGCCTGTCTGCGCTTCAGCAACACTTCAGCAACATTGACCCCCTGGTGCCCACGATTGTCAGCGCATCACTTTTTTCAATGAAAGCTGTCATGCACCAAATTTGACGGCAGCCTTGGGCAACATGCAAATGCGCATGCTGCATGTCGCAGCAAGTGCCGAATGGCGCATGGATGCGCATGGCTAGGCAAACCGAGTTGCGGAGCGTGCAGAAAAGTGAAGACAAAGGCGGCAACAGCTGGAGTCACGCTGAGGCTGTTGATGGATGTTGCCAATTTCGACAACCAGTTCGACAGACGCAGCGTGGTGCCACTCGGACCTCTGCTAGCCGCTCATCAGAGAGGTTCAACACCGATCCACTGCATACCAGCAAGAATTAGCAGTAGAAGTTCACCCCCCCCGTCACAAAAGGCCCAGGTGCCACCAGCATGTGCAAAAGGCGCTTCTTCGAAAAGAGCTTTGTACTCGGTCAACTCCATGCTGTACTTCACCCGATCGTGCAAGTCTCCTCGCAGCTGGGCGAGTCGTCTCGGAGCCTCCCACTTCAGAACATCCTTAGGCAGGACGGCAGGACAAGAAGAGAAGTCTAAGCTCTGCAAAGCCGATCCAGCAAAGTAAACGAGCAAAATGCCCATACTAACTGCTGCCAGGCGTCCCGCATGCCGGCTTTGAAAAGCACCAGCTCGCAGGAAATAATGTACCAGGTGTAGCCTGCTTGCTCGATGTGCTGAGCAGTCTTCAGGTTCAGGATCGGAGTTTGCCCTGCAATCGGAGCATCCGCCCACGTTCGGTTTGTGAGGACCCGGTAGCCGTAAAGTTCCAGAAAGAGCCGCTCTTGCTGAACAAAGTGCTCCACGATGCAGCCTGCCGCACTCTTCCAGACGGATGGGCTATGTGGCCCAAGCGAGTCAGTGACAGCGCGAAGGGCCAGGTTTGCGTCCTTACACACGTCAGGAGGTTGCATGGCGGGCATAACGGGTATTCGACCGGTACAGTGAGCGAAGGGCATCTGAAATAGGTGCGAGCATCCAGATCTGAGGCACTTTGGCCAGTGCCCGTCCGGGGCTCCCATGTTGCGCGCACGGGCAATATCTGTGACCTCTCCAGATATCAGGCCCTGTAAGCAAAAAGAATCTGCAAACTGCGACGAGATGGAAACTGAGGTGGGCACTTGATGGATTCCTGACAGGGTGGAGTTCCAGTACCCCGCAGAATACAATACAACTGCCGGCAGTCCAGGTGTCCTGGCGCTGCAGCTTCAGAAGCAGCACCTGCGAAAACCGCAGTTGCTGCACCATGTCGAAGTACTCCGTGGCATGGTTGACTTGGACTAAGAGGTCCCGCTCCTGCCGCGCAGGGTTTGAGACATGCTGAGCAGCCGTTGCACATGTCCATCCAACTTCTGCCCAGCCTCAATGGACAGGTCCGGGTGGGACACATTCCAGCTGCTCACGACTCCTTTCGCATGGACGGAGGCCACCAGCAGCTTGTGGCCAAACTCCATGACCTGTCCCCACACCCGATAAACATCTCCTCAGGCCCTGGATCGCTTCCCATTGTGAAAGCACGACGGGCGGACTGGAAGGAAGAGATTTCTGGGCCGCCCCGTTGGCTGGGTATGAGAAGGCCACACCCGAACAGATCACAGTCTACTAGAAGGCAAGTCACACGAACTCCAAGTTTGCATCCTGGAACCGGTCGGAGAACAACCTCTGCTCTCATGTGTACGCCGTGTGCGCCGTGTACGCCGTGTACGCTTTGCGAAACAGATTGAGAAAAAAAACAGTCGGCGTGTTGCCTTCGTGTCGCCATGCCAAAAAAAACAAAAAAAGCAAGGAGGCATCGCAGCCGAGCAGCTTCAAAGCCTTCGGGCTCATCCTGCAGCACCAGCTGCACGGCAGCTGCTTCATCGGCAGGAGCCCTTGGAAGTGGACAACTGGGGGGCCTCTTCTTTGCTTCTCGGGGTCTGAGTTTGAAACATGAGGAAACATCTGATGAAACAGAAAAGAAGCCCAAATGAAGCTTTGAAGGATGTCTCAAGGCCTTTTCAAAGGCTTTCAAAGGCTCTCGTTAAGGCTCTCAAAGGATCTCTTTCAAGAAGGCTTTTGGGCGAGTCTCCTGGCAGCCTCTTCGAGCAAGAGTTCCAAGGCAGAGGCCTGGAGTTCCTTGCAGAGAAGTCGGAATCGAGATGAGTTCAAAGAGTTCCATGGAGCATGGAAGGTATGGGGGGGGTGTTCTGAGTGTTCGGATCTTTTGAACTTGGACACTGCTGGCCTCGTGCTCGAGGTCGGCCCCGACCTTCTCGATGGGCAGCCGCAAGGGCGGAGGGTCAGTCTCCGCTTCCATGGCGCGAATTAAGAATGTAATTTAGACATCATGGTGGACCACGCGGTGACACTCGGTGACACACACTTTGGTGCAACAACTACTAACTGCTATCTTGCAGACTTGAGCCCAGTCCAAGACACTGGAACCTCAAAACGAGGTATGGCATTCCATCTGTCAGCTTCAGCTTCGGCATACCTGACCCCGGCCGAAAGACTGGGCCTCGTCCTCAAACACCGACTTCAGCACCTCTGGCATATGTGTGTGTGTGTGCGTGCACGTCCTGCGCCAGCGAGCCGGGACGGGCCTCGATCTTGTCATCGACAAAATGCGAAATTCCGAGCCTTTCGCAGACAACTCCTTTGCCCTGAGGCCTGTGGGATGCAAGGCTTGTCAAGGCTTGTGTGCAAGCATGTGCAAGAAGTGTGGCTCAACTGACCTTTCATTCTGCGGTATTCTGAGCGGGGCTCCCATCAACGGCCCGCACAAAGACGATGTTGTCTTTGGGAACTCCGGTGACCTGCGGTGTTCCAAATGATGCCACACCGTGGGTGTGGCATACCAAGACGAGGCCCGGAGGCTTGCAGAGCTGTACCACAAAAGGCGCACGTTGCAAAAGTCCATGGTTTCGTGAAGCCACCTTTTTGGGTGGCTGTTTAAGGCACGCGGAAGCGGCACGTTCATTCTTTTTCACGCAACACACTCAGTGCACCACTGCTCCATGCGCCGATGCATGGCACCACCTGGTCGCACCTCCGCCGTCTGTTATTGGCAGATTGCAGATCGTGGGCCGAGTTTGGTCGAGTTCGATCCAGTTCAGTTCGCGGTTGCAGAAGCACAATGAGACCGGAAGCTTTTCAGCACAGGACCTTGCTGACAAGGAAGGTGTTGGAAGGTCCGAACACCTGAAAAATGAGTTGCCGCAACACCGTTCTCCATATGCGGGACTCTCAGACACTCCAAAGACCTGCGTGATCTTCCGGACCTGCGCAGCCGGCTTCCAAGCCTATCACATCCTAGCACGAACAACTCGAGAACATCTCGGAACCAGGCCGCATCCAGAGCGCCATCAGCCTCCCAAGAAGTATCCCACCTTTTCACAAGGCATACGGATAGGTTCAGCCTGCAAGGTCATGCAGCGCCTCACGGTGGCTCATTTGTTCCCTAGGCGCCCAGCTCATCAAGGGAACCCATGTAGGTCTTGTCGCCCTCTCGAGTCAGAACCTCAGATGTCCAGAAGGTCTCGCGCCAGCTTGCTCATGCGGTCCTGTTGCAGAAGTTCAGGCGGTCACACCACCAATGTCGATTCCGATACGCGGTGCAGTTCCAGGAGCCTGACACATGCATCACATCGGCATGAAGGCGGCAAAATCTCAGCTGGGCCCAGCCACCCCCAATGCCTTCGGCTTGCCTGCAGAAACGTCCAAGTAAAGCGGCGTGGTGGGATACTCCTCAGAGAATCAAGCTGCCTTCGGCCCCTTGCGGCCTTGCAACCGCTGCTTGAGCTCGGCAGGTGATGAACATGGAGAAAGGCTTTGCAACTTGTTAGGGTGCAGGCGCTCCACGAGAACCTTGGCTCTTCTACGGCTACGGAACCACCCTCCGGCTGAGGGTGCGAAGACTTGCTAGGACAGCAGCCGCCTCGACAGCTGCCTTTTGGGAGGGTTCTCCACCTCCTCGATGCCATCTTCGTCCTCTTCCGATTCTGTTCGGGAGGAGGAACCTGCCAAGGCATGTCAGGAACCCACAAAAGCCAGCAAAGGCCGCACACAATGTTACAGCATTTTACAAGATGTTACAAGGTGTGACCAGACAAGCCTGCACCTGTAGCAGGAGTAGCGTCAGGTTCCACGTTCCTGCGATCCATCCCCGACGCCAAGTTCTCCCCGTCGGCATTCTCCCTTTGGGGCACGGACAACTGCTGTGGTCGTGGCCGGTTGGATGCGAAGTCTCCTGTAAGGAACGTTTTTACTAGCACAGACTGGGTAGCCCGAGCCCTTGAACAGCACTCGCCCGACCAGTTGCGTTGAGCTTGTTTTGGGTCCAGCGGTTCAGGTCATGGAATGAAAATCCGGCTGCCCCACAGGGTGAAACTGCCAAAACCAGCTGGCTTCAACTAGTCTTGGCATACATGAACATGAACAATGGCAAAGCGCCACCTTTCGCATACCCTCAAACAGGGAGCGACTGCGCTCGGCGGACCACCTGGGAAAGTGCTTCGGTGAAGAGATGGCCAAGCCAGAGCGCTTTAATGCATCAAAGCATCTGGTCGCGTGGCTGAGGGCACGAACTGGAAAGTGCTGCCGGGATCTGACAGAAGTGTCGCCACAAGATGCAAAATATATTGAATATCCTTTTGAATATCTTGGGTTTAGTTTATTTTCTGGTCTTTTCTGTTTTGTGACGGCTTTGGCTGGCTTCCTGCACTGCAGCAGAAGACCTGCAGTTTCAATAAATGCTGACAGCAACCCTTACTTCCTCCAGATACTCCCACTATCTTCATGTAGGAAACCTTTGGCTCTCTTCTTCGAATGTCCGAAGAGTCTGTTGCCCGCCTGAAAGACAGTGAGGAACATTAAAGGTGAAGGGACCATGGAAGACAGGCGGGGACAGGCGGGCGAAGAGGTTCGATGGAGGTCGCAGGGAAAAAGCATGCACCAAGGCGACTCTGTTGGTTTTCCCCCCCTGGGTTTCCTGTGTGGCCCGCGGTGACGGTGAAGAAAAGGCAATAGCGTGCCTGCTACAGTTCGGTAGCTAGGTTTTCAGGCTCTCTCGCTCTCGCTCTCCCACACGCTTATATAACCCCCCCGAAGTGAGGCTGCCCCAAGGCTCTCTCTCTCTCTCTCTCGCTCTCTCGCGCTCTTCTTGTGACTCTGCGAAACGATCTATTTCCTCTAGGCTCTTCTAGGAAATCCAAAGTTTCCGTTAAGTTAAATTTGGCATGTCGGCGCACATGTCTTGGCATGTATGCACGTGTTTTACGCATGTCGGCGAGTACATAGCACGTCGCTTAGGAGCGGATGTCCGCAGCTCTGGCTGGCTGAAGTGTCGACTTTCGTACAAACCGTTTTCTCCGCCGAGTATCCGGCTATGAACTACTGACGCATCTCATCCTGTCGGCCGCAACTCACAGCTGCTCGACTCCAGCCGGATGCGAGCTACATCCCGTCTAGCAGTCTAGCTCGTCTTGTGTGGAGAGCTGCCGTGCTCTGGGAATGCTTGGTGACTCTCGGGGTGTGGTCCAGACTGCTTGGGAGAGGCCTCCGTGCTTTTTGGACGTGCTCTAGGACCATTGGAGAGCTCTTTCGTGTCCCCATGGTCTCTCCCTGTCCGGGGACTATGCTGACATCATTCGGTCAATCCTCGGTTTCCTCTCGCGAGGACTTAACATTTGGGTGGATGAGGTGGGTCGGCTGCATCTGCCTTCTCTAGCACTACAGCTGTGACGCAACGACTCACACAGAGACTAATTTACTTCGAACATCCCCACTTTGCTCCTCCTGAAAAAAGGAAAGAGCGCAAATAAGATGTTCAAACAAAGACACATTGATTCAAATACACATTCTTAGTTTTTGCTTACAATTTGGGTTGGGCACTCCAGGGAGACTCTGGGGTTGGGCACTCCAGGAAGGCTCCGGGGTTGGGCATTCCAGGGAGTCGGCCAGGCACTCCAGAAAAACTCTGGGGTTGGGCACTCTAGGAGTCTCTGGGTTGGGCACTCCAGGGAGTCTCTGGGGTTGGGCACTCCAGATGATCTTCCGGGCGAGGAGAAGAGTTCCGGGGGAGGAGAAGAGTTGAGAATAAATTCTAACAACCCCACACCGAGGGTGGGGAACAATCCAACAACCGGCCTCCATCTTGGAGGCCAGGAACATGAGCCGCGCGCATTCGTAGCAGGTCATGCACTTCGTCCCTTACCGGCTTGTGTTCAGCGCTCTCGAAATATCTCCTGCCAGCTAGCAAAGAACACAGAAGCCAGGTCAAGTCATCACCAACGCAAGAAGGCATTGTAGCTATTTGGCTCCCGGACGCGCCTGCACGGCCTCGGCGTGTTCTCGCTTTCTGCTGGCAGTGACGTAACCCAGCTTGGATGAATGGCCTCTGCGGGAGCTTTTTTTAGGCTTTCCACAGCAATCTGTGAAAGACCAGCGCAAGCATACGTCACATGTCTGCACCTGTCGCATTCCGGAGGACCTTGTGCCACTGCTACTGTGAGAGGTCCTCACTACTGGCATGGACTTCATTGATACTTGAACGAACACTCATATGCCAGCAATTGCAGGCTTTTGGTCCGCTCTCCTGGCTGGCGGCGTAAACTTGGAGGAAGTCTTGGCCTCAGCTTCTCAAAGGATGGCACCTTCGACGCGCCAAGACATGCCACAATTCTGAGCTCCGATCTGCCTCCTTCATGGCCTGACAAGCTGCCTGAGGGCGCTTATCAGAAAAACTAACGGAACCACCTCCCATCCAAAACAGCAAGACGGAGCCGTGAAGAGAGTGCCACTCCATGCCATGCCTGCTTCTTTTCCCTGTGACCAGGGTCGAAGTCGGCGAAGTAAAACCGCAGGCTCGGATGCAGCTTGTTCCTGGACGGGTGTAGAAAGGTGGAACTGGACGGCGAAAGACAAACACGGATACAGAGGTCGTCAGGGAGATAGACGCGGCGCATCAAATCCGACCGTCTGGTGTCTCAGGCCCCATCGAAACGCAAAGGTCTTGCACACTGCTGTTCCAGGGAGGATGTTGCGAAGCCTCAGGTTCCCAAGATTGCATCTGGCAGACTTAGCAAATTTGGTTGAATCTGAGGATAACTGAGTGAAAGAGGAGTGATGATGCAGTGAACTGCATCTGTGCGGCCGGGGATGCTGGCTTCTTCTTTGCCAACATCTTTGGCTTTAGGCCTCTTTCTTAAGGGCACTATAAATCGCTCCATACGGAGGCAATAAAGAGTCAGGGAGGAGGCCTGCGCCAGTGGATCGCTTGCGCATGAAGACAGTCGGGGAAGCTGCTGCCACATCACCTCCTTGGAGAGTGGGGAGAGAGAAGAGCTCGCAACTAAACACAGGCACCAGTCACGCCGGGCTTTCAAAACAGGCAGGCATTGACAGCGAGAGGACAACTCGGCAAAACGCCAACAAGCCACAAAAACACCCCCAGAGTTTCTACTGGGGGGAGGGGATTGCACACCAAGAACGATGTGTCGTTTGGGACAACAAGAGAGTTCAAACGACGTCGTTTTTGCGGCACGACTCTGGAATTGCACACCAAAACCGATGTTGTTTGAAGATCTCTGCTGGCCTGGGTTGGGGCAAGCAAGAGAGGGAAACTGTTTTTCCCCGTTGTCTTCCAAGATCCCAAGGAGCTGTTGAGAGCCTCCCAGTAGGAAAGCTCTTGAGAATAGGAGAGCTCTTGAGAGCCTCCCAATAGGAGAGCTTCGAAGAAGGGATTTCAATCGACGTCGTCGTTGGGGTGTGCCTTTATTTAAAATGACGACGCTTGGGATCCCTTGTCCCAAACCCGGCAGAAGCCAAAGAGACACAGCATGGGCAATTCTAGTTGGTGCTTGTTTTGTGTCTGCTGTTTTCATGGTTTTGCTGTTGTGGCTTGGCCGCGCACCCAAAGACAGCAAGATGCATTGGAGCGGATATGCGCCCCTTTAGTTAGCGACGACCCTGACACACCACGACGGCAGATACACGGCGCACTGGAATTCTGCGCGACTCCGACACATAGACCTCGGTGTTCCAGCACTGGGCACCCTCAGGGCGGGGCACTTTGCGAACCAAGCACAAGAAGTAAGCAAGACCAAGCAAGCCAAGAAAAAAGCAAGATGTATATTCAGGAAACAAAGAACTTATAAACCGCTGAATGCACCTTCTGGCCACAGAGTTCACCAGTCGTACTATGTTTCGCTGAAAACGACCAAACACCAAGACAAACACCAGCGATGCTGAAAAACCCTTTTGGGTTCACACTGCACGTGCGCCAAGTCTGAGGTCGCGTCGGTTGGATACTCCGGGCTTCTCCTTCTTTTGCGCGCTTAGAATCTTGAACAACTTCTCTGCCGAAACTTTGGTGCCACTTCCACTGTCGCACCTTGGTGCTTGGAAGAGTCGGAGTATAACTTCTCGCAGCTGGCTGCTAGCTGTTCGCTTGGTGACCCTTGAACTTGCACACAAGCAGCTTTGCAGCATGCACGGCTGCACGCTGAGCATCCCCATCAAATCCGAGCGCGGTGAGGCGAGCGGCCAGGTCACAAACAGTGACCTGGGCCACGTCACACAACACTCTTGGGATGCAAGCTGCTGTGTCTCACTTATGGGCCAGTCCGGCCTCACTTTGCGCACCACCAAGTCCCAGCTTCGAAATCATCTCCTGCACAAGCCGACGTCCATACAATGCCACGGGACTCCTTTCGTGCTCTTTTCGTGACGGCCTCAGCGCCTCCCATCTCACGCTGGGCAAAGCGCACCAGGCTGGCCTGACAACGTTAAAAGCCATCGACTGGCTCATGGGCACAATGCCACCCTCTTCTGCGCTGAGCTTGTGGCAAGGGGTCCTGCAGCACTTGAGAGGTATGAGACATGTCTCTGAGCTGCTCTGTCCTAGGCCCCTGAGCTTCAAAGCTTCAAGGCCTTCAGCACCGTGCAGTCTCTGTCGGGCAACCTGTGACACCTGGGCAGCAGAACATCGAAGCTCCAGCACACGCAGAATCTCACTCCGGCAACAGCCTTTGGGATGTACTCGAAGTCATCACGCCAAATCCAGCCTCAAGAAAAACGACTCCAAAAATGTCGCGCTAACGGCAGCCAACGAACACAAGTTGAATTCGGGAGGCCAAGTCCGGTTGCATCCAAACCTTTGAACAGTAGCTCCTCGGCCAACCAGGCAAGCTGCAAAGAAGCGACGTATGAGTTTTAACACTTGTGACCTTTTTTGGGTGTGTGGACTTTGGGAGCACCGGGGGCGTGGCTGCATTGCCTCGAAAGCCCAGGTGCTGTGCACTCTGGACGAAGTCCGCCTTGCAGATGGCAGCAGGCGAGCAAACCAAGCCAGGCTTCCCTCCACCGCGCTCCTTCGTCATCTTGTTCTTCTGGTCGTAATCGAATAAGCGCCAGGCCTGCCCAATCGCACCCGATTCATGTGGTGAGCTGGAGATGCAGCGCTGCAATGCAGAGGTCAGGGAGTACGAACCATCTGTCAGTGAACCAAGTGCCTTATCCAAGTCGTAGCCAGAAGCCTGCCGGCTTTAGGATTCGCCCCCCCCCCCCCCCTAACCCTTAACCCTAAGCCCTACACCCTCAGGCAGGACATCATCGCATGGCCCCCCCCCAGCAACCTCCCAGATCAGCTCCGCAAACTCCTCGACGTGGGCAGCTTCATATGGGGCCAGCTCAGCAAACCTGAACTCCACTCGTACCATGGACTTTCAGAGTTAATCCTCCATGTGACAAACACAGCACGGCATGGCAAGTTGCCGGCTAAACCCTAAACCCATCTAAACCCTAAACCCTACAGCACCAGTCGTACAGCCAACTGACTCGAGCGCTTTGTCATCGGTGGGACGGAGCGATGTCCATATTTGCCGGCACTGGCCCTGAAGCCCAAGCCGGCGACAGGCGCTCCTTGCATTCCCAGACAGAGAAAGAACAGAGAGAGAGAGAGAGAGAGTGAGTGAGTGAGTGAGAGAGAGAGAGAGACAAAGAGATTCTAGATGCACAAGTAAATGTGTATATGTATATATATATATATATATATATAAGCTCACTCACTCGCTCAAATCCTGCCGAGAAGCGCGAAGTCCACAAACGTGACGGTTCCGTTTTGTTTCACATCCAAGTCCAGTCGCCATGCTCTGAGCCTGCCCACAGCCAACTTTCACTGGCACCAGTCTTGTGGTAAAATCAACTCTGCAATACCTGAGGTTGCTGCAAATTCTGCCGACTTCTCCTTGGTTTCGACAGGTCACCATACTACAACACAAGACGACCCGAGATCAAGCAGCTGATGCATCCGTGGCTGAAACGAGCAGCACGGCTGGCTCGAAAGATTCGAATGGCTGCTCACATGAGATGTTCTCTTACCTTTGTCGTGCTCACATCTTCACTTGTGCAGCCTGAAGTCTTCAAGAATTGCGCGAACTGCCACGACGGAGATCCCTCATCTTGCACTGATAAGGATAACCGCTTGACAGACATCTCCTCCTCAGCAAGCTACACTTTTGTGGGCGTCTAGCGGTGGGGACCGGGGTCACAGATGCTACTTGCACAGACGAGCGAGGCAAGCGATCTGAGCAAATCATCACACAATCAAGTCCATGGGGGAACTTTTCGTCTTCGGGCCTCGAAGCGCCGCAGCTGCGCCAGCGTCATGACGCTCATGCTGTCGACCCCTGCTGCCCTCGGCATTCACGAATAGGTGCACACGGGCATGATGGGTCCGAGTCGGTCTCGGTCTGATGCGTTGTAAGCTAAACGAGCCCATAGCCCTCAGACTGATTCGCGTGTCACTAATTCGGCACCTGCCTGAGCTGCTTCTCCTTCTCCTCGCTAGGGAAATCCTCTACCTTGAGCTGCAAAGAAGGAATGACGGGTGGCTGCACGCACATGCAGAAAGCACAATGCATCTCAACAGCCTACAACAACTGTTGGCTGCATAAGGCCAGCCCAACATCCTCTCCTAACAAGGCATTGACCCACATCCTAGGTCCTCCCCTGTCACAAAGAATACATGTGCCCTCTCGATGCCAAGGCTCAATGGTTTGGAAGACTGCCAGTGCGTCTCCAGGAAAGCCCAAGTTGCTGATCAATCGAACCTGGACTGTGAGCATTGGAATCAGACATACTAGCTTCTATCCGAAGTACCTAGCCGAAACAGAACATGGTGACCCAGGGAGCTTCGCAAGAACAACAGCTGCACCTTACAGCAACCATGCCATATTTCCTTGGAAGCAGCCCAGTCTTTGCAGGAAAGACAACGCAGCGCCAGCCGGTTGACCTGGTCGACCGCAGTGAAAGAAAGCCAAGATGGATGAACAAGGCTGCGGAACAAGCATGGGTGGAAACGCGTTTATGTCTAAAGAATGTATGTTAACTTTGCGCCCAAAACCGAGCACTCATAACCTTGGAACGAAAGTTACGAGAGGTGATGTCTCACAAGGGCCTGCCACAGAGAAGGATCCTGGGCTGGCAATACCTTAACCTTCGTCTCTTCGCTGCTACCTCTTCTGGATCCAACACCAACGATCCGGAGCCTTGAGCTGTTCCCCACCAAGAGCGGACGAGTTTTTATACTCGTCCATGAAGAGCTCATGGAGCAGAGACCAGCGGAATGCAGCCCACGAGGAAAACTCACCTGAGCTTTCAGAAAGCAATGTTTCGCAAGCCTGCCTGTGCTAATGACTTGCATCCTGTGAACCACTTCCACATGAGCTGTGAGCCATGACAGATACGCGTTTACCCGATAAAACCCCAAGCATTAAGCTCACACCTTTGCCTCTGGTAATCTTGAGTTGATGAGTTGAAACACACAAGGTTCTCTCCTTCAGCCGGCAAGCTTGCAGCCCTCTTCTTCTCATCTGAGCTTGCGGCTCCTCCACTTGAGTCTCGGAAGCTGCATCCTGCCCCCCAACAATTCCGAGCCTGGCGTTCGTGATCCGGTGGTCCAGGAGAACGCTTGTGCATCATCTGCCTCTGCAAGCCTCGCATCCTGGGCATGAACGTACAAACGCAAAATGCCGTCACCCCGTCACCTTCCTGCATTGCCCTTGCAACTGGCTTTGCTTCACCCACTGCACACGGGCCAACGCTGAAACATCTGAACGACGTGTGGGTCAAGCACTCCATTCAGTGAAGCCAGGGCTCTGATAATGGTGCAGAGGCATTCTTTTCTACCTCGTTTGCAGGCTGATCCTCGCCAGCCATGAACCTTTGTCAACAACCGTGTCACTTCATGAACAAATCAAACAAATCTGCGGCTGGTGAATGAAAGCCCGTGCCAGCCAACTCCGGATCTGTCAACCGCATCTCCAAAATTCTCCAAAGAAGTAGATCAAAGGCAAAACGAGCCGCAGCTCGCGTGCGCAGCTAAAGCTCCGCCATGTTTTGTACAGATATCCGGCTAATGAACCTGCCTTGAGCACAGTTGGCTGCATACATTCGCGCACAAGATTGCGTTCAAGGCGAAAAGGCTTCCACTTCTGTTCTAGGTGCTAAAAACGTGCTGCTTCGGCATCCATCGGTCCTTCTGTAAGGCTCGCCCAGGAGGTGCGTGCAGCAGTTGCAGGGACAGTCGGGACATTTGGAGCTGCGACAGGCGCCGCCACAACAGAAGCAACCTGCTGGGGCTTCACGGCAGCCTGCCAGAAGCACGAGCCTGTCTACAGAAGCAGCCGCGCAACTGCCGTCAAGCAGAATCAAGCCTCCTGAGGTTTCCCCGCCACCTGTGAATGCGGGTGCGGGGTGCATTGTGGTGCTAGGCGTTACTCGCGGCGGATGCGAAGTCAGCGCCCGACAACAGCAGACCAGAGCGGCTTCAACTCATCCTTCCGAGCACCCAAGGGCGATACTCATGGACCCTTCCTGGCTCGAAATCTCGCGTTCTCTGGGGAGCACGCCGTGGGTCGCCTTGCTGCGACAGGCCCTGAAGACGCTGGGACTGAAGAAAGACCATCAAGCACATGAACACGGCGCAGGTTGTGAGATGGAGATGCGATTGCCACATGAAGAAAGCAACCTTGGATTCTCCGGCTCCCATGTCCGAAGGGGAATGACCCATGCCCCGGTTCAAAATGTGTGAGTAGAAATCCTTTCACCGCAACGATTGAATCTTCGCCTTTCGACCACGAAATCATGTAGCTTTCCTACGTTTGGTTTTCCCAAGCTGCTCTCAAAACTGACCTAGGTTGTTTCCTTCTGCTCCCAACTGTGTACTGCGGGCAGATGGTATTACCACGTGGCAAATCAAGCTACTCCAAAAATCTGAGCGCACCCCGATCTAACTCACTGGGTCACGGGCCTGAAGAAGCTTACGGTTTAGGTGTCGAGTTCGGATGGACTTGGTGTTCAGGAGGTTACGCTTCACAGCGTATTTCTGAAGAGCAAGCAGCCTTGGGAAGTACACCTTGTACAATATGCCACGAGTGTGTGCTACGGTGTGCCATGCTCAGAAAGTCTCCCGCCTGGGAGACCAGCTACCACCTGCGCCTCAGCAGAGCGTTCTCAGGGCAAGTGGAATGCAGAAAGGCAGGGATGCTCAGGGATGCTTGCCGCAGGCATCGAGCTTTGCTTTCGGTAAACTGGCTTCGCTGCCTCGGCGATGGGCTCGCACGGAATCTTAACACCGCCCAAGCATCTGGGTGTGCACCGAGGCTTTTGCAACAGTGTGAGTTGGGGTTGGCCTCACTGATCATGCAAAGCTAAGAGCCGATGTGCGAACGTGCTTGCAGAAAAAGGCGGCGGCCCAAGCGGAGCTGTAACGCTCCTCTGGAGAATGATCGGCCTTTGTGCGCCAGATTGATTGCAGATGGGTCCATGATCCGGATGCCTACGTTCCATTGGCTCGGTCGTGGGCACCGCATTGACTCCTGCTAAAGCATCCAGTTTATCATGCACAACTGCATGGCAGATAAGGTGTGCCCCGGCGCACCTGTAGGAGACTGGAGCACCTCATGCGTCACAACGGTTCAACTGTCCTCTTCCCAAACTGAACATGCCATGTAAGTCAACGACCGCCATTGCAAACTTTCACGGCTGTTCTTTGCTAGTGGCCCATCAGGGTAACAAGGAACGGCTGTACCTGCGGTTGTAGGTGATGTCGGGCTGTGATGTGTCCCTGTCAGGCAGTGTGAAGGCTGCAACAACTGACTGGATGCTAGAGCCCTCGTGGCTGTGTTGCAAGGTGTGCATAGAAACCGCAGATGCACAGGCAGGGCATTCGCCGAAGAAGCTTTGAGACAAGAAGTATGAGTAGTATCGATAAAGACCCCTTGAGGCCACTTTTTTTCTACGGCTCAAGTGGCATCAGTCTCCAACTTGGACCGTTTTGCTGCCGGCTCCATCGCCTCAGATCTAGAGTCCCCATATATGACAACATAGCATGCCGACAGTCCCAACTGGGGCTTAGACGTGGGCAACAATGCTTGGCCTGACTGCACGACACATCCCACACAACGCTGAACGCAGGAGCTTCCTGGAGCATGCTTCATGACGCACCCGGTTGGACTTCTGCCGTGTTTTCCATTTATGCGACAACTCTGTTCTACGCCAGCTTCTGCAACACTGCGAAATCCCGAGTCCCCTGCACTGCCGGAGGTAGGCCTTGAGCGTTTCCATTTGTTAGTTCCCCTGCGGTGCAATTTCTACGGTCTCTCTTGCCAGGCCTGCCATGTGCATCCCCACTCCGCCAGGCAGATGAACCTCGAAGCCACTGCTGCGGAGTGATCTGACAGGTTCCCGTGGAATCAAGGAGTTGCAATCAAGGCCCTTGCGGACGGTAGAGGTCCAGTATTCATGCCTTGGCGCCGCATGGAATGTCAAGAACCTGCAAAAATTGGAGTGCGCAAAGACGCGATGCCCAGGCAAACACATGGACCCCAACAGCACCAGCTTCACCGATATGGCACTGTACTTGCGCGAGAACCGACTTTGTGCGAAGAACGGTGGAAAGGCAACTGAAACGACGAGGAACGACCTTGGGAGTCATGACTGCCGTGTCCACGGCTTTCTTTCTTACAGTAGTCCGGAACTCATTGCTGCTTGAGCGCCCAAAGGTGTGCCCAAAGGTGCGCCCATGGGCCTGCCATCACTGTAAACCCCAAGCAGATGACGAAACACACACCAGCGCGAGCTACAAGACGCAAGCATGGGTCTCGTGATATTCCGGCCAGAGGCATGCCGGCAAACTCTCTGAGGCAAACCCTGCCGGTGGTACTGCGATGGGCAGGCTCCACAGCCGGCGCAGCCCAAACTTTGAGGCTGACTTGTGAAACCTGCACACTCGGCGGCGTGTCTACAATTGACTTGCTTCGGTTTTCTTGTGACTTGCCTCATGCTTCTGTGCGGTGCATCTCTGTTCTGCAACACTTGCATAGCCCGCTCACTTTCAACTTTCAACCCCTGTAACAGCTCACATCTCGACTCATAGAAGCCAGGAGGTAGCGGGGTTCCCGACTCATCATTCAGGATTTACCCAGGCGTCGGGCTTACGCTTCGGTGTGCCACGGCCGGGCCAGGAACCCATCCATGTTTGAACCGGCCGCAAGTATATCTGGCAGCAGGATACAACACGATCAGGACCGTGAACAAGCCTTGAAAACCCACATGTGGCGACGTCCACTTCCCGGAAAACAACTGATACAGTTACAGGAAGGGCCTTTCTACAGCACGTATTCGAACAATGGCACCATCAAAGCCGCGCATGCATGTGTCACAACATCGGCGACAAAGGCCAAAGCCAAAGCAGCAGCACGATTTTAGAATGAAACCCAAAATCTTAGACGAAAAGTGGCCCAAGCGACATCAAAGGACGAGAGCAACAGCTAAAAAAGCAAGGCGACCACAGATCCTCGACAGATCCAAGCCTGGCTGTGGAACCGATGGCATGGCCTCACGAGCAGCAGCAAGCTGTGGATAAGGGCTTCGAGGATTGCTTTAGTCAAGCGACAGGGCGTCCCATCATGCCTGGCAGCCTCAGTGCGAGGTGGATATGTATTGATGACCCCCTGCCCCCAAGGTGGAGGCTCCGGGCATGCCAGCCAGTTGCGCAGCGCCTTCCGTCCACAAAATGAGGAGCGCAGCGAATGCGGGCAACATCACAAGGCAACCGGTGCCTTGGACGGGAAACTGACCTGGAAGACAGGCCATCCTGAGAAAGCAAGATCATCACAAGATCATCGCAGGAGGCTTCCGATGTTGTGGAGGCATTGGGCAGCGAGGCTCGAACCCAGCCGGAGGACCTTGGCAACATCAATGGCACAGCTTCATTTCCTTGCCAATATGTCTCTTCAGGCTACGAGCATGAAAATCCTCCCCGTAGAACCACTGTTTCATATTGCTTCGCTGAATTCCAGCAACTCTAAGGTTTGACACATTTCTCTTGTGACCCCTGTCACCTGCGACGCTGGTGGTTTGTCATATGGACGAACTAACCCGCAATGGCACTGTTTTGATTTACAAGTGGAAACCAACGCTGCTACATGGTGTATGCAGCATTTTTTGGCCACTACACCCTGCCCTTGCAAGACACAGCGCATCTTGAAGCATCTCGTGCAAACTATGGGAATGGCCAAGCATTGGAGCTCGCTGGGGCAGCCTAGGCAGGGCAGAGACGCCAGACAAGGTGTCGAACCTCCACTTCAGCCTTCAGACCTTAAGCAGATCACACTCGCAAAGCGCTGTCCCAACAGCTGCGAAACGGACGCAGCTGGAAGTCCAGGGACCAGCGCAGCCGGCATGAAACCCATGTTTAACCTCAAACATCCATGTTTAACCTCTAGCAGCTCTGGCATCCAAACACAGACCGTGATCGGCACTCAGAACTGCGTTTATGCATGCTGTGTTTTCGGCTCATGCTTTCGATGCGCGCATACACACGCACACAGCGGGCGCATCCACTTCGGCAGCTTTGGCCAGCAGATCACAAAAACTCAAAGCATTTTTGCCTGTCTCGCGTACATGTCCTCACCAAGATACATCAATCCATGTCAAGACAGCATGCAGCCACACAACATCGCACAACCCTTGCGGCCGAGATGTCCTGCCACACGTCAGAACTTGCAACACCTAGCAGCGAAGCGCAAATCGCAAAGCTTTCAGCGAAAGAACCCTGGCTCGAGATGGCCAAAGCACATCACAGGCGAGCAGCTATCGGGCACATTGACATCGTCGCATTCGGTGCAGATTGAGTGGTAAGGCTTTCTGACTGCTGGTCGGGAAGTCTTGCCTTGCTGCCAAGGCTGCGACGCAGCCAGATAGAATGGCACAAGCAGGAAGCTGGGATGGCAACAAATGGCTGAGCAATTAGGGTCGGCACGGCTTCTGCAGGTTGTGTCACCCCTCTGAGGCAAGGAGACTCCATGAGGTACGTGAGCTGTGCAGCAGCCTTGTCTGCAATCCCCTTGGCTACCTGCGCTTGCTGCTCGACGAAGCGCATGCTCTCCATGGCACGCAAGGCATTGGCGACCTCATGTCTCGACCAATGGAGCGCCGCAAAGCCAAGCTGGCCAGGACTACCAGCATCTGGTTGTGGCGAATGGTCATCGGGATATCCTGTTCGCTTCACCTCTAGGAGTAACTTGAAGCGATCTCGTGGACCTTCCGCCTTGGCTGCGCTTCGTCTGCGCTGGCCGGAACACACGCAACTTACTGAACCATGTAACCGGGCTAACATAGTGCAACGCAAGCCTTAAATGATCAAATTCTGTTTGGGAACCTTGGGCTCTGGAATCAGCTTGCTCTGACCCACGCCCGCCATCCCGCCTAACACGCCACCCACGGCACCACCCAGTGGACCGCCCAGCGCCCCTGCAGCTCCCGCAGCAGCGCCTGCTAAGCCACCCAAGTTCAGGAAGGAGCCATTGGCAGAAGCCCGCCTTGCATGGGGCAGCGTCGAAGTTGCGGCACTCAGGCATCCACTGCCACCCAAGGGTTCCAGATCGATGGAGGTCGGCATGGCACACAATCCGAGGGAATTGGCACTTAGACTAAGTGACGAAGTGCGCAGTCTGCGAGCTGCAACAGACAACTGCAAAATCTCTGAAATTCGAAACCACGAAAACTCGTGGTGGTTGAAGCTGAGCTCAGCGGCTAGGCAAGCACATCTGTTGCGAATCTTCGGTGCAAAATTCCCTTCCGGAAAATAGAAATTCATGAAGAAGGAGAAGATGTCTGTCTCGGCCACGCACGGCCCAATTGGCCCTGCACAAAACAAGCAATCAAATGCCGGTCATGAAAGGGTACAACAAAGGTTTCACGAGCACACCGAACCACGGGACACATTTCGAACATAATGGCGAGCCGAACAGAAGCCCGTCCGCACGTCCTGGTCCCATCGAGGCATTTCGCATCCTGACTTCAAAGCACACACACACACACACCCACACAACCAAAAAAAAAAAGGATGTCCAAAGACTGACTGAGGCCAGAGCTTCTCCATTGGCTTCTGCTCCGGTTCAGATCTGTGGGCCACAGAGGCTTCCAGGAGATCCTACGGCGCTACGGCAACCAGCCGGATATGGTCAGCTCGTTGACACTCGCTGCAGCCGTCAACAGACTGACATAAACCGGGGCACAGTGACTTGGCTGGGAGCATATGCCCCATGTTGGAGCAAGCCAACTGATGCCTGGCTAGCCCATCAGGCAACATCCTTGAAAGAGATCGCTGTTTCTCTTGCTCCGTACACTGAGCACTCCACCAAAGCTTGCAGAGCAAGAGAATGAAGACAGGCCTTTGTGGAAGACACCTTCTAGAAGCACTTTGGGGTCAAACGAAGGCGACTGGGCCAACAGCTAGCGCATCCGGCACATCCTGACCAGCGCTGCGCCTCAGTGGCCAAAGATCCCGCGATTTCGGCATGCAAGGATCGATGCGCATGGGTGTCACTTGAACATGGCTTTGGATCCTTTTGTTGTCGTGGGCAGGGCGAAGCTAAGCTGACGGGTGAACGTCATTGGTGGCTCACGTGGGTCCTTCTGGAGCGTGTTGCAGCCACTGTCGCCCGGCGTCCCACAGACAAGCTTCTTCGATGTTGCAAGGATCTCCGACTTCCCACCTGATGGCCTTGATGCGGCACTCCTTAGAACACAGCAGAACACAGCAGAACACAAAGACAGCAGAACACGGCAGAACAGAACACAGCGGAACCCCAGGCTCGCGAGCTTGGCATCGTATGCAAGTTGTACAGCGCCGGTGCACAAGAATACTATTGAAGGCAAGAGACCTGGAATGCGGCACACACAAACTACATCTCAATTATACACCATGGGCCCCTTGAGCAATTTCAAAATTTGGAGGCGAATAGAATCAGCCAGCCCCACGAACTCTGAGAAACCAGTGTACGGGCAAGTGTAGGGGCAACAGGTGCGTCGCCTCGATGCTTTGCAGCCTCCAAGCCCAGAAGCATCCTCGCCTCTAAAGCTCTAAGCTTCTAGTGGATACTGTGGTCCATGCACACCGTCAAGCCTTCTAAGCCTCTAAGCCCCACTTGCGTTGCTTGGCGTATTCATATGTGTTACACATGCCCGAACCACGATTTATCACGACTTTTCACAAGGGATACTGCAGTGGTACTGCCTGCCGGGCAAAGCAAGAACGTCCGGCCCTGCCAACCATCATGGAGAGATGGAAAGGCGACCATGTGAACACCCTAAATAGTAAGCCCTTACTTTATGCACGTTCCCCTTCTCCTCCTGCGGGCTGTCGGAGAGTCTCATGCGCAGGGGGGGTGGGGGGTGTGCAGGAACGGGCGCAACTACAGGACGAACATAGCAACATCATTGGCGGCCAATGAGCACTATCGGGCATCCATGGGCCGGGAGCAGCCCGCTCGACATGTGCTTGTTCATGGCAACCGCGCACGATACCAACACTGAACAAACTTCGGCCCTCGGAGTGCTCTTGCGCTTTTGGCTTGAAGGGGCAACTGTTTGGGTCTACTTTTGTTTGCCACGCGCACTGTTTGGGGTTCTAGTTCGATGCAACGGATGTGATCCTTCCCAGCCCCTGCTTGCGAGAGCGTCGGGCCTCTGGGCGCTTGTCGGCGCCTGTTCACTGAAGATGGGCCCTCCTAAGCCCAAAAGAAATCGTTTTGTACGCGATCCGATGTGGTAGCAGTCAAAAACTGGTTTGGGAACTGAGATCAGTGGAAAGATGGTGAACCTGCGGCATTTGTGGAGCAGTCACTTGTTGGACTCAACAACCTTCAATGCAAAGTTCAGGAAAACAAAGCGAGATCTGAGCCAGCGGATCGGACAAGTTCTTAGCCAGGGCGCTTGGAAGGCCTGAACCAACGCCTGGCCTGGCCAAAATCTCATCAAACTGATCTTCAACAAAGTCCATGAAGTCGGCCAGGACGACGGCTTGCCGCCGAATATCGTAGCTGATGCCAACCAAATCAATCGTTTTTGCTTGCCCCTTCAATCGCAACAAGCCGTCCACAAACTCCTGTCAAGGCTCTTCTTGTGCACACGTGCAGTTGCTGTCAGTGGCAGACACAATCCAAGCACCTACTCCGAACCATTCCGAACCTGATTCCGAACCTGAAAGAACATAAAAAAACCTGACAAGACCCACGAACCCGAATGCGGAAAGCAGCCACCCATAACGCAGATTTAACATGAAATCAACGAAACGTCGGTGCGCGGGCGGAGAAGAGGTTTTCGTTTCGCACGCTTCCAACGGAAAAACATAACATTGTGCATGAAGTGCAGGAGCTTCGCCTGTCAGCATCGGTGATAATAGTTCATGATGTACAAGACTGCAAGGCATCTGCAAGAGCGAAGGCGTGTGTTCAATGTCTCATGTGCAGTCGACTACCATCTTCGTATGTCGCTGTGTGATCTTCTGCGCACCCTTCGCACTGCTCCGAACACTGTACAGATACATTGGACAGATGTGAGATGAGATCCTAGAAGTGCTCCTACGCACTCAGCACGGCAAGCAAAGCCTGGATCAAAGTCTCAAGGAACGTTGTAGCGGATGCTCACACCATGCGGCTTAACGGATTCGGAACGCTACGGAACGCCGCGTCGGCGCGCGCCCTGTGTAATTCCCCCTTAGCTTCACGGATTCGGAACGCGACGGAGCGCCGCGTCGGCGCGCGTCCTGTGGAGTTCCCCCTTAGCTTGACGGATTCGGAACGCTACGGAACGCCGCGTCGGCGCCGCGTCGGCGCCGCGTCGGCGCGTCGGCGCGCATCCTGTGGATTTCCCCCTTAGCTTGACGGTTTCGGAACGCGACGGAGCGCGTCCTGTGGAGTTCCCCCTTAGCTTGACGGATTCAGAACACTGCGGAACGCCGCGTCGGCGCGTCGGCGCGTCCTGTGGAATTCCCCCTTAGCTTGACGGATTCGGAACGCTGCGGAACGCCGCGTCGGCGCGCATCCTGTGGATTTCCCCCTTAGCTTGACGGATTCGGAACGCTACGGAACGCCGCGTCGGTGCGCGTTCTGTGCAGTTCCCCCTTAACAGTACAGTACGCTTACGCCACTCGCGAACGCTTGCGGACGCTTGCGGACGCTTTGCGAACGCTTTGCGAACGCTTTACGGACACAACGCAACGACGTTTGGTAACCACCCAACCCAACTTTAAAACGGGAACCCTTCTGCGGAGCATTCGGGAAAAAACACATTGAAGGATTTAAGAAGCATGGGCCAGTTCCCGAACAGAAGCACCTCGATTGACAACTCTCCGCTGCCATCTGTGTCCAGAAGCTTGAACATGTTCCAGGTGGACTCCACCGTGATGTCCAGATGTGACAAATAAGCTTGCACGTCCTCTCGACTTAACAGCTTCTCCAGCTGACGGAACGATATACTCTCCTCGGCATCCACATCGACGTGCCCAAACATGGACCTGAACGCCTGGATGTGTTCTTCGCGTAGTCGGAGCTGGTCCATGATGACTTGGTCCTTGTCAGCCTGTGCCATCTCGAAAGCCTTGACCGGTTCTGAACTTTCTTAACAGCCCCCAAACATTGTTCTGCTTGCACGGGTTTGTTATGAAAAACATGTTCAGCAAATTCACTTTCCAAGGAGCATGTTCGCAAAAGAAGCCCGTAACAACGTTGGCCATGCAGAAAAGCATGAACATCACATAGATAAGCAACCTGAGCCAATACCCGCAGCTCAGCTCCGCACATCATCTGCTTCGTAAGTCTGTATCGGACTGTATCACACGCGCAGTAAAGCTCACAAAAAGAGTCGAGCAAACTGCTTTGGCTTTAACTTCTTGTGTGGCGTGCATGGGCACATGGGGCGGTCAAAACCGGAGGTTTGTCAACATGATTTGAGCAACCCCACCCCTGGCAAACGATTGAGAATCGATTGGGGGCACTTGTGTGCCAGCAAGCTGAAGCGGTGTTGCTATGCCCTATTGTCCACAGCTCAGGTAAGTAGCAGGAACAAATAGACAGATCCCAGGGGGAGCAGGTCAGCCGCCTGGGATTGTGCAAGGTAGCTTCCCAGATTATGCATTAAACTGTGCCTCCAAACTAAGAAGACAGCAGCATCTTGCCCACTGGGACTATCAAAGCATACGTGCCAGTGCTTTGCTTAAGCTGCAGGTTCTCCCCAGCTGACACCGCCTGACACTGCTTTGAACAAAGTGTAGGCTGTTCTTGCGAGCGTGCCGAAGTCTTCCCACAGTCGGTCCCTTTGTACCTGGACAGGACAGCCGAAATTTTCGTGGGGTGCAAAAAGGTTGGACGGGGCGGGACTCGTCAAACCTGTGGCTCTCGAATCGAGCAGGGCTTTAATGCTTTCTTGTTGGGCAACAACTCCTATATCGTGAGCATGGAAACTCCAGTGCCCAGGATACCAACAATGCATGCATCGTACCCGAATGCTACAAATCGTTGAAGGTATGGAGGTTGCCTAGTGTCAGGTCCAGTTCAAGTGGGAGCCCCCGCAACACTGGCTACAGCCACGCGATACAAGCAGTTACTGCAGCCGTGTGGCAGAGGGCTCTGTGTGTCGCTGCAGATGATCGGAAACAGCTGCTGTTATGCCCACAGAGAAAAGATAGATGATGATAATCATCACCAGAACCGTCCAGAAAAGAGAAGTCAACGTGTTAAGTATGGTGTATACCAGCGTACGCAGCTGCCGAAAGAAGCGGGTCACACGAATGATGCGAGCCACCCGAATGATTCTTGCAAAACGCGCCACAGACAAAGTTGCAGTGCTGTCCCTGATGAACAGGCTTAATATAATTTCAGCCGTTGACAATGTCACGATCAACGTGTCGAAGATGTTCCAAGGCTTGTCAACACGATCCGAGAAAAAGCGGCCTCCATAAGCTGCCATGCGGAGGGCGAGCTCAAGACCAAACAAAATGGCAAAAAGGATCTGCGAGATGCGGAAGGTCATCGAGGATGCCGGCACGACGCCGGTAGCAACCATCTCAACCTCCACACCAATGCTCACTGCATTGATAAGAATAAGAAAGGCCTCAGGCTGCAAAAAAACACCATCGCCTACCACACGGAGTCATCTCACAACTGCCCTCACAACTGCCCTCACACAGAGCCACGGCCAAGACCGGGGCACAAAAGCGATCAAAGAAGTGGCTCTTGACAATCTGTGCCGCGAAGTTGTCCCGGGGAAGGGGCACCTCTTTGGAGGCATCTGGTACAACTTCTGCAGCCGACCTTAATGGAGTTTGTTCAGACCAATTCTGGCAAAGTACGAGCACCAATAGCAGCAAGAGCAGGAGCTTCCGAGGCTGAGCTCACAACTCGGTTTTAACTTCTTGTGGGAGACTGTCGAGGAGCTGCCACCTTCGGCCCTGGAGCGGTCAACGCTTTGCCCAAGCGATGCCCCCCAGGCTCTGCACGACACGTACGACCACTCAATGACTGGGTGACGAGCTTGCGGACTTCTGGACATCCCCTTTTGAGCCTCCGAAGCGACGTCTGCCCATGTCTTCATCATGTCTTCATCATGCCTTCATCATGTCTTCATCATGTCTTCATCATGTCTTCATCATGTCTTCATCATGTCTTCATCATGTCTTCATCATGTTTTCATCATGTCTTCGCTCCATGTGGTGCCTGAGGCGTAGTGGGCGAGTCCACGGCTTCCACTTTGAGAAGCAGCTCAGCCTGCGAGCTCACATCGAGCTGCAAGTACGGAGCATCAAGACGTAGGAAACGAGCGCTGCATCGGGCTGCCTTGCCACCACCCAAAAGCGGCAGCCTGCGAACGAAGGCAGTGGAAAAGTGTCCACAAACACAGTGATGGCTTTGTGGGCTTGTTCGGCTCGTCGCCCAGCACTGCTGAGCAGACGAGCTAAGGCTGTTCTGAATATTCAGCATCCTGTCGCGTACTTTTAGGCTCTCAATTTCCCTGCATTCTGCTTACGTCACGCCAGTTTTTGTCCAAGTAACTGGACCGTGTCATCATAGTCAAACATAATCATTTCGGGGTCCAGCGTGATGCCGCCCAGCAAATTCTCAGGAATTGCTCCTTCCTGTCCATGCCGTTTCGAGATGTTCCAAGAGTGCCAGAACAGTGCACAGGACAGCTTGCTTTGGACTTTCTGTACGAGACTTTCCTTGAAGAGAGAAATCCGGATTCCATCGCCCTCGTGCACATCCCATAGCATGGCAGCTTGATCGTGCACCACATCATTTCCCACGTCCAGCAAGCAAGAATCTGATCCTCGGGGAAGCTTCGGAGAAACTTTCACGCTACCTTGTTCCTTCTTCCCTTTGCAACGCTGACTCGAACAAACGCCTACTACAGTCACTCGAAAGCCACATGCAGAAGCAAGCGGCCACGCCCTTGGACTTGGCAGACGCACGTCCCTTCCAACTCCGGCAACACGTCGTTGGCATTGCGAAGCGTGACCTATGCAACACCAAAGACGACATCTGCTCCCGTCTCAGTTTTCCCATGTTTCCCTTGAGCTGCCCGGCAAAGCCTTCCTATCCCTCTCTTCTAACGATACATTTCCTTCCCGAATAGCTGGGCGTACCGCACCGCAGGGTTTCTTTCCTTGGGTTCCTCAAAGATGCACACCACAAGTAACTTCCTGCCTTCATGGACCGCACATGGTTCGTACAAGGCTTCAACGCGACGGGATTCAGCGCCTGCAGCAACATCAGCAACGAGCCGCAAAGTTAAAGGGCACATCCTGTGAGGAAAGCTTCGGGCAAGGGGCGATGGCGTCAGTCTCGCGCATGCGCACGGCAGCAAAACATTCCTCGAGCAGTGCCTCTCAGGACGTGTCTGAGGAATCTGGTGATGTACGAGAAATATGACAAGGGCCTTGAGTTCGGCACAGTGACGATCCAAGTACGCGTTTAGCTCCTGTTCCGACAGGTGTCGCAGTACAACAAACCACCCCGTCTCCACATACGGTTGGACAGCAGCGGACAGCAGCATGGTCCTGGTCCAAAAAGTTGTCTTGCCCGTGGGTCGGCAGCGGTGCAGCTTCGGCAGCCTGAACACGCAAGGAAAGTTTCACCATGGGAACAAGCGAACGACCAAATCCCAAAGACACACACGGCTGTGCAGCTTGCAAGGCTTGCTGCAGATGGTATGCGCACCTGCCGCTCGTTCGGAACGGGGAAATCAGGCACATCTTTGGATCCCGAGTGGACAACAGCAGCCATCTCGACATGCGCTTCTACAGCTGCGGCTCCTGGCACGCAAACCGCCTGTTGGGATTCAAGCCGGAACAGCTGCGAACAAACAGTAGCAAAACCAACGCCAACAGTATCAGTGTAGTTTCCAAGTGCAGTCGAAATGTTCCTGAGCTCGGGGACGCCCCACTTGAGTCTGCTTCCACGACCAAGCACTTCAACGCCTTCGTTGGGCAGCAGGACATCCTGTTCAAACCAGTCGTCTGATTGCTCAAGGTGCAGCTACAGCACGCCTTTCATCCCGGTTTCAACTTGGTGGATGCTTACCCTTAGCTTTAGCTGAATGAGGGCCGTCTTTTCCTTGACTAGGCAATTCTTGGTCTCGGGAGTGTTTCACCTAGCGCGGTGTGCGGCCTGGAATTGGCTCGGACATGATCAGCAAAGCTTCGGGGTGAAGATGGGTGGGTGAAGCCAACCTAGCGAAGCACTCCAAGCTTCAGGCGAGCGGAAGTTCTGCGGCATCAACCTGGCTCGAACTTCGAACTTCGAACTTCGACCTTGTTTTTTTTAACTTCGAACTTCGAACTTCGGACTTCGGACTTCGGACTTCGAACTTCGAACTTCGGACTTCGATCAGATCTTTGTGGACAGGTGCATGCGATGCAGGCGCATGCGATGCTTCAACCCGCCTCCACTGGCAGCCTGGGCTTTAAAAAGGCTGCATCGGTGCATCGCAGTCATCGCACTTGCTAGTTTGACTTGACTGACATTGACATGCCGCATGATGAGCTGCAAGCCATGCCGGGTCTGGAAGGGTGCCTGAACTTGTGAACTTGTTGCTGGACAACACCGGTGGCTGAATCAGGTCACGTGCGGCCTCCAAGGTCTTGGCCAGCCTCACCCCGCACCACTACACAGGGGATTCACTGTGACATCTGTGACAATGTATGTGGGCTCCAGGCTGCTTTTGCCGCAACCTTGAACCTCAGCATGCGATGTCCATCTACATAGACGACACGTACAAGCCACAAGCACGCTTTTTTAAAGCACTCAGGGCGCCACTCTGAGCTGTGACTCTCTGGAACCTGCTTTGGCCTACCAGAGCACCCACCTCTTGTGACACAGCATACGAAGCCTGAATGATAAAAGCAAGCAGCTCTTTGTCCAAAGGCATCTTGAGCGGACCTTCGGTCCAGCAGAAGCAAAGAAACAAAACACAATCCATAGGCGCATGCGATTAGGAAACAAGGTGCAACCTGCAATGCTGGCCACAAACACCTATTGAGGGCACAGCTGTCTTCATCGGCCGGCTCTCCGCCACCTTAGACAGCAATCGATCCGTGTCAAGGACAGCCCTCAACCTGTTCCGGTTAATGAACTGCTCATGTTTGTATAGCCAAGCAGCCCGATGGCTTTGGTTTGGCCTGCAAACGCGAAAGCTGATGTCATGAATTGTGGGGAACCCCTGGACATAGGGTGAGCATGGGAGAGCAGATCAAATTTTCAAGGGTCTGCCTCGGCACCCGTTGCTTCATCATCTTCCGACTCGTCGTGCCGTGAGCGCTTCAATCTGCATTATGTTGGTGACCCGAACATTCATGCGTGACGATTGCACAGGTATCCCCACCTTTCTTCCAATATGCCCTTGGGGAGCCCGTCCATGCCTCCCCAAACAACACTGCCAAGCATTTCAGGGGTCAGCAGGACAGAGCTTCGGCATGCATACATCGCGCCGTGTACAACGACATCAGGATTCTCCCGGCCGGTCCTAGCTCATGAGACTCACTAACATAGCTGCCGCTTGCATGAGCCTGCCCTTCCATGAGCTCCGGACATGGAATTCGGAACTTCTTTCAAACTCCTCTTGTAGGAGTTCAACCTTGCCACACGATCTTTCTGAGGATGTGCGATGCTTCTGGTTTCAATGCTGTCGGGTCGACATGTGGATGCGCAGCCCCGTAACGGAGTCGAACGTTCCTGCACGGAAAAGCTGCTCAGGGCGCCACACAAGACATGCTCGTACGCAAACGTTGCATCAATTTCCATCTCATTTGTTGGCAAGTGGCGCCCGCATTCCCTGCAACAGAAATGGCGCAAGCCTAAGTTTTTGTCACATGGAACTCCATGCCCTACTAGTATGCCAAAGCCTCGAAGCTCAGGCAGTGGCGTTGATGATGCACCAAAGACTTCACATCGTCGAACCTTGACTGGCAGGTTGTTTGCACGCGGACGCAAAACATCACAGCCAACCCGTTCTGGGGCAACAGCTCGCGATCACAGTAGTAACAAAATGGTGCGCATTCACCAATGTCAGCCTGCAAAAAATAGCACAAGTAATATCACAATGGCCTGCCACAAAGACTTGCACTGTGGCGCGCCTGGACTGTGCCTAGGAGTTTTTTGCGCCCGCCCATGCTGTTTGCAACGTTGCTGCTTTTGAAGCCTTGTTATACTCAACAGAACCAACCGATGGGGCTTCCATGGCAAGGTACATCCAGTATTTGAACCTCTGCGCTGTATCAGCATTTGTGCGCCACTGTGAGATGTCAGTCCCAAGCAACGCATGCAACTCACACGTTTGTTCCGAATTCATGAACACTAGCAACAAAGTGCTGGCTGGGCAGACGCAAAGGTGAGAATACTGCTTACGTGCACTTTGCAAGAACCCGCACTCGGCATTTAAAAAAAATGCAAACCCAACCCGCATCTTTTTGATGGTTACGAATGTAGGGGCGCAGCCCGTCACGGGCCCATCACGGACCACCTCACGTGATCCTTCCAGAGCTAAGGAATGGTCCCTGTCCAGGGAGAAAATAAGGGGAGTACCTGCAGTATCTCGTGTCTACGATCCAACACTGAGCACCACCACATCGCACAGAGCATCCACGAAGAAGCCACTTGGGCCGAGGTGCATGGCTTTCCGCGCCAACCTCCTTGCGGCACACATTGAGCCAGGCCAAATACAAATTTCACCCTGGCCACGATCCCGATGCGAGTGCCAGCGAGAGCGTGGTCTCCCCACCCGTCGAGCTACCTCCCCGGGCCCTGCGGCGAGAACGAGCGGAGCCGTAGCTCGTAGGAGGGAAAGCAGCTTTTGTAAAGATCGAAAGCTACGCCCCCACTGCGGCCCCCCGGGAACTGCCGCAGGGCATGCAGGGCCTGGTTGCGGTCGCACGCAATAACGCGGAACGGGTACACGACGCGTGGAATTGCCAGCCATGGGGTCAGTCGCCAAGGCCTGCGCCGCGGGTGAGGAGGAGATGCGCGCGAGTCATCAAAAGAGTTACTCGCAAGGTATGCGTGCCAACTTTTGTCGGTAGCGCGTTGCCAGCGGCCTGCGCCGCGCATCCCCTTGCAAGGACATGAGAGCGATCTTCATAGGCTGATTAGGGACAAAGTCAAAACGGGAGGTTGCTGCCTGAATCCAAAACTTGTTCCTCACGCAGGAGCAGATGCAGCACACCCGCAGCATAGGGCGGGATGGGTGCGCCTTCGTCGCCATAGGAGTCGTTCCAAGCAGCGGGTGACTGCCGCGTCATGGGCCTCGGCGAACTCGGCCGTAGAGAGGGGGGGCAACATGCACAGGAGGAAGTTGGCTTGACTCGCGGCGCAGAAGTGTTGGAGCAACCACGCAGTTTGCAGGTCCAGCAACCGCTCGTGGGCTTGACGCTTGGCCTGCAGTTGGCAGCGGACAAACTCATCACTGCCAAGCGGAGCTTCAAGAACTACAATCCCCTGGCGTTCCCTGGGCAAGGACCATTAGCTAGTCCAAAACGGATCGGAATCGGGAGGCTGCAGGTCAGCGATGCCCGACGGCTCCTCCCCGGCTACGTTCCAGATTCGCGTTTGCCCTCGTTTACCCGAACCCGGGCATGGTGCCACAGGGCAGTGCAATGTTTTACGCAATCAACGTTTTGTGGTGGGACACCGAGTTTCGAACAGTGTACCATGACGCGGACTGGACCGCAAGACGGCATGTGATTGTGCATGTGATTGTGCATGGGCTGCGCGAGCTTCGCCCGGCGTGCGATCAACCCGGAGCTGAGCGTCGCAGGGCTCAAGCCGGGACTGAGCCCAGTGTGGCACTGGAGTCTGCTGCTGACGTTGAAAAATGCTTCGACTTACTGCCCGCCATCCGCGTCCGCGCTCCGGACGTCGCAGAGCGCCTCGTGCAAGGCCTTGAAGCGCACGGTGGTAGCGAGCCGCCTTCGCTTGTATCCGCCCACACTGCTGCAGCGCTCCTGCGAGGACGCGGCTTCGCGGTGCCGACGTGGAACTCCTTCTCGCCCGTCCCCCCAGGCGATGGCGACCGTGACGACCCCTTTCGGGGGTGGCAATGGCGCGCGGCCATGGTATGTGATGAGCGCGCGCTCGAGATGCACCTTTCAGACCTTGACACCGCATCTCGCGCGCTACTGCTGTCGCAGGCCACCGCACGCCGGGCGTGCCCTCACAGTAAGGCCGACTGCCACGGAGCTCCTCATCCCACCGGCCCAGTTCCGGGTGCTGCTCCTGCGCCGCGTGCAGCTCCTGTGGCGCCGCGCCCCTGCAGCTGTCACGGCCATTTGGATGCCTTGGGGGACCACCGGTCGGCGTGCGCCACTTCCGGTGTCCTGCCTCGTGCGTTGCCGCTTGAGCGCGCGGTTCCGTGCGTGCCGGGAAGCGGGAGGGCGGGTGTGCCACAATGTGCGCCTGGCGGATATGAATGTCGATGTGCCCCTCGCGGACGCACGTCTCATTGAAGTTGTGGCCAACGGCTTGTCGCTGTGGAACGGAGCGCAGCTCGCCGTAGACGCGCAGCCGGGCGCTGATGTTCGCCCCGGCCAGGCCGTCGACGCCGCAGTGCGCCGTAAGCGACAGCAAACGTACCCCGAGCTAGCGCGCGCCCGGCGCTGCCGCTTGGTGGTCGTCGGGGTCGAGGTAGGCACCAGTTCGCCGGCGCGTTCGAGTCGGGGTGCGCCCCCTTTCAGTATGCGCTTTCCACTCGAGGTGGGGCGGAGCACTGTCCCGTGCTCTGCGCCTGGCCACTGAGCTCCAGCCACGGGCTACGGTCCTGAGTGTCGACGGTGTTGGCGCCTACGACCACATATCGCGTGCATCCATGTTCGAAGGGTTGCGGGGTGAAAACGGAGGGCCGAGGACATGTGGTATCCCAAGCCGAAGAAGATCCACTGATGCCGGGGTTGTATCTTATCGGGGTGCACCCAGCGTTGCAGGAAGTCCACTCCAGGTTGCAACCGGGGGAGGAACTTTACGCGTTCCTCGATGACACGTACGTGGTGTCTTTGCCCGACCGCACAGCGCCGGCCTTGGACTTGCTTGGATCTTTGCTCAAAGAGCGAGCAAACGTTGACCGTCATTTGGGGAGGCTGCACCGGCAGCTCTAGCACCGTCTGCGAATGCGCGCGCAATGCGGCCAGTGATGCGAGGCAGTGCCAGCGCCGGGTGGGCGCCTGCCCGGACGCGGCAGCATTCCACGGAGCTTGCGCTCGTCGTGCCTGCGCCAGGCGGCGGATACAGGCGAGGGTGTTGGAGCTGAATCGTCCTCGGATACGTGCGATGCTTGCGCGCCTCGGCGTGGCGACGCGCGCAACCGGGCCCTGCGTCGGCTCGTGGACGGGGCTAGTGACGGAGCTCTTGCACGGTGTGCGAGGAGCCCCAACTTGCGTACAAGCCGTGCGGCGTTCCCCGAGGGTACGAGGGCCCGGCCGCCGCGACATCGGTTGGGCGCGAAGGGGATCCGGCACGACGAGATCGGCGCTGGTGGGGAGCGCTGTCAGGGCGCAGTTGGCGCCATCCCCCCCTTGGGACAGCAGCAGTGCACGAGACACAAGATCAAGGTCACTGAAAAGCATCTCGAACGCGCGCTGGTCGACAGGGGCGCTGGCGTACCACTGCCACCGCTTCCGGCCGGTGGGCCGCCCGCTTCAGCGGGGTGGCGCGCGGCGGCGCTCCCTTGCACATCACAGCCCATGCCGGCATGTCGAAGCCGAGCATTCTCAACAGCCCAGCCGCTGGGCCTCCCTGGCGCCCGGCCCCGAAAAGCTTGCAGAAAGGTTCGTTCGCTGGCAAGCAAGGCATGCGAACGTCAACCATCGGCCATGGTGGGTGCTCCCGTTCCGCGTCACCACGATCGCTCACGCTCGGGCTGTGCATTGTGCTGTGAGGCGACACTTCGGCCGTAGCGGCCCATTTGCTGATGCACAACCCAACACTGGCAGGTGCGAAACAGGCGTTGGAAACAGTTCGGGGAGGCCTTCCTGGGAGGCCCGCGGTCCTTTCCAATATGCGCTGAGCACAAGAGCGGGGCCCGAGGCCGTGGTACGAGCTGCCCGCGTTGCCGCAGAAACGCTGTTGGTGCGTACGACCACATCTCCCGGGCAAGCATGCTCGACGCCCTGAGGGGGCACGCTACTTTGGAAGGCCTCCTTCCGTTCGCGGCACTCTTCTATGGGCAAGCCAGCTGCTACATCACAAATGACGAAGGTGGCGAGGAGCCACGACGTATGGCAAGGCGAGTGTGCGTTGGGACAGCACGCGGCCCTGCATGGCCCTGCTCTCCATCCACGCCCAACTGCTGCCCACGGAGAGGCTGTGCGCATTCCTCGACGATGTGTACATCACGAGTAACCCGGAGAGGACGGTCCCCGCGCTACACATTGCTCAGGAGGCAAGGGCAAATGTTGTCCAAGTCCACCTTGGCAAGACCAGGGCTTGGAACGCGGCCTGGGAAGAACCGCCGGGCTCGTTGAGGCTGTGCCCACAGCTGCGGACGAACCCCCTTGCTGGACTGGCAGCCGGGCACTGCCGCCGGCCCAGCAAGGCCTCATCATCCTTGGCAGCCCCCTTGGCAGCCGCGAGTTCGTGGTTGCCGTGCTGGCAGAGCGGCGTTCCAAGCACGACGAGCTCCTGGCCCGTCTCCCTGACATGCAGGACATGCAGTCCGCGTGGCTGCTACTGCTGCTGTGCGCGGCCCCGAGTGTCACGGACACGTTCGCCACCGAACACGACACAGCCGTTGCCCATGGAACTCCCCGCGCTCGCGCAACGGCGAGCAACCCTGCCGCTGCGCATGGGTGGCCTCGACCTCGCCTGGCGGCGGAGCATCGGCATGCGGCTTACTGGGCATCCTGGGCGGACACTGCCGTGGCGCCGAGGGAACATCACCCGGGCACACTGGCCGAGTTGAGGCGCCCGATGTCGTGCCCTTCGATTCGCTGCTGTATGATTGGCAGAATCCGAAAGTTCGGAATTTTCAAGTGTGCATCGACACAAACGTCGTAGACTCCACGTGACACGGAACGAGAAAACCCCCCCAGAAAGAGAAAAACTTCCAAAATTGCATGGCGACCAGCTGAAATGAAGCTGAAACAAGCAAAACTGAAAACCATCCTAAAGTGTCAGGTTGGACGTTTGTCTCACTTGTCTCACTTGTCTCAGGGGGGTCTCCCCGCCCGGGCAAGCCTAGCTTGTCTCAATGTCTCACGCCCACCTCTCCGAGCGAGCCTCGCTTGTCTCAATGTCTCGCTTGCTTCGCCGTCTTCCGACAGCCTCGTCCAACCAACCTAGTTTGTCTCAACGTTTCGTTTGTCTCGCCCGTCTCTCCAAGAGTCCCGCCGCTCCCTTTTTTTGTGGCCGCTGCCTGCCGCGTTGGTGCAACACAGAATGGGACATCCAACTTTCATCAATGCTTCGATGTGTTTCAGGTGTGTAGGCCGCAAGCAGCCACATTGTTCCTTCGCGAGGTTCGGCCTTATGAAAGCACTGACGCGCGTCGAAGCTCATTGGTTAGTCGTGCACATCGAACCACGTCCCTCGAACTCTTCAGTGCTTTTCATTTTTCGTGGTCAACTGAGCCGCCGACTCGCCTTCGGCATCCACACAGGACCTCCCATGAAAGAGCCGAGAGTGCTCGTGTGATTCACGTGGTCAGGGTGTAAGCCGTTTTCTTCTCCTCCGTAGAGGACCCACCTTGATGTGGTGGGGCCCTGCATAGCCATGAGCCAGCCCCAGCTCCAAGTTGCAACGAAGGCAGCCTTCGCCCGACCCTGCGCCACACACAATATTTGCGATGCCTGCGTAACTTGCCACTTCTACTTCTGACTTGGGCAACTTTCTTCATGGCAGGCATTGGTTGCCTCACTACGGTCATGAGGCGCTCCGTTGAAGGCGCTTTCACGAGACCGAAGAGCGGTGAATTCTTGGGCGCCCGCTCTCTCTATGCCCCGCCTACAAAAGTGCAAACAAAAGGCTTCGGACTTTCACTTAGGATCGTTTCTTCCCTTTCTTCACCCGCTCAGTTTTCTGGAGCTTCCAAAATCGGTCTGTCGCGCTCTGCCATCAAGGTCTTTGACTCGTTCGACTGCTTTGCAGGCTACAAGAAAGACTAACCCAAGTGCAGGCAGCGGCAACATTCAGTTGCCTCACACCGGAATCCGAACCCACACAGTTTTGTCTGCGGCAGGTGTGGGTATTGGCTTTGACGGCCTCTGGGATTGTAAGGGCTGTGGGCCAGGAGCAAAAACACAAGGACCGGCAACCCGCGCCAAGACGGTGCAATAGCACCCGAAACCAGAGAAGTAAGACTCTAAACATTCATTTCCCTTGACGAAAAGAAAGAAGGGAATATTCTAAATTCCACCCCCCTGAATCTGGTTTTGTTTTTTGGGTTTCATTCTTCGAAACCAGAGAAGTGAGACTCTTTTTAAAGGGGAGTTAAGGGCAATTCCACCCCGCTCGCTTCTTCTTTTGTTTTTTGTGTTCATTACTCGAGTTTCAAGGAGCAGAGAGTTCATAGCAGTGACGTGGCGCGGGGCTAAGCCGAGAACCCCATGTTTTGTTTCAGAGATGATTCATATGCTTCCACGCAAGCTTGCCCGGCAGAAAAAAGCGGGGGGGTTGGGGGGGGCGCAGCTCCCCCCCATTTGCATAGCAGTGACGTGGCGCGGGGCTAAGCCGAGAACCCCATGTTTTGTTTTGTTTTGGACATGATTGATATGCTTCCACGCCAGTTTGCCCGGCTCAAACAAGCGGGGGGGTTGGGGGGGGGGGGCGCAGCCCCCCCCATTTGCAAACACGATGGTCGCGTTGGGCCTCTTAAACTGCTGCCTAAATCCTCCACCGAAGGCCCAGCAGGTATTACGCCTCTTAGACGTCTTAAACTGCTGCCCGAACCCTCTACACGACAGGCGCATGGCACAAATCCCCATCGCCACAGCACTCTGCAGCGGCCAGTGCACTGGAACCCAACAGCAAAGCAAGGTGCAGCCAATGATTTGTCTGCTAGGTGTTGACATGTTTCGACAGTATAAGTTTGAGCGGAGGGAGTCAGCCTTGTCGCGATCCATCATCTGCCTAGAACAAACTGACCAGCCTTGCGAATTTTGCAACTTGAGCAAAGAAGCTTTCTCAATTTGAATTCGAAGGAAGGTCAGGACTTGAGAAGGCTTGAAGGCTTAGAAGAGCTTCCTCAATTCGAATCTTTAGAAAGGCCTTCAGAGATAAATGATTGTTCATGGCTTGGGAAATTTGAAAACTTTTTTTAAGCTTCCAAAAAGAGCTTAACTCCATTTTAAAGTCCAGATCGTCTCTTGGAAAGCCCAACAAAACCAATTTTTGTTCAGAAAAACCCAAAACACCAACAGGGTCCACTACTTTACTTGGCCCAGAATAAGCCACAAAAAGGGGTCTTAAACAATTTGGCAGACCAAAAACCAAACTTCAAACCCAAAGGTGTCTTAAAACCACTTTGACAGAAAAAGATAACTTAAATCAAAGTTCTTTAGGATCTGCCATGCGGAAATTGCAAAAGTGAAGATGTTGAACAACAAAAAACAAAAAAATCTGACAACAAACAAAAGTCCAAAAACCATTGAAAACAAGCTTTGACAAACACATGTCAAAAGCAAAGTTGCCTGCGTGAGAGCAGCAGACACCGCCAGGCAACACGAACAAAACAAGCAGCGAAAAATCAAAAGCCGTCTCAATCCTAAAGGTGAAACAGGCCCGACGACGAACCCCGCAGCCAAATGCGTTGCAGGCATGCACAGTTCCTTGAGCTGATTTTACGCGCATTTTTGGGCACTTTTGACCCTTCTTAAAGCCAGCCCTAAGCTCTCAGAACCGCCTTTTCGAACGAGTTCCCGCCAGGCCAGAGGTGGGGGGGCATCTCGGAAGGCGATGTCTCCAAGATTCCTTCTCGAGCGTTTATCCGCAGCTGCGTTTGATTCGAGACATGCGCCCGCCTCAGATTAGATGATGTGCGCAGGACGGGGCACAAGCATACGAAGAGTGCCCAGAACGCGCTGGCGTACGAAGGTCCACCCCTTTGGGCTGAAAGGGAAGCTCTTGGGAGCCGTGCTGCGCTGGGGGCTCAGGCAAGATGCGGTAACGTGCATGACACAACAGAAGCATCTCCGACACGACCTGGGCCGCAGGCGTCCCCGAGGCTGGCGGTGAGCCCGAGCCAGAACGGGCTGGGCAGCGCCTAAGGGCTGCTGGCGTTGATGCGCCACGTGCTCAAAGACATCACACAGCGCATGGCACAGGGGAGTGGGATATGCGGCCTCTTGTGCGGTGGACCACTCATTAGTGGCGGTCAAACCCCAGAGCTCATGCTTTTTTTTTTGGACTGGCGCCCCTTTACTACATCAGTAGCACAGTAGGCCGGTCTTGTTGGGCTCGACGTAACGGGTGAAACGAAGTCAGCGCGCGCAAACCACCAAGAACACCACGCAACCACCCAAAAAACAAGAAAACAGAAGCAACAAACCAAGCAAAGGCGCCGAACTACTAGGAAACCCCACGCACTCAGTACTCGAAGTCGTCGTTGAAGTCCCGGTGCAATCATACAGCACTGAGCATGCGGGGAGTCGCAAATTGCGACACTGCCAGATCTTCAAAATCACCATCATGTAGCTACTGGTGCGACGTCATTCGGCTCGAACCAAGGTCATCATCGATAGTCAGGCTCCAGTGCTCGTCTGCAAGGACACATCACGGGCCCGCATTGGCAAAGGGATGGTACAGGTCAGACTCCCCAAAGGAAAGGAAAGACGTGCGCATGCTGGTCAGCCAGTGGGGACTTAACAGAAAGAACAATCAAGGCAAGACCGGCCCAGGGCACTCCATGGTGGTCAGCCAGTGGAGCAGCCCCGAGCGGAAGGTTCACCTCTCACCCTGGCTTGCAGCCTAGATAGATGTCCGCGCACAACAAGCACAGTCTCAGCAGACAGCCAAAGCGGAGGCCACACACGCAAGCCCGAAAGCTCGCCGGGGTTTCGGGGACCGCAATCTGGCAGGCAACGGTCCCTCCAGAGTCCAAGCCAATAAGAGACGTCGGCAGGGAGATGTGAGGGCTCACATCACTTTGGCAGCCTGCAAGAGCGCAAAGATCTCCGTGGTATACACAGCTTTCGTCCAGGCGATGCCGTTAGGTAGATATCTCAAGGCTAGGTGCCTGTTCACCACGTAGAAGTGCCCGCAGCCTGGCAGCACCGCCGCATTGGTCTCTCCAGAGTCGATATTCGGCCGTCAGGATCTCGCACCCGTCGTCCAGGAAAAATAACAAAGTGGCAAAGGTGTGTAACAGGTCAAACTCCCAAGAAAAGACGTGCGTATGCCCCATGGTGGTCAGCCAGTGGGGACTCAACAGCAAGAACTATCGGGTAAGACCGGCCCAGGGCACTCCATGGTGATTAGCAGTGGAGCAGCTCCGAGCGAAAGGTCCTCCCCCACCCGGATAGATGTCCGCGCGCAGGCAAAGTCTCAAACAGACAGCCAGAGAGGAGGCCACACACAAGCTCGAAAGCTTGCCGGGCTCAGAGACTGCAATCTGGTAAGCAAGGTCCCTCCGAGTCCAAGCCAACAAGGTACGTCGGCAAGGAGATGTGAGGGCTCACATGATAAGCGGTGGGCACTGAATCTTACAGCGCTGGTCACCGGTGTTTGCAGTGGTACAGCGGGGGAGCTGCGCTCAATAGACGACTTTAAAGAATCCCTCGTCATGCAGCACCTCCGAAAGACTGGATTTCAGGTGGAGAGACACGCAAGGTCCTTTACCGAACGCTTTGAACCGAAGGCTGGAATCTTCCTACACGTCCAACTTCTACGCTGGCACGATTGCCAGTCTGCAAGCGCGTGGAAAATCAGAATGCCGCCCAAACGCGGACCTGCTCGGCACAGACCCGGCTTTTGAGCATCACCTCCTGCCCGTTCAAACGGGCAAATTTGATTCTGACACTGCGATTAATGTGGACTCTCTGGAAAACGGCCCTGTGCGCGCGGGCAGAACCAGCCTCGATGAGAGGGTTGTTTTAGAAGTGGTTGCAAAGGCGTAATACTTGCTGGGCCTTCTGCGGAGGGGTTTAGGCAGCAGTTTAAGAGGCCTAATATTTGCTGGGCCTTTTTTGGAGGGTTTGGGCAGCAGTTTAAAAGGCGTAATACTTGCTGGGCCTTCTGCGGAGGGTTTAGGCAGCAGTTTAAGAGGCCTGATACTCGCTGGGCCTTTTGTGGAGGGTTTGGGCAGCAGTTTAAAAGGCGTAATGGGTTCGGGCAGCAGTTCAAGACGTCTAAGAGGCTTAATACCTGCTGGGCCTTCGGTGGAGGATTTAGGCAGCAGTTTAAGAGGCCCAATGCGAGCATCGTGTTTGCAAATGGGGGGGGCTGCGCCCCCCCCAACCCCCCCGCTTGTTCAAGCCGGGCAAACGCGCGTGGAAGCATAGGAATCATGTCCAAAACAAAACAAAACATGGGGTTCTCGGCTTAGCCCCGCGCCATGTCACTGCTATGCAAATGGGGGGGGCTGCGCCCCCCAACCCTCCCGCTTTTTTTCTGCCGGGCAAGCTTGCGTGGAAGCATATGAATCATCTCTGAAACAAAACATGGGGTTCTCGGCTTAGCCCCGCGCCACGTCACTGCTATGAACTCTCTGCTCCTTGAAACTCGAGTAATGAACACAAAAAACAAAAGAAGAAGCGAGCGGGGTGGAATTGCCCTTAAGCTCCCCTTTAAAAAGAGTCTCACTTCTCTGGTTTCGAAGAATGAAACCCAAAAAACAAAACAAGATTCGAGGGGGGTGGAATTTAGAATACATTCCCTTCTTTCTTTTCGTAAAGGGAAATGAATGTTTAGAGTCTCACTTCTCTGGTTTCGAAGAATGAAATCCAAAAACAAACACAAAATGTATAACAAGATTCGAGGGGGGTGGAATTTAGAATACATTCCCTTCTTTCGTTCGTAAAGGGAAATGTATGTTTAGAGTCTCACTTCTCTGGTTTCGAATAATGAAATCCCAAAAAAACACAAAAACATAACAAGATTCGAGGGGGGTGGAATTTAGAATAAATTCCTTTCTCTCTCTTTTAGAGTCTCACTTCTCTAGTTTCGAAGAACGAAATCCAAAAAACAAAACAAGATTCGAGGGGGGTGGAATTTAGAATAAATCCCTTCTCTCTCATCTTCAAGATAAAGTAATGTTTAGAGTCGCCCTTAAGCCACTCTTTTTTCAGCCCCCTTAAGCCCTCCCCCTTAAGCCTCGCTAGCCCCCTTTTGAGCCCCCCTTTAAGCCCCCCCCTTTAAGCCCTTTAAGCCCCCTTCAACGCCCTTGAAGCCCCCCTTTAAGCCCCCTTTTTAAACCCCCCTTCCCCCCCGTTTGAGCCCTTTAAGCCCCCCTTTAAGCCCCCCTTTAAGCCCCCCTTGAGCCCCCTTTAAGCCCCCCCTTAAGCCCCCCCTTAAGCCCCCTCTTTAAGCCCCCCTTCAGCCCCCCCCTGAAGCCCCCCCCCTAAAGCCCCCTTGAAGCCCCCCTTTAAGCCCCCCTTTAAAAGCCCTTTAAGCCCCCTTTAAGCCCCCCTTTAGCCCCCCTTCAAGCCCAAGCCCCCCTTTAAGCCCCCCTTTAAGCCTCCCCTTAAGCCCCCCCTTAGCCCCCCCCTTCAGCCCCCCCTTAAGCCCCCCCTTAAGCCCCCCCCTTAAGCCTCCCTTAAGCCCCCCCTTAAGTCCCCCCTTAAGCCCCCTTTAAGCCCCCTTTAAGCCCCTTCAAAGGGTCTTCCCAAAGCTCCCCCCTTTGCCCCCCCTTTAAGCCCCCTTTAAGCCCCCCTTTAAGCCCCCCCTTAACCCCCCTTTGAGCAAAGGTGAGGCCCATCAGCCCTCTTGGGTGGGGTACTCCACTCTGCCAAGTTGGAGTTGGGTAGAGGCACACTACCCCACCTTTTAGGACGCGCACTTGGCTGCACTGTTAGTTTTGCAACTCAGTCTTGCCTTATTGCACGAAAAAGGGTGAAACACAGACAAGCTTCCCACATCCAAAATTGCATGTTTAGAGTTCCAGCCGTGTGGCTGTGGGTAAACACTGCAAAGGCTTTTGACCCTTTATTTCCAGCGTTAGCTTTGTTAGCCAGTTTTGTTCAGAGCCGCGTGCCACGGAATCGTTGACCAAAGGCAGTTTAGTTGACGATCACTTGTTTTCAAAGCTTATTTGGATGGGACATGTACAGAAACGATTGAGCCTAATGTTTAATTTGGTGAAATATTCTAGCATGCTTTCCGATATTCTTCAAGACCAGAACAGTCTTCCTGCCCTGCTTCATGCGGTTTTAGCTTAATGTGGGTCTTAATTGTAGCTTGAGTGGTGCATATTGTTGGTTAGTGTGGTACTTGTGAAATGTAGCAAAGAAAATATTTGCAGTGTTTTTTTCAGGTTATTTTTTTTAATTGTCAGATAAGTTTATGTTGATGAACCTTTGCAAGGGGTGGACTTGTCACGGGTCAGAACATGAAAAGTTGGCCAGCTGACAAAGAGTTTTTCCCCACTCGCTAATGTTAGCATTGAGCGTGACAGGTCATTTCCTTATAATGTTGCCGCTTATGGGGCTCTTGCAAGCGTTCACACTTCCTAAGAGTCAGCTTCTTATTGCACGCCATAGAATGTAGTTTAAGGGTGTTCTGGGCCGCTTACTGTGCCGACTTCCTGATGGTTTCACATGCCACTGTGTCGACTTCGACAGCGTTCTCCCCAGAAAAGTGCACGGATTTTTCGCGCAGGTAGATGTTTCTGGCTGTTACACAGACTTGGGTTTTTTGCCTGACGGCAAAATGGGGGTGCGAAGCACTCTCTGCTTGGCATCAAATCAGGGGGCCACATGGATTACATGGCCCCATTACCTACGACGGAGCTAAGTATGGCCGAAATTTCGGGCGCGGCATGGTGTTCTAGGGCCATAGGGCCAGATTAACAAACCTGTCGGCAGTCTCATCAAGAGTCTCATATTGCCCAGCAGCGTCAGCAGATCCTCAGCAGAAGATCATCAGCAGCATCATCATCATCATCATCATCATCATCATCATCATCATCATCATCATCATCATCATCATCATATCAGATCATAGCATATCATATATCATCACATCGTGTCATTGTATCATCATCATCATCATCATCATCATCATCATCATCATCATCAATCATCGTCGTCATCATCATCCTGCCAGGTCCTGAGTCCTGAGCCCTGGCATCTTGGCAGTCCGGCTTCCCGGCGGTCCTGGTGCTGGCACGCGGTCCTGGCCTGGCATTGCCGCCGCATTGCCTGGCATTGGCATCAATCATAATCGCATCATCGCATCGCATCATGAATCATTATGCATTGTGAAGTATGAATCATCAATCATCAGTCATCAATCATTCATTCAGTCATGACTCATGACATGAGATCATGATGAGCCACGAGTCATGAGTCATGAGTCATGAGTCATGAGATCATCATGAATCAGGAACCATGAATCAGTCACAGTCACAGCCACAGTCACGGCAGTCACGTGAGTCATTGCGGCCGCCGCAACCCATCGGCCACAAACACGGGTCATGAACAATGAAAAACTGCCTTGGTTTCCTTTCAGCTTTGTTCGCGTCGAATCCAGCCAAGACTTCAAACTCAGCCCATCTTTCTTTTCTGCTGTTTGGCTTGACGTGCATTTTTTCCTGTTTGCAGAAAAGGCTGAAACAAAACCACCAGCAATGAAACAGGACTTCAAAGAACTTGGTCTGTGTTTTTCAGCTGTCCTGGCTTGACACATGCAGGCCACACCATACTTGAGATGCAAATTGGAGATGCTTTTTTGCTACGTTTTTTAAAGCAAATTGTTTTTAAAATTTCAAACATGAAAAAACGTTTAAAACACAGAAAAAAACTGGTTTCGAAGCATTTCAAAGTCTGCAATATGAATAATAATTTTGGAATGCCTTTGTTTAGAAACAAAATCGCTCTGAACAAACTTGCCTGAAAAACAAAATCAAAAAAAAACGTTAATTAATTTTTGTTCAATTTTTCCTTGTTTGAGAAACATTGTCAACGAAATGAACAAGATGATCCATACTAACTTTTTGAAACTGAGCCAACCGGCTTGCTTTGGATCAAAATTTAACATATTGAAAATCTTAAAAAACATTAGAAAAAACGCGGCGTTCAAAAAAACAGAATGTATTTTGTGGAAGTCATAAGTCTTTTTTTTCCTCCACTGCTTCTTCGACGCAACAGCGTCCCAGTAAGCTAGAGCAATAAGATTCAAAGAGGGATGAGACGGCGCACCTACCATCAAACCAACATCAAACGAAAGTGCAAAGACATAGGAGTCATAAGTTATGAGTCATAAGTCATGTCACAGTCATGAGTCATAAGTCATTGAGTCATGACTCATGTCCACGGCCACCACCACGCGTCGCCGGTCTGCAATTGGGTCGTCGCAGCCCATCTTGTCAAAGCCAAGACTTCAAACTCAGCCCATTTTTTCTTCTGCTGCTTGATTTGACGTGCATTTTTCCTGTTTTCACCTGCAAAGGCTGAACAAAGCTGCCAGCAAAGACATGACCTCAAAAAACTTTGGCTGTGTTTTTCAGCTGTCTGGCTTGACACGTGCAAGGCAAGACCAAACTTGAGCAAATTGAAGATGCCCTGTTAAGCAAATTGTTTTTGCAATTTCCAACATGAAAAACATTCAAAACCGGAAAGCACTGGTTTCAAAGTTGGCCAAAAATGAAAAAAACATTTAAAACAGGAAACCTGGTGTTTAAGCATTTCAAAGTCTGCAGTGTGAATACTGATTTTGATTCAGAAACAAAATCGCTTGAGCACAATTTAAAACATCAATTAATGTTTTTTTTTTCAACTTTTCCTTGTTTGAGAAACATTGTTAACGAAATGATCTGAAAACAAAAATGAGCCTTACTAAATTTTTGCAAATAAGCCAACCGGCTTGGTTTGGATCAAAATTTGAAAATTTTCAAAAAACATTGTGAGAAACGCGGCGTCCAAAAAATCTAGAATGCATTCTATTCTGTGGAATGGTTGGTTTAAAAACAAATCATTTTGGAATTCCTACATGCTATCTTGCCAGGTAAAATGGGAGCAAACAAAAAAGTTTTCAACAAAAGAAAAAAAAACACATTTTTCATGGTTTTCAAAAACAAAAATTCAAATTTCTGAAAATATGCAGCTTTCAGATATTCCGTGTGGGTAAATTCCTGCTAAGACCACTGCAAAGAGCTGAACAACAACCCAGCGACGCCTGCAAAGAATGAAAATTAACTCCAAAAACCTTGAAAAGTGCTGAAACTTGCATTTTGGAAAATTTGAAAAAATTGCCTCCGCATGCGGCTTGGTGAAGATCCGCAATGAGCAGAGCCGATGTGAGAACTCGCCTTAAAAACCGCGCTCGAAGCCAGATCCTTGTCCTCTGCGAGTTGCCGTCCTTCATTGGGAAGCTGCAGCATGCGGATGCACAGATTTGGGAGAGCTGGCCGTGTGGCCTTGAGAGACATCCGGTGGAGTGAAAGCTGCGTGAAATCCATGCTTTTGTTTCGGATGGAGCCCTTGAAGAAGGATCGTGTGAGCACCTGACGATCGGGGGAGTGCTTTTTTCAACCGCATGAATGTCCCGCGCCTCCATCTTTGGGTGTTCTGTGCCAGACTCCCTGCTTGAGCATTGGAGATCACAGGGCAAGCACCATGTGATAGGTCTTGTGGAACTGTATGCCGCAGTCCGAGCATTGCGTCACTGGAAGAAGCAGCAACAAAGCCGTCGGATTTTGCTCTACAGTTGGCCGGCGCTCGATACCTTGGTAAAAGGTGACACCATAGTGGCTTTGTGGCGTGAAGTTCTGATGGTCCTCGAAAACCCTCAGGAGACGGAGGCATGCTTCCTGTGGGTGGCTCGAGTCCCATCCGCGTCCAACATTGCGACCCTCTGAGTTCCTTGAAAGAGCTCAGCCGATGGAAGCTGGACGTCTGTACGCCAGTATGTCCTCTCTTAAAGAAGCCGCTGAGATCGATAGTGTAGCAGTGCTGAAGCAGACTGGGGAATGAAGCATAAATGCCATGCTTGCCCACAATGCGTGGGTGTTTAAACGAGCCGGATGCAGGTCTCGATACCCCAGTTCGCCTATGAGAAAAGAAGCGTGAGTACAGTGCATGTTCCTTTAAGAATGCCGCTCATGTGGATGTGGATTGAATGTGAGAATTGCATTTTGTGATACATTCCCTTCATGCTATCTCATACAATTGAGCCTCAACATTTTGGATCTGCGTCAAGCTTTATAAGAATTCAGTCGAGCTTGCGCGACGTGAGTTTAAAAATTTGACGCAGCTTTCAATGAGAAAGCGGATCCAAAAGTTTTGTTCGTGTGTTTACATCCCCAAAACAGCTTTAAAAACTTAAAGCGTTCTTGAACCCTTCCAAGTAAGCAACGTGCACCATTTGAGCCCTGATTGTCAAGTGGAATGAAGTTGGGCATGAGTGATTGCTTATTGGGACTTTCAAGAATTTTGGGGAAAATTTGAACAAGTCCTGCTGATCATGTACATACTTTGTGATGGGCTCGTGCTCAAGGATTCTTGGTGCAAAGAATCGCATAAAGATTTTGTCCCCCCCCCCCCCCCGGGGGGAAATGAAGCATAAAATGCCATGCTTGCCCACAATGCGTGGGTGTGTTAAACGAACCGGATGCAGGGTCTCGATGCCCCAGTTCGCCTATGAGAAAAGAAGCGTGAGTACAGTGCATGTTCCTTTAAGAATGCCGCTCATGTGGATGTGGATTGAATGTGAGAATTGCATTTTGTGATATATTCCCTTCATGCTATCTCATACAATTGAGCCTCAACATTTTGGATCTGCGTCAAGCTATACTATTACTACTACTACTACTACTACTACTACTACTACTACTACTACTACTACTACTACTACTACTACTACTACTACTACTACTACTACTACTACTACTACCACTACTACTACTACTACTACTACGATTATTATTATTATTATTGTTTTTATATTATTATTTCTGCTGCTGCTACTGCTACTGCTACTGCTACTGCTACTGCTACTGCTACTGCTACTGTCGTAGTAGTTGCAGTAGTCGAGGAAGAGGAGGAGTCGGAGAAGCCACCGCAGCAACAGCAGTCCTATTACTAGGGGCGGACGGGCTTTGATGGGTGAAAATCAATGGGAACAGGTGCCGAGCCACACCTTACATAGAAAATTTTTCCATGCGGCCCGAGCTTCAAAGAAAACAATGTGAGCCACACCTTTGCAAGAAAGACCGCTTCGCGTGACCCCCGCCCCAGACGAGATATGTTTCAGGTTAAAATCGTTGGTCAACGCAAAAAGTTTGGAGCGTTTCAAAGCCATCAAGCCACAAACCCCTGAAATTCACATTGTCGGAGGAGAACACAAACTTCTCAACTTTCAACATTGTGTTCGTCGAGCCCAGTTTCAGCATGGATCTGGGATGGATGCGGTGTCAGCACCCTGTCGAAACCCCGCAAACTGAAGCTGGACATCAAAACTTTCGCGTACAGCTTTTCGGAAGTGGCACGAAGCACAACAAGAAACAACAATTCGCCCCTTATTGGGTTAGATGTGTTCATGTTTAAAGGAAGTTTCGTCACAGTTTCGCTTCCGGGTTTAGGTTCCGAAAGCGTTTCAAGGACAAGGATCAGCAGTGCACGGCTATATGTGGCAACAACCGAAACATGACCGTGAGCCGTGCGCAGCCTTTGATTTTAAGTTTCCACACGCCCATGACAACTCAAAATGCTTGAGGGTAGTGGAGCAATGCGTGCGTTGTGATGTGCATTTCTCGCTGCCCCTGTGTGGTTCGCAGATGTATCCAGCAGGAAAATTTGCAAAGCAATCTGCAAACAAACGTGCCATGCAGCCGCTGGTATGGACCAACTGCTTGCGACTGGTGTTGGCGAGTCTTGGAAGTTCCTAGACTCTGGATTTAAGATATGAGTAGTGGTGCTGGCGCCTTAGGGAACCAGTCGCATTCTTGGCATGTCGTTTCTTATTTGAATTTTCTTGCCATTGCTCAGCATGTAGCTTAAACCAGACGAGGGTTTAAGAAAGGGAGCAGGCCAGATCGGGTCAGGAGTCAGAACACAGCAATGGCAGGGAACTTGACCGGGCACCATCAAATGAATTGGAAGACTGCCACGGACTGTTGGATTGAGTTTGCGCGTGTGACATGAGGTTTGTGCTTGGTGTGGTTTGTTTTCCTCTATGGCGACCTCTTCGTCATCGTATCCACAGACGCTACGGTTTGTCCCGTCGGGTCCGAGCTGGGAGGCGCTGCCACTGCGAAACATGCCATAAGACTTGCAACAAAAAGTAGTTGGTCCACATTGCTCGAATTTTCTTCGGCCGTTTGTAACCCCTGAAGGCATCGAAACCTGTGCAGAGCTAAGTTGGGAGGAGCATGTCGGGATTTGCCGCTTGTAGCTGTTGTGGACAGGGACCCTGGATAGAGATTCTACCATCTCCAAGTTGCAAGCTGAGGCAATGCCAGCCGGTTCATCAAGAACAGTCCAGGTGAAGAGCCTTGCATTGGTGGACATCTCGTGAGGCCTTGCATGTGTGTGGAAGGCTTTCAACCCCGTGTGACCAAGATGCGCTTTTGGGCTTCAGACTACCATTTCCGATGTTGCTCGGAGCCTGCGGGCCCGGTTCCAACCGGTGACGCTCTTTACCTTCAGGTGATGGGCCCGCTGTTGCTCGTGATGGGTATTGTGGGCATGTTCACATGCGGCTGGATCATCCATCGTTCCGTGCGTCTCGTTGATGACATGGCTTTCTCACAAGAGGACCATGCAGTGGAGAATAGTCTTTTCCCCCTCGAGGGAGCCTCTCTCCACAGGACAGTGGACATGCACAAGTGGGGTGTGAAACCCGGCTTAGCTGAAGCATGTTTTATTTTAAGAGCAGGCAGGGGCAGATTGCTGAACTCCAGTTTTTAAGATACCAAAAAAACAATGTCGACAAGCCAAGGACACTGGACGATTTGCTCCAGTTTCGGCGTCTAGTTTCAAAGGCGGTTGCCGACGGCCGTATCAAGCCCACAGACTTGGATCCGTTCGATCCTGCGGATGTTGTCAAGGGCCCATCGATGTACTCCGTAACGGAACAATACATCAAAGTTCTGACAAGGCGAGCCGGTAATGTCAGCTGGGCACTCATGAAGCATCCCAAGGGCATAAGTTGTGACCTCTTCATCACACATGCATGGGCCGAAGGCATTTTCGAGTTTGTGGACAAAGTTTCCAACTCTTGGCCAACTGGTGCAAATGCTGCTTATGTTTGTTTTCTCTCCAATCCACAGAATTTGGACATCGGGGACCTGATCACGTCTCCCTCTGAGTCACCCTTTGCCAAAGCTCTCACCGCAGCAAAGGAAATGCTGGTCGTCCCCAACAAGACAACATCCATCTACACACGAGTCTGGTGCGTGTACGAAGCTTTTTTAGCCTTCCGCCTGGAGAAACCGATCCGTACTGCCCTGTCGCCAATCCCACACTTCTGGCCCCGAGTGCTCCGTACCGTTTTTGCTGGCATGGCCTTCCACGGATTAGGCTTCCTGATCATGAGCCAGGCGACCACAGACTCGGCGGATCAGATCAAGCGTGTGGAACAGGTTGGGCTTTTCAGTGGCCTGGCTTGCCTCATCTTCCTCACCTTCTTGTACAAGACCAACAGGCATGACTGGAAACTGCTCCAGGTGGCTATATATGTCTGCGGTGCGGTGTTTGCCATGTATCGCATAAGCCTATCATATCGGAAGGGTTTCAAGAGGTCAAACAACATGATCTTCATGACCGTGGCAGTTTTCTTCATGGCCGGACTAGAAATGGATCGCTTGCTGGCTTTGGACGGAAGGCGACAGACCAGCCAGCTAAAGTCTGGCTTTGAGGGCATCGAGGCTGCTAAGAGCGCCAACGCCGCCGACGCGGAGCGGATCCGCAAGGACTGATTCTGGATACTCGTTGGGTAAGTTGGGCAGAGGGTTCAGAGGTTTTCACATGGTTTCAGATCGTCAGGTCCCTGTCAGCGTCCCCCCCACGAGAAATGAGCTCGCAAGTGCTTCAAAGCAGAGCTCTTTCCCAGATCACTAGGAGATCCGGGCTATCGAGGGCCAGGAGCGTGAGGTGGACCATGCCGTGCGGGTGCTATTGGACATGAATGTGTTCGCCAAGGACCTCCAGGAGATCACGCGGCGCACCGGGGCCCTTGGGGACATCTCAACTTGGAGCCGCAGCCTCTTTGTTCTCAGTGTACTCTGGTGGGTCACCAATACAAACCAGATCTGGATTGGCCGAATCTTGCGCCATGACTACGAGGAGATGGCAGATGGGCTGCGCTGGTTGGTGTTTGTGGGAGCTGCCTTGGAGGCAGTGACCTTCTACACGCTCTTTGTTTTTGGGCCTGCTCATCGGAAGGCCTTTGCAGAAAGACTTGAGGCCCTCGTGGTCGTGCCTGTTGTACTAACGTACAGCGGCCTCTTCCAAGGCCCATCTTATGAAGTCTTCTACGTGTTTGGTGTGAACTCCGTGATCGTTTTGCTGGCAGCAGCCGGACCTGGACGTGTGGCTCAGGTTCCTGTAGTCGGTGCCCCGATCGTTCGTGCCCTGTTTGGTCGCAATCCATTCAAGGCAGCCATCATAGCCGGCATAGCACATAAAGGCGAGTTGCATGAATCGCCTTCGGGGAAGGTCAGCAAGCAACAGGAGGAGGAGGAGGATTTGGTTGAAGTGTGACTTGGGGGCCATTTTTGGGCATTCCGTTCCCACCCCGTCTTTTCGAAACCAAGGCACACCCCGACAGCAAAGCTGCGCGGTGTCACTCGGCAAAGTGCTTGCCGTGTATTTTGAGTCTCGAAACGGTTTGTGTTTGTTTGACTTGGGTTCGCTTCCGCGCAACGTGCAAAAATGTTGTCATCGGATGTTGCTGAGTCGGAGTGCTTTTCGAGGACTGGTAATCGCTAACATCTTCTTATGTAGGTCCTAGGTGTTTCGAGGGACTTGGTAGAACAACACACGAGCAGCATCGCAGCAAGCGTGAGCGCAAGCGACAGCGCGGACATTTCAGCTCGAGATGGCTGGGTGTACACAGATGTCTTGATGGCGGATTGGTTGGATTGATAACGTTGCTGCCAGGATGCCCAGTTTTTACATGCATCGTGCGGCAAGATTCTGTCACTTTGCAGTGGTCCAGTGCGCCTTACTTCCGGCAGAGTTCTTGAAGGCAATTCATCCATGCCGACCGTGAAGGTGGAACCGAAGGCCCCCAGCTGGTGGTGTGCATCGAGTGCTTCGGCCGTTGGAGTAGAGTGGCAGCACCGCAGCCAGGTGTGGTTCTCGACAGAGAGAACCTTTATTCATTGGGCCGCTTGGAAGCCTTTCAGTTCACCCGTGCTGCTTGTGCTGCCGTCCCGCAAATGCTTGAATTGGCAGCGTTGCCGCGTTGAGGCGAAGCTGTCGACAGTTTTTGCGGCAACCGCTGCTGTGCCTGGCTTGGACTGAATGTGTTGGTGGTTGTGGACTGCCTGAGCATCTTATGACCGCATCTTCTGAACTACTTGTTCCTTTGTCTAAGGTCATGATTGCCTCTTCTTCATCCGCTGCAACAGATCTCTGCGGCCTTGTGGCCACTTGCCATATCAAAGTATTGTCCCTTCGCTGTTACCTCCAGACATTCAGCAAACTCAGGTTGGATTTGCCTCTTTAACGCTGCTCTTCCATGCGTGCACCAAGCAATGGAAGAGGAACCGCATCTTCAAATCTGGGGGTTTCTGGGCATCAAATTCTGGGGCCGTGCTTCTGTGATTTGGCTCCATGCACTGTCAGCTCCATTGCCAAGGCACGCAGCACGTCCGAGTTGAGGACTGATGTTGGTCGCTCTAGGTTGTCTTTTGTGCAGCGACCAGCAGCCAAGAGCGAGCGAGGAAGTCCTCCCCTACCAAGGCGTGCAGTCGGTCATATTTCTACAGTAGGGGATAGCAGAAAATGCTCAGGAGTTTGCGGACCGCTTTGGTGCCATACTTCTGGCCTGCTCCTTGACCACTGTTGTCTTCGGGCTTGTTGCCGGCAGCTCGGATTTCGGAGCTTCAGCGAAGGCCTAGAATATCGGGGAAGCATGGATTCCTAGAGCTTCTGAAGGCGATCCCTGCCATGGGCCTCTAGCGCCTGGCGACCTCGCACCCAGGATCGCTTGCGTAGATAGCAACATGTCGCAAACGGCGGGCTCCAAAACAAACCGGGGCTCCTGTTGTGACTTTGTGATGTCTGCACTTGAGCTGTTCGGCAACGGTTCGCAGCCACATGTGATTGTTGTTCGCAGCTTTTGCTGTGCTTTTAGACCTGTCGATCAGACTTCGCATGCCTCAGATGTGAAGGGGTGAGTACACCCTCCGTAATTACCAGAGTAGCAACCAACGCCTCAACACCTAAAAACCCTACAAAAAATAAGGGTTGCCAGAGTGCACGGAAAACCACAGAGGGACGACAGGGCGGGCTCTGTGCGGCCCTTCGCAAAGATGGAGGCCCAGGACATGGGCGGCGCCGTCCAGGCGCATGTGCCCGGCTCGGCTTCGAGGCTCCGAAAAAAACGGGGGAATGTGTCCAACCTGTCCTAGCCGAGGATGTGGGTCCTGTGATGCCTGCGCAGCCATGCCGAAGTCCCGGATTCTTAGGCATGGCTGCAGCAGTGCAGGCAAAAAAACTCGCCGCTTGAGCTCTTGAGCAACATGCTTTCCCAGGTTACGACCCAAAAGCGCACAAGATGGCCACCGATTACGTAGGTGCTCTGGCTCTGATTCTTGCTCATCTCCACTTGCAGATGTCCAGTCCTTATTGTGGGTTTCCGACCTGCAGATGGAGACTGGAAGACTTTCTGGGACTTTTTGCCTGACAAGGCCTCGCGACATGTTGGGTTCAGCATGCTACATAGCCACACACGTGTAGAAGCATGCAGGGGGTCTTCTTCTGAAAAACTGCCTGTGCGCATGCAGCTTCATGCAACCACAAATGCCGAGTGCTTTCCTGCTGTCGAATATGCTCACAGAGAGCGTCCGTTCTAAAGATCAGGAGGAGCCTTTCCTCTTCGCGACGGATGGCAGACGTCCGCTGACCTTCAAAGAGCTCAAGGCCTTGGATGGCCTTGACCACCCTTTGGCTTCCAAGTTCCCGATTGCGCAACAGCGGGCTTGGCTTCTTGGCTTCTGTGCGTGGTCTCCGGCTCTGTGCGGCTTTGCAAGAGGCCTTCATCATTGACGAAAGAAATGATATCCCAGGAATGGGTCGAGAGGAACTCGTTTCTCTTTTCAGCAGGTTCTGTACTTGAAGTTACGTACACTATCATGTCGGGCATATACGATGCTTGCAGGACCGCCTGTGCCTAGTTTTTCCAACTGGGCCAGAGCTCGCAGTCGCTTACTTGGCAGATGCCCGAGTAAACCAACTTAAGGTGCATTGATAAACTGGCTGGTTGCGATGTGTTGCGATCGGACCTTTGCTGAGGCCTTCGCAGTTCGCTGCACGGTCGCGCCATTAAATCTTTATCTGCGTGCAGTGGGGCTTAGTGGTTCGTGTAGTGAGAGCCTCGGGAAGCATCGAACCGCTAGAGCCGGCTGCTCAGGCAGACGAGTTTGATTTCGAGTATGATGACTTGCCGTGCAAGGCTGGGGCAAATCTGTCGAAGTGCCGCGTGTTGAATGTTGAGCGTTCCAGGCATCTCAAGGCTTCGCTGATCTACTCTTTTGTGTAAAAAACCCTGAGTTCAGGGTCTCGTTGTTCAAAAAGCAGATGGTCTGGATGCCGATGACAAAGCGGCCATGCACTCGGAACCCAAGTGACAATCATGCTGCCCTTACAGTCTCTGACATTGTGTGTGTGTGTGTCCTCAGGCAACTACCATTGCAGTCGCACAGGCACACGTCGACACGTTGCCATTTTTACCGTACTTCACGTAATTTCACGTACTACGGTCACTGCTTTGTTTCGACTGAGAACAGGCTCGCAAAAAGAAGATCCAAATAATTCTTCAACTGATCCCGTCGTTCTGTCCTCAGTCAGGGGTGCATGTGGTAGGTCGCAGGTCCTTTGCTGAGAACTCATAGCTATGCAGCTGACCAATGTCAAAGTTCCGCAAGATCCAAACGGCTCCAAACAGCTCAGACCCTGCGACTCAGGCCAGAGGTGGCAGGTCTGTTTGCAATCGAAAAGCATGCGGCCGGAAAGCCTTTGACGGGTGACAAGCACAGACCTTGGTGTGCAGAGAGAGACAACCGGGAGAGCATGCTGTTCTGCACCTGCGCGCAGCTGTAGGCTAGGTCCCCCGCTGGAGACAGTGAAGCGGGAACATGCTCACCACCCAGACAGCATTGCTTTCAGGTTCAGTTTGCATCCAATCCATGCCGCAGGCAAACATGCTGCTGGGATGCCAAGGTATGCCTGGTGTTGCACACCTCGGGCACAACGAAGAAGCCGAAGATCGTGCCGATCACGCTTCGGACTCATGGGTGTGAGCAGAATCCAGCAAGAGTGCAGATTCAAGTGCAGATGTTGCAGAATCCGCCTTGCAGATCAGCCTTTGCATAGCAAATTTCATGTTCAGTTAGGCATGAGAGCATGGCCATCGGCGGCATGTGCCATGCAGCCGCCAATTGCCTCGGCCCTGATGACGTCTTCATCAACACCATGCCGGTGACCTCAGCATGACTCAGCATGACCACGAGAGTCCTCACAGACGGGCCTTTGAGCTCGCGGCCTCTGAGCTCTCAGACTCTCAGATTCGGACTGCCGTGCGTGTAAGAGAGATTTTGCGTGCACCAGAGGCCGATGTTCCACATCGCGGGCTTGATGGAGAACCTGCTCATGTCAGCGCTCTTTGGTTGCAATACGTTGATGATGCTTGCATGTTGCGACCCGTCGGATGCCCAGCCTGGAGATGAGTGTGCTATGGAATCACTCTAATCTGGCTATGCCTGGCTTAGGTACAGTGGCGCCAAGTTTATTGCACTGCCGGGGCAGTACAAGGCTGAAACCTGAGTTGCATTGATGTTGTGGCACAATATCGGAAAATACTCCGAGCTTCTGCTGCAGTGTTCGAGGCCCACAGCTTCTTTGCGGCGATGGGCAAAGAGCCATTGCCAGATGCTGAGAGCTCTCAGCGTGCCCTCAGTGCGCAGGCATTCACGAGGCGTTCTCCTAGACTGCCTAGATGGCAAGAAGTCCCGGGAGAAGCAAGCCATGGATGTGGGGGGGAACAAACATGAGCTGTGCATGCAGATGCCATCCTGTGTCTGAGTGAACAGTGGGTCAATTGTTGCGAGGCCTACTTCGTACTCGGCGGTACCTGCCCACCACATGTCACTGATGGCTCTTGCCAAGGCATGGCAGTTCAGGTCTCTTGCCGTCCTGAACTAAGATGTTCATGTCATGTCTCTTGGGCAGGAGGCAAAAAGCTTCGAGCCAGAGACTCAAAGCTCAGCCTGTACTGCTGCATCGGATGCGCTGAACAATTTTCGTGTGCATTGTCTTGTGCAAGACTCGGCGTGCGACGTTGGGGGTTCCCAAGTCTTTCGTTTGGTGCGAGGTTTCATAAGGTGTTTGGAACGTGAGCTTGGGATGACCAGTTCCATGGTGGATCAGGTGTTCTTGTCCTGCCTGTGCATGGTGGAATGGTAGGGATGCGTGAGAATCTGTCAAATGCTCACGTCCATGTGCCTCGTGCGAGATGCTGCGATGTGCGCGACCGAGGAGCCCGCTGCGGGTGATCCGCAACGACTCTGCAGCGCTTTTGACGGGGCTCCCAGCATCCGGCTGTTTCGGCACCTGCACCGACGGCGCGTACAAACACAAAGTCACATGAACCCGGTTCTTTGGAGCCATTTCGTGCCTCATGGTTCCCTTCGTGCTGAGTAATACTGAGTTCAATACACAATACAGCGTCCAGCTGACCGATGCTACACCCTGAACCCCAAGCCCAAGCCCTAAACCCTAAACCCTAAACCCTAAAGCCAGGACGTATTGGTTTTGAGTCTAGCTTCGGGCTGGTAATGTTGATGGTAGGAGTAGGGGACGGATGAAAGTTCCAACAGGGGCCACTGTGGGTCTTCTTGAAACCGGTGTGTTTTTGAATGAAGCTGTGAGTTTGCATGGAAGCATCTGGCAGTGGGCGGTATGGCCAGTTGGGCAGAGTGCTGAGCACGGCCAGGCCAAGCCTCGCAGAGCAGATGGAGGAATTCTTCAAGGTGCCCGAGTCATGCAAGAGTTCCTGGTCAACCAATTTTTGCTTCAAGTACATATGGTTTCTCAGCTCGGTGTTTCCATGCGGAATGTTGTCAAATTTGCATGATGGTCAGGATGAAGCAGCTAGCCAGACGTGCAAGAGTGCATAAGGAGACCAGAAAAGCACCTATGCAGTCTGCCTCAGGCGACGGTGTTGCCGGCCTATTCCATGACTGAGGCAAAGTTGGCAGTATCACATGGTGATTCAGCTAAGATTGAAGTGATGGCAAGCCACCTTCTTCTGGTTCTAACAGGCCAACCCTCTCTGCTCCAACCCGCGGCGCGGTCCTCAGATTCTGTGTGTTTTCATGTTCGATCAGTTTTGCAAAGCCTGAAGGTCTGCCTGTTTTTTCGCGTAAATACCGGGTTTTGCAGAGTCTTGCAGCTGCACTCGGCTTGACAGGTATGGTGTCAGGAAACTGAAATCTGTCGGGCCGGCTGTGGGGCCGCAGCCTCAAGAGACTCCACGGCCAGGTTTCGGCCGAAGCTTGCAGTTGGCAGACCACAAATGGCAGTGGCTTGCAGGCCCGAGGTGGCGGTCATGGAAGGGTGGCCGGGCAACAAGCGCATGGGCCTGGGGGCTCAGAGTGGCTCAGAGCTCACATCTGTTGCATGTTGATTTGGTTCTCAGTTGTGTCCGGTATGTGTTGATGTTTACTTCCAGCTACACTTGTCCGTCCATACTCATCATCCATGTGCCAGACTCGGAAGCATCGCGGCTCCAAGCAAAAACGCTGTTCTGTGGGTTCTGTCTTGAGCAAGCTTAGAGAGCGGGCAACCTTGAAACATGCCCGTTCCCTGTGTTGGCATTCCAGCAGGGGTGCTTTGCAATGGGCCCAGATCTGAGCCAAGGACTCACTACCAAGGCCACGACAGCATGGACGGAGACGCTCAGTTGGCTCGGTCGAATCTCGACCACATGCACTCCAAAGAGCTTGGATGCTGTGAGTTCTGCCGCGATCCGTACCTCCAGTCAAGCCCGCTGCTGGCGTTTGGCATGCAACCTGCTGCTGGCCATGGCTTCAGCCAGAGTTCGGACAATCAGCTTCAACAGCGCCCTGGCATCGTGCCAATCCCAATGGATGACAGCAGTCTGCCTTCTGAGCGAGCCAAGACTTGTCATGCTGCGAGATGTGTACAGCTTCGGTAGCGCAGTCAGCGCATGTGAGGGTTGTAGCCAATGGCTAGGAGCCTTGGGCCTTTTGAAGGCCATGGCTCTGGAGCACGTGGCTGGCAACGTAGTTACCTACAGCAGTGCGGCAAGCGCATGCGCCAATTCCAGCCATTGGCTTTGGGCCCTAGACCTGTTGGATGTGATGGCGACAGAGATGGTGCAGCCGAATGTGATCACCTTTAGTACCGCCATCTGCGGGTGCGAGATGGAAGGCCAGTGGCAAGGTGCAGTGTGTTTGCTTCAAAAAATGCAAAATGGACAAAATGGACCATCGGCTCCGAATGTCGTCAGCTACAGCACTGCCATCAGCGCCTGTGGCAAGGGCGAGCAGTGGTTAGTGGCGTTGCAGCTTTTGGCCGACATGGATCGTGCAAAAGTCGCAGCAAACGTCGTGACTTTCAACAGCGCAATCACCGCTTGCGAGAGGTGCGGTGAGTGGGTGGTTGCCTTGAGCCTGCTGCATTCGATGATTTCCCGCGGGGTGAGGCCCAACGTGATCAGCTTCAGCAGTGCCATCAGTGCATGTGGGAGTGCCAGTAGGTGGGAAGAGGCTGTTCGGCTGCTGACTGCCATGGTGTACGCATTGCTGAGCCCGAATGTCGTCAGTTTCGGCAGTGTTGTCGATGCTTGTGAGAAGGCTCAGGAATGGGAAGCAGCATTGAGTTTCCTTGCGTTGATGAAGGCGGCTTTGCTGGTGCCGAATCTGATCAGCTTGAATTGTGGCCTCAGAGCCTGTGGAGGAGCACACCAGTGGCTGTATGTGCTGAGACTCTGGTCAGACATTATTGACGTGCAGCTTCAGCCGGATGCCATAAGCTTCCGTAGTGCTGTGAGTGCATGTGAATTAGCCGAGTGCACATTTTCGGGGAAGATAGGCGCTGGGCAGGGGCCAAGCTGGAAAAATGGACAACGTGCGTTTGCAGGAGGACGCGCACCCCCAACACGCCTCAGCCTCAAACCCACGGGAAGCCAGGCCCAGGCGAGGAGGGCGAGGTCTGCGTGCGCGGCCCTTGCGCCCCTCGGCCATGGAGAGGGTGGAGTGGGGGGGTCGGATGAAGGTGGTTTCGGGTGTCAGTGAGGCTGTGAGAGGTGCGAAGGCATAAGCTGCGGAGCGCCTTCCCATGGTTCAAGCGTATTCAAGGTCATGAAGGGCTACGAGATGAGGCCGCATATGGACAAGGCTAGGAGGGCCATGCAGGGTCGGGCAGCATGTGCGCTGTGCTTTCGTGCTCAGCTCTCGTCTCGAAACTCGCAACCTGGGAGGATCCGAACGAAGAAGCCTTCACGGACGGCTACATGAGGAGTGCCGCGCTTAAGATCGAGCTTAAGCGCGCTGTTGCGTGAAAGGGCCAAGCCGTCAAACCGTCAAGCCATGTGAAATCTTTGAAGCCTTTGAAGACTCCGAAGAGAGCAGGCGGTGACAAGGGCTGGGTGGATGAGGACGGATACCTCTACCTCATAGGCCTGAGCCGTCAGGTTAGCCGCCGATGCATTGAAAACTTGAGTAGAAGTTGCCTTGAACTGAGCGCATTGTACAATGTCGTGCACCATCGTGCGCCCTAGGCCGCTTCAAGGAACTCATCAACCGAGCGGGTGAGAAGGCTTCTGTGTGAGAAGTTTCTCACGAGTTTTTGCGCGCGAATGTTGCACACGACTACGACAAAACAGAAGCTTTGCTTTGTTTTCAGATCTCCCCGTTCGAAGTGGAGGATGCGCTTAGCCCTCGGCCGATCAATCGCCGCGTGCATCCTTGGTGACTTGTGAAGCCTGATGCACTTCCTCCTGTCATATCGGCCTCAGGGTCAGAAGACACGCCGATGTCAGCGATGTCCTTTGCTTCGCATGCTCCCAACTGAGAGCAAGAAAGATCTGCAGCTATGGCATACTGCATGCTGCATGCTGCAGGTGTGAAGTCCTTTGTTTGCACGTGTTGCGTTTGTTGTATCACGTTCAGGTCCTCACAGCATGCTTGGAGAATCGGTCGGCCGAGGGCTCGGCTCACATGTCGAGAAGTGCCAAACGGCATCCGAAAGACGCCTCCACCTGCTTCCTCTCTCCGAAAAGTTCACCAAGCCATTCCGAGCCCACCCAAGGTGTCGTGGTCATTCCCAAGGACGTGCAAGCGAAAGTCAAGAGAGACAGAGAGAGGGACATAGAGACAGACACAATCGGTTCGTTGCTTGAGGGTGGCCCCGCTCATCTGGGCACGGCATGGGAAGGGAAGGGAGGGGAAGGAAAGGAAAGGAATGTTAGGAAGACACAAGAAGCAAGAGACAAACCGAAACAGCAGAACAACGGCCGGAGAGCAATCTGCCCTTTTGTCTTCTTTGGCATGAGACTTCCTTCTGGAAGGAGGGCAAGTCCCTCAAGCTCTTTGATCTCCGACAGTGGCTCATGAAAGACAAGGCCCGCAATCCATCACTTGGTGTCGTCGAGGGTTGGACGCTACAAGATCCTGGCAGGTGCTGCAGGACAAATGGTGCCCGGAGGCGGGTTCTCTGAGGGAGGTTGCCCCACCTGGTTCTTCCGACTTCCTCCTCGGAGGTGCTGGTGACCATGAAGGAGCTTCCCAAGGGCCGGGGCCCCCTTGCACACGGCCTGTTGCAACGGCGTTGTGCAACATGTTGCAACAACGTTTCTGAACAGCAGCCATAGTAGTATGAGAGTCTTCGGACATGGTGAAGGCGCGACTGGAAAGCCGGCTCGTTGGCGACTCAGAGCAGTTGCAGAGAAGAGACCCCCAGCTTTTTGGAGAAGGATGTGGGGCCTCTTTCTTTCTTGTTGAGCTGTCTCCGTAGTAGGCGTCAACTTGGCCAAGAAGCTGGAGATTGATTTGCTCATGCCTTAAGGATGCCTGACAAGATGTGACAAGCATCCCCTCGGGTGTGAGCTTTTATATGGCCTTTTGCGCAGTGGACCACTGGTCACTGAGGCTGGACGGAAATCTGAAGGAGTTTGCCCACCCAGGTCTCTGATTTAACAGACGCAGTATCCTAGCAATCTATTACGAGTCATGTTGTATGCCCGCTTCTGCTTGCTACTTTTGCGATGGTGGACATTGAGGCAGTAGGACATTGAGGCAGTAGACTCAATTCGCTATTGCCTTGGCTACCGAGCAGGTCTCCGACAGAACGCAGAAAAAAAAGATAGTTCATGCTGGGGTAGTTTTGGATTTTGCACTGGTGGATATGGATCCGGTAGACTATGCTCGACGAGGAGCGACAAGTTCACAAAGCCGGAATAATCCGAACAGTCGAGATGGCCCGAACATGAAAGTAGAATCCTCGAAGCCATTCATACTGCCTCCAGTCCTGTGCGACCCCAGTCTCTCGCAAAAGCGGGACGTTTGCGAATTGTTGCGTTGGCCAGCCTTGAATTACATGTAAAAGTTGATCCTTCCCAGCCCCTGAAGGCTTGCGAGAGCATCAGGCCTCTACAAGATGCCTAAACTTTTCGGCGCTTGTTGAAATGAGAAGACAATGAATATCTTTTCCGTTGACAACCGCCTTGACCTGGGCCTGCCCAGCCGACCCAACCCGGAGATCGCGCTTTTACCACGCAAGCTCATGCATAGACCCGCCCCAAGTGTGCGAGTCGTACAACAAGAAAAGCGGGGAAGTGCCCAGCCTCAGAGTCTCGCTAGAGCAGAGTCTCCTGATCCCAACCCCAGAGTCTCCCTGGACGGAGTGTCCGGAGTGCCCAACTGGAGTGCCCAAGCCCAGACTCTCCCTGAAACCCACAATGTCCCCAAAGTGCCCAGCCCCAGAGAGTGTCCCGGGAGTGCCCAACCCCAAAGTATCTCTACCAGGAGAGGGTGGGGAGGTTCGAAGCAAAAATCATCTTCTTGTTGTTTTTGTATGGCGTTGCGAACACTTGAAGCTAGCCCAGTCGTACAGAGAAAGTAGCAGGTGCGTTTTGGCAGAAGAGGCTTCGGCTCGAGCAAGGCCAGCACACATTGTGCAGCGAGTTTGCACTCTGCGGGAGGCACGCGGCGCGGTGTGACGACGACAAGCTCAACGCACGTCGTCCTATGAATGTATGCTGTTGCCCCAACACAAGCTGCTGCCCGCCTTGCACCACCAGTAGGCACGAGGCCACATGAGTGAGGGAAGAATGTCGCACGGCTTGCGAAACCTTTCAGAAGAGAAGCACAGAAGCCGCACTTCAAACGAGTAGGGCAGCGATCCGCGTTCACCCAACACGTCAGTGCTGTCCTACCGGGCCAGTGCAGCAAACCACATGTAACCCCAGTGGCGCGCTGGGTTCGCGACGCAGAAATTAAAACCAGCTGCCCAGGATCTAGGAACTCTGCAAGAATCGTATAACATTGTTGGGCCAACGGGTCAACGGGTCGACGGGTTCAGGGCAATGCTAGCGAGCAAGAGGTCTGCACGCCTGGGTTGTCGGCATGGCGAACTTGGAAGCTGTTGCTCCCCCACGCAGGGAGTCGCGGAGTGGCGCTCAAGGATGCATACCCCGAAGGAGAGAAAGCTCCTCACAGCCTCACCTCTAGCAAGAGACGATCCCCGCCGATGCAGCCAACTTCGGCCTACAGCCGGCAACATTCCGCGCGCATGCGTCCACCAAACGGGCGCGGTCGGGAAGGGGTGAGCCGGGGCGGGGGAGGAGGGGACTTCGGGCTGGCGCATCGGGACTGTTCTCATTGTTTTCGCGTCCAAAAAACGGTGCGGCAAAACGAAGCCTGGAGGGGCGTGGGCAAGCAACAACATCGCTTGGTGTCTCGTGCACCTGGGCCGAGGGATTTGCAGACCTTTTCTTGACCAAGCCACCCGTACCAATTCACTTTGCAGGCTGGGCGGGACCGATGCGTCGGCAGCAGGGCCCGCGTCGAGGGCTGCGAACAATGGGATGCGATAGCACAGCCCGATTCGCATTGTTGCAGTACGCCTTGTGCAGTGCAGCCTCTGCCGCCGTCCAACCCGCAAAAAACCAGTGGCATTCCTTGCGGACATTTATGTTCTAACGACTTGGGGCCGAATGCGCGAGTGAGGCGACGCAGTCGTGGGCGCGTCGAGCAGGATTGCAGATGATTGCGACATCGCCTCCAACATCGGCAAAACTGTTGAGCATGGCCGAGCCGGGCTGGCGATCTGACCGTCCTTGGGCACGTGGAAGACGTTAAAAAGAGTACGTGCACCGTCGTGGGCTTTTGGGCGGAGGGACGGGTGCGACAGGAGCAAGCCATGTGCACAGCGCCGCACGAGAGCCATTCTTGCCGTTTGATGCCGTTGACGCCCTTCGTGCACGGTTTCACATCTTCGCATCTTCGCGTCTTCGCATGGAAAGACCTGCCTTCACATCTTTGCGTGTTCGCGCGGAACGCCGCATCCTCGCGTCAAGGCAAACGAAAACCTGGAAGATGCGTCGTCGGTGGCAGCTTACACCTGGACATGCAGCGTCACGCCCCGTGGATAAGTTTGCTGACATGTTCCCTAATGTGTTCGCCGGACCGGCCTTGCCCATAAGAAACAGGGGGGTCAACTTCGTCACACGACAACCGGCTTCCCAAACAAGCGCTGAAGTCTCCACCAAGGAGTTCTCGAGAAGTAAATCCATGATATCGTGGTATATCGTACCGTGTCGTCATAATCCCACGCAGTATAGGAAAGTAAACCGAATAAATATGCAATTCCAAGCGCAACGCAAGCACAAACTCGGCCAGAGAGTGCATGAAAATAAACTGCGTAAGAACTGTTTGTGAAAGCAGATTCCTACTCCTTTCTGCTGTTGGGACGGACAACATGCTTATGCCTACCTTGATGACGACTGTGGCGCGTGTACCTCCTGCTGCATGGAATGTCCTCCGTCTTGAAAGCTGATTTGCAAGGAAGGGAAAATGGCCCGACGTTTTTGTGAGCCCACCAGATACCCGCATCTGGATCCAGGTGCAACTCCGACAATCTGCAAGTTTTCGTACAAGCCCACACTCCAGAGCGCCTTTCAAAGAAAAAAGGACAGAAGAGAAGCACAGTGAAATCTGACCGAAGTGAGTTTCGCGCGCCGGGAATTAAATCACCATGAAATTTGCGATGTTTTCGCACGCCCGGCATTGGAGCACCATGTGATTTTGCGAAATCGGTGACCATGGTATTTGCGATGGTTTTGGAACCAGCGAATTCGGGGACCATGGTATTTGCCATGGTTTTGGAACCAGCGAATTCGGGGACCATGGTATTTGCGATGGTTTTGGAACCAACGAATTCGGGAACCATGGTATTTGCGATGGTTTTTGGAACCCTCGAACTCGGGGACCATGGTATTTGCGATGGTTTTGGAACCAGCGAACTCGGGGACCATGGTGGTTTTGGAAACAGCGAATTCGAGGACCATGGTATTTGAGATCGATGGTTTTGGAAGCAGCGAATTCGGGGACCATGGTATTCGCGATGGTTTTGGAAGCAGCGAATTCGGGGACCATGTTTTTTGCGATGGTTTTGGAACCAGCGAATTCGGGGACCATGGTATTCGCGATGGTTTTGGAAGCAGCGAAGTCGGGGACCATGGTTTTCGCGATGGTTTTGGAACCACGCGGGCGTGGCCGGCGCGGTGGGCGGGGACGGGGGCGGGGACCATCCCGGCCGGTCCTGAACGTCGTGTCCTGTCTGCCGAAGTAGCGTTTCGAGTAGGGCTTGAAAGTTTGGATGACGTCGACCTCGAGGCCACTCTGCGCAGGCGCGTCTTGACGCTCCAAAGTGTCCGAACACAAGTCCGCGGCACGCTGCGCACGGCCTACCGAGCAGGTCTCCAGCTTG